>JANAVB010015400.1:21294985-21889985 GCA_029216955.1 Iris pallida
GAACGTAAGTTGAAGTAGGATGGCTTTGCTGAACGACTCGACCCCGTGCGACGAAATGTTGGGATGTGTGGAGGCAATCTATGCTCGAAGTTTAGAACTCGGAGTGATGCGAGCTTGGGTAGAAACCCCGTACTATCAACTTGGTTTGACCTTAGGATGGGGTCAGTGTTGATATCGTTGTTTGGGAACTATGATTCCAATACTGATGGAAAGACATAGCCTAGCAGTTAGGCAGACGTTCCGGTGCGGAGCGATAGGAATGGTGAAGGCACCACTCATGAGGCTCGGTTGACATACATGTATATCAAGGACGCTTGAATGCGTGCACGATCCGACTCTAGTTGTGATGGAGGGATTTGCTATCACGAGGCTTGGTTGAAATGCATGTATTTTGGGGACGCCTAATATGCGCACGATCCATACTAAGTGATATGTTGAATTCAAGTAAGATTTGAGGAACGAGGAAGTATCGAGGATTTTGAGATCGTAAGTTTTGAAGAAATGATTGAGGATAGCACGAGCGTGGCTCGGATTTGAGTAAGGCATAGGAGAATTGTGTGCGAGAGTTCTTGAATGTTGAGTAAAGTGATAAGTCGATAAGTGTACTCAGTTAGTTTCGAGGACGAAACTTTTTTGAGTGGTGTATGATGTAGTGCCCCGTCCCGCTCAGTCAATCGGAGGAATCGAAACGCCGACGGCGTTCGGCCTTAGCCTTGCAACGGCTGTTGGAAGACATCGCTCAGTCGAGGCGACCGCTCGCTCATGTGGGGTAGTTTCGGTGAACTTGCCTCATCTTAGCCTTCACATAATAAATCGTCTGTTTTCAACTTGCACAATAGGCTTGATAATAAAAGACGAATCCACATAGCTAAGGGAATAATTCCGACGGGTCGAAATAAGTTAGAACATGGAAAAAGGCCCAACGATCGGCTTAGAGTTGGTGCACGGCGTGCTTTGAAAATGACACTCGGTCCTTCGTCCCGTGGCTTGGGAGAAGGAAAGTTGGTCTTCGGTGCAAAAGCTAAGAGTTAGCCTAAGTCATAGGCGTCGCCCGCGTAAATGCTTGATAAAGCATGTACGCTTCCACTGCGCAAGGCTTGGCATAGCCTTTGTTCCCTCGGGTTAAGTTGTAGGCTTAAGTAAGTTAGGCAAAGTTATGCCGGTCGACCTAAGTCATTCCAAGTGCTGTCCCGCACATTCTGCGGTTGTCAAGTTAAGTAGTCCCACGATCTCAAGGCCCGTCGACTTGGGCAGGAGTGTCACGCAGTGCACGATTGGCTTAAGGCACGATACACGGCTTAGTATTTAAGGCAAGGATCACAATTGATTCAAAGTGAGTTTTGAGAAAGGACTATCAAATAGGCATTCATGAGTTGAACCAAATGATAGGGTAACAAGAAAGGAAATGCTAGCGACCGTGGGTCGTCGAAGGATCTCAAGGAAAGGAATGCTCGCGACCGTGGGTCGTCGAGGGGTCTCAAGGAAAGGAATGCTCGCGACCGTGGGTCGTCGAGGGGTCTCAAGGATAGAAGTCTTAGTTTTGGTAGATAAATGACTGTGTGAGACGTCAGTTTGTGTCGAGTCTTGCATGGTCATTTGACAACTTGTCGACAAGGGCGATGAACCCTCGAGCGGTAACCCTGGGCCATGGGGCCGAATCGGCCTAGGAGGGAACAGGGTATAGTCGAGCTGGGAGTACGCTCCCGTTCAGGTTAGTCGGGGGCTTTCAGAGGGGATCGCTACCTTGTGCTGAAAGGATCTCGAATAACAAAACTATACGTCAAGGTATAGCTTGTGATGCTAGTTGCCAAGTTCATATAGATGTCGGCAAATAGCGGCTAACCGCGTATATGCCTTTGGATTGAGTTGAGTTGAAGGTGTGTACAATTAGAACACAAAGTTTGGGCCTAAGATTGGGTTTTAACATAGGCGTCGTGCTTCGGCACTAGATGTGGCGTCAAGTCTTGAGTTGTCGGCATATAAGTTGCTTAAGTTGGTTGAGTTGTTTGAGTTAAGTCGGGAAACCGCCGCAAGGCAAAGTTGGTTGAGTGACATTAACATTCACAAGTCTTGATTGGGTCAGTTGGTGGTCAAAGTAGCAAGGGCCGCTAGGCGGCAAGGGCGGCGATACGGTTAAGTCTCACTGAATTGCGAGGTACAGCCTCAGCAAGGGTTTGTAGCACGGTCACACGAAAAATGGAGCTTAATCGCGTAGTTGCGTTTCTGATTTTAAGCCATAAGGCAAACACGACTCGATAGGTTAACGTTGTTGGCACGAGAAGGGTCTTGAGGCAAGGTATTGAGTTAACATTTGTTGCAAGCACGAGATGGTCTAAAGACACAAAATTAGCAAGGCGTCGGTCATAAAATGGATCCTAAGGCAAGAATAGAAAGACAATTGATAAGAAGGGACTATGTTGGACAAAGTAAAATAACGTGTCGGATTTGTATGGGTGGGCGAGGCGCTCATTCCACCAGTACAGTTGAGTACTGACACTCACATAGTTTACATGTGCAGGCACAGGTAGAAGCTCGTGGCACGGAGCTCGCTTGGATGCGTTGAGGCATGGAGTTTCCTTGGCGATTCGAAGCGTACAGCCGCATGGAGTAAAGACTTATACGGGACATAATGTATGGACGTCGCCTCCTGAAGCTTCCGCTGGATCAAGACTTGTATTGAGAGATGAGAGAGAGCTGAGTGACTTGTAATGTGAGCTTGAGTTAGCTTGAGAGACTTGTAATCTTGGCCTTGCGCCCCATTGTATCCTATGTTTCAATATCAATAAAGAACTTCTTTGTATAACTTGTGTTTGTTCTTAATTTCTGCTGCTATTATTCAATGTCTCTGCTTGGGACTTCTGTGCGACGACCCCGTCGCAGCCGCTGAAATCGGCCGTTATGGAAGCCGCCTTGCACGAGCGCAATTTAGGCTCGTGCGGCATCACGCCTTAGCGAGGACGATCGCTCCTACGGGAGCGGGGCGTAACAATTTATACTGGCCTTAGCAATAAAGATCGGGGGTCCAGCTCTGTTCAGACGAAGGGTTACAACCCCGGTCCTTGTTTGGTTTAAGGGTTGTAACCTGGCTCCCGGAGCAGTTCTGTGTCCTCTCTTTGTTTATTGTCTTCACTGTACCAATAGTATTTGAGACGGCTTTCTATTCAGGTGAAGGACTGCAACCCCGGTCCTTGTTTGGTTTAAGGGTTGTGATCTGGCTACTTGAATGGTTTTCTCGTACTCAGTTTACTGTTGTTATCTCTATTATTATCAGTTCTTTATATTATCTTTAATATTTTATTGTGATATGCGGTTTTAGTTCCTATGTGAAGCCTCCTTTGTGGCACTTGCTCTTTCTGGGGTCTGACCCAGCTGGTTTTGTGTGGCCAGATATCGGAGCAGCACCAGAGGATACACCTGTCTTCCAGCCAGGTGGTGACCACCAGGCGTAACCCTGGCAACGAGTGGGTTTCTTTTTGTCCTCCCACTTTATCGTAAAAATTATTCTTTTGAGGCGTTTAGTCGGTGAGCACGTGTTAGCTCGTATTGCATCTTTAATTACTGTCTGCCTACGGGTTTTAACATGATTGACAGATCCTAGGGTTGATCATGTACGACTGAACTCTTGCTAGTCTTGACATTTTATACGACTAGCTTCATGATCATCCAATATGTAATGTATGGGACACCTTGCTATTATATTTGGTGCTCTGACATCTTGTAACTATTATTGCTTGCTTGAGATTGAGACAATAGGCTTGTTCATGATCATATGACTGTTGGCTTGTAGTTAAACCCTCATGTATCTAGACAACCGTGACCGTATAGCGAGGTGGATTGTACTTCAATATACGTAGCTGGATATGTACGCCCCCGCTCTCCAGTATTCTGGTTCTGGGGCGTTACACGGTTTAAGTGGTGGCCCATGCAGGTCTTGTGAATCAAGATATGTGAGAGTTTATCGAATAGATGTCTTAATCAGCACCCGTCCATGATCTATGCCCGTATCTTCTAATCCCTGAGATTTTCGACCTGACCACATGCTAGTATCGTTGGTCTGTCTTGGTGACGCAATCGGACGCAGCCAAACTCGTCTCCACGCAACAAATTCTTGTTGTTCGTTTCGACCAGTAAGCGTTCGAAGAGATGCTCTTCGAAGGGAGCGCTAGCCCAATCCATATGCGAGCCGGCACAAAGAAGGACCGCAGGGTGTGGAGGCCCAAAACCGCTGCCTCTCCCCAAGCTCTGGAGCAAGCTTTCTCTGTTGCTCAAGACGGCAAAGAAGACTCACATGCGGCCCCACTTCAGGCCACAGAGGACCCTGCTATCCCCAAGTCCAGCAAAAAAAATACTACGATGCTGGGCTTGCGGGGGCAAATGGGAACTCCATGCGGTCGAAGAACAGGCCGCATAAGGGGTTGGGCCGCAGAAAGAATGCATATGCGGCCACCAATCTCAGCCGCAGGGAGAATACTTATGCGCCAGCAAACCTAGCCGTAGGGAAATGTCCTATGCGGCATCCAATCCCAGCCGACCATCTGCCCTATACGGCTCGGATTCAGTCTTCGACCGCCTCTCATGCGGGCCTGACCTCAGAAGCTCCAATGAGAATGTGCCAGATTCTATGCGGCACAGCCTGGACCCTTCCTACTATGCACCCTCGGGTGCTAGAGCGAAGAAGTCTAGGACAGCACGGGCTCATCGAGCTCAGTCAGTTGTCCCAACTACTGACCATCAGAGAGTCCCTAACTGTTATGCGGGCCTCTAATGGAAAGTTGTACAGAACCTCCCGTGTCCAGCCCCCGGCGGCAAACATACATGGTAGTTCTCAAGAGTCTCCCAACATTGATCAAGGGCAAGTGCTTTTACTAGCCCCATCAGGAAGCAAACATGATACCTACGCATTCATGTGCTTGGGATTCCCGGGCCCATAAAACGAGTACAAAGGTGGATCAAGATGTTCTTGACTTACGAAATGTGATCCTTCACATGCGTGAGAAAGAGAAGAAACCTTGGCGTACAAAGAGTCCTTCCAGGGACGTCACTGCACTCAAGTCATTGTCAATTGCTGCTGCAACAAGACAGTAGTGCAAGAGGACCGGCAGTCCCTCTTCCAACGATTGCAGCAGCCAAGACCGGTCCTAGAACAAGGCTCGGGGGACGAGGCACTTCCTTTTGCGTCCTGTAACTCTGCTCGGAAGGTCCCTACCAGCAAGGAAGGGAAGAAAATAAACATGTCCAACCCGACAATATCAACCAACACGACCAAGAAACTCTCATCCAGGGGGTTGTCCACAGTCGTTACAAGATGGGTTTATCAAGGTACCCGCTCAAAGACGAAATCTTCAACACTTAGGGATTTGTCGTCCACCTCCCTGGGGGCAGCTGGAGCTGGGGGTAGCACTCCTCAACATCCACAATAATCAGGCATTTCAGGAAGATGAACCAGGGGAAATAATCCCCCCAACAGATACAACAGACTCAGATATCCCTGAAAATGTCCACAAGTACCAAGACGAGGCAACCTCCTATGCAGGGGGTAGCACCTCCTCTGAGTCCGAACCAGAGGAGAATGTTTCCACATACCCCGACGACTTCTCTATGCGAGGATATGATTCGGAGGGCATGTCTTCTTCAGTTCCTTCCACTTCTCCTCATGTGAGGACGGTATTCATGACTGAGAACGACCAAGACGGTCTCAGTGATCGGCAGCACCTCGACACTCTTAAGCCATACTCTAAACCCTGGTTAAGTCAGTGGACGAGATCAAGGCTGCCCTACCGGCTCTATAAGCAAGGACACCTGGTCAAACAAGCTTGGGTCCCGCCGTCAATGCGGACTCAAACACGACTGCGCCAACCCCGGGCAACGATCCACCCGGAATATTGGCTCCCACTACTGCAGAAGAAGCTAGGGAGGCGAGAAGAGAAGTCCAGGAGCTCCGTGCAAGGTTTTACGCCCGAGAATCCTCTCAGTACCTCAGGATACGCCGTATCCCGCTGCATAGAGATGTCCCCTTTCCTCCATGATACAAACCATTCAATATCAATCCATATGATGGGAAGACCTCTGCGAGCCAGTACATGACCTACTTCGAAGTCACAACAGACCATCTACCGCATGACGACGCCATCCTCACGCGGTTGTTCATCGAGGCATTAGAGGGGGTCGCGTTCGATTGGTACCACAACTTGCCGGATAACTACATCCATTCCTTTGCCGGCTTTAAATATATGTTCTTGGAAATGTTCTACGAGATGGGACAACATGTGACAAAGTCAAACCTCATGGACGTTGTTCAAGGGGAAAAAGAACTGACAAGGAATTACATTGAGCGGTTTCGCCAAACCGCGATGAAATTACCCTCTGGTAACCCGGACTCTTCTTTAATTTAGATTTGCCAAAAGAGACTGCTCCCCACAATCAGCCTCTGGATGGGCGAAAGTCAATTTAAAGACTGGAAGGCCTTCATCAACAGCGCCACTAGCGCAGAAGCAAAATTGAAGAAGGCTCGCCAACTGGGGTTACATATCTCGGATGGAGAGGATAAGAGAAAATACCCTAATACCAACAACAACAACGGCGGTAGTTCCTCTAATAACCGGGACACCAAAGACAAACAGGCTATGGTGGCCGATACAGCCCAGAAGCCTGAACCAAAGTAGGTAGAGAAGCAGTGGCCTTAGGTGACCTACTCCTTCGAGGATAGTCATGTGAATCCCATCTTTGACATGCTCTTGCAAGGAGATAAAATTCAGCTCCCTCCACCGAGACGTAACCTAGATCTGCAGAGATAGAGAGCCCGAAGTACTATCACTTCCCGCTACGTCCACCATGCCACTCAGGACTGCTTCCAATTGAAGCGGTTCATCCAGAACCTTATCGATTCTAAGGCTCTGTCTAATGATTTCAAGGAGGTAACTGTCGCTGCCAACATGGTGTCGGTCCAATTCGACAGCTTTCCTCCAACGAGGACTCAAGATGGCGTAGTACCCGTCCCTCGGGCAATAATGGAGGTTACTAAGAGGTCATGATCTTCCACCTCCCCGAGATCAAACGACTGGGCTGGTGCCCCTCACCACGTCAAGAGGGGAGGTTATGTGGGTCCACCCGGACTTGGTGCCTGAAGTAACTCAGTCAGCATAATCCTTTACCGACAAGAAGAAGGATGGGAAGGCTAAGTCTTGTCATACAATCTCAGCAGGAACCGAAGAAGCAACATCTGTCTTTACCCTGTCGGTGTACAATCTCAACCCATACCGGGTAACTCAGCTGAAGATCGTTAGCCGGCCACTACTGATGCTCCAGGACCTTCTCAACCTCCACCGGCCGACAAGCCTAAGCCAAAGGAGACCCGCTTCGACAATTCACTCCGTAAAGACGTACCTCAGGGGCTGGAAAGGCCTTATAATTTTGACATTCTGGCACAATTGGCCAACACACCATTAAAATTGTCATTATATGAGCTCTTGAGGCTCTCCAAGGATGTTCGCGTCACACTGAGTGAAGCACTCTAGAATACTGACGCTTATTTGGCTCAGGTCAAGCTTACAGGGAGAGCTCGCCAACGGATTTCTAGGACAGTTCTTGTACATGTGCAATGCCCAACATCGTGTTCACTCTGCAGGATATGCTCATCAAGACCAACCTGCACGATCGCCCTCTGTATTACACTGGATACATCGGCGACATCAAAGTAGATCGGATGCACATTGATCCCGGTTCTTCAATAAGCATCATTTCGAAGAGCTTGCTTCACCTCCTGGGCATCCCTATGCATCGGCTGACACCTACCAGCAACGCCATCAGCGATTTTAATTCAGGGAGAAGCTATCCTGTCGGGAAGATTTCTGAAATGTCAAATTGGCGACCTCCAGTCGGAAGTGACTTGCTACGTCATAGACGCAGATACATCCTACAACATTCTCCTGGGGCGTCCTTGGATACACGATTATATGATCATACCCTTCATATTGCACCACTACTTCAAATATGTCAACAAATACGACTTTATAAGGACGGAATTTGCCGACATCGATCCCTTCAAAGGGGTCGAATCCTACTATTCGGATGCCTACTTGTATGAGAAATCGAAAAAGCACCTTGCTCAAGATCAAACAGAGGCTACGATAGGATCATAAGAACCTCTGAAGATCCGTCTCCAAGCCCACAAATTAGGCAGAACTGTACCTCTTGTAGCCACTCTGCGTAAAGAAGCAACCAGTCTACCGGTGCTCATTGCACAAAAGGAGCAAATGGTTATCCGACTCCTAAGTCTAGCCAGGGGCCGAGACCCACTGTGGAGCCAATGACAATCAGACTGCCAAGAGCGGCCAACAACAATCAGAGGATAAAGCCTTCTGTTAAGCCGATGGTCATTCATCTTCCCAGGACATATCGACAGCCCAGTACTGAGCCAAGGATCGCTAGTGCGCCAACGACCCCACGTTCAGCATCACCAGCGAAATACTTTATGATCAAGCTGTCTAGTGAGCCAACGACCCCACGGCCAGCATCACCAGCAGAACCCTTGATGGTCAAGCTGCCCAGGTCATCTTCCTAATCTTCGATAATACAGGGGTGGCTGAAGAGGAGCTATAGTTTGCTAAATATGTGGCTATGCACACTGATGTTCCCTCTGCCGATGATGTAATACCACCAGAAAGATACCTTATTTTATCAATAAAGGGTTATCTTTGAACTACCTCAAGCTTAACAAGCTCCGTATAATGTATGCTATGGAACACGGTATGGGCATCAACTTACACACACAGGTGACAAATGTCTATACTACGATCAACTTACTCTTGTAGAAGGCGCTTGCTTCATAGTCGCGGGAGAAGATCATCCAATCATCTTCGACCAAAAAAGATCAACAGTCCTTCCGGCCAGAAGAAGTCGATCTCGAATCCGACACCGGGAGACTGCCATTTTATCTGTATAGCTCTTGATCCAAGTACCTCATGCAAAAATAGGGGTATGATATAGAGACTACACCAGGCATGAACTACGGCACCGGCCGGCGATTACCTTTGCAGTTGCCAGTCCCGGCTGGAAAACCACCGGATTATTATAGTAGGACCAGACATGGTCTAGGCTATGTTACACCTACAACAACTTCCGAGAGCTCGGATGAGGAATGCGAATGGCATTCTCATTCGACCGGGTCACCCACTTCCGATTCAGATGTCAGCATCGGGGACGTACTCAGGCAAGCTTGGTCTGTCAATATGGCATTTGCTGACGCCTACGAAGATGACGAAGACATACCTGAACTCCTTAAGTTAGAGCCTTGGGTCCAACAGCTAGATGCGCAATGAAAAGCATTTTGAACAAAAAGATCCCCCTTTCGAAGATAAGGTCATGTAAGTTGACCTCGGCGATGATCCTCTTTAAAGCCAATCTTCGTCAGCAAAAGTCTGACAGACGAAGAGCGGGAGTCTCTATTACAACTCGTCAGAGAGTATACTGACGTGTTCGCCTGGAGCTATGAAGACATGCTAGGGCTAAACCCCGAGATTGCACTCCATAAGCTCAACATTCATCCAGACACAAAGCCGGTCAAGCATCAGCAAAGACTGTTCTGCCCAGACATCATGAATTCTATCGAAGCTGAGGTCAACAAACTAATAGCCAGCGGCTTCATCCGTGAGGAACAACACCAGACTCGGTAGCCAACATAGTACCGGTCCTCAAAAGAATGGAAAGATCCAAATTTGTATCGACTTCCGGAATCTGAACGAAGCATGTCCTAAAGATGAGTTCCCTCTTCCTATTACGACATAATGATTGACAACACATGTGGCTTTGAGCGTATGTCGTTAATGGATGGCTTCTCAGGATACAACCAAATCAAGATGTTTCTTGACGATGAAAAGCATATATCATTTCGAACACCGATTGGCGTGTACTGCTACACAGTCATGCCCTTTGGTTTAAAGAATACCAACGCCACATATCAACGAGCTATGGGTATCATCTTCAGAGATCACCTGCGTAAGACGGTGGAATGTTACGTCGACGACATCGTCGTCAAAAGTCGCTCTAAGGAAGATCATCTGCACGATCTGAGGACAGTATTCGACCTGATGCGAGCACACAATTTAAAGATGAATCCCACCAAATCCTTCTGGGCGTATCCAGCGGGAAATTCTTGGGTTTTATCATTACCGCCCAGGGTATCCATATAGACCCTGAGAAAACAAAGGCAATCATGGAGATGAGTCCCCCGAGAAATCTTCGTGAGCTCAGAGGCCTTCAAGGGAGGCTAGCTTATATCAGGAGGTCTATCTCTAACCTCTTCGGGCGATGTCAACCAAAAACACACCTCATGAAGAAAGGCGTCTCCTTCGTATGGGATGAGGAGTGCCAATGCCTTTGACAATATTAAAGAATCGGTCGAAACCTCCAGTCCTGGTGGCCCCGGTTGCTGGAAAGCCATTTTTGCTTTATGTGCGAGCGATGGAGCATTCCTTGGTGCTCTACTAGCACAAAATAATGATGCAGGGCATGAACAAGCTATCTATTACCTCAGCCGAATGATGATAGGGCCTGAATAGATACACTGCCGTGGAGAAGGAGTGTCTCGCTTTGGTGTTCGCCATTCAGAAGATGCGACACTATGTTACAGGATAGACCATCCATATTTATCATGAGTTAACCCCCTCAGGGTCCTCATGGCCAAACCAGGTGCACTCAGCTCTCGTCTCGCTACCTGGGCGATATTATTGTCCCCCTACGACATGATTTTTGTCCCGCAGAAGACTGTTAATGGTCAAGCTTTGGTATACATTTTAGCTGCCCATCCAGGTTTGGAGACAACCAGAGTATATAAAGATTCCAGACGAGGTCGCCAATTCAAATATGGCTTCCCATGATACCGTCTGGCGAATGTTCTTCGAAAGTGCTTCAAGAACCGGGCCCAAGGGCAATCATCATTGGAGTCGGAGTGGTACTGATTTCTCCCTCTAGATTGGTGATCAATCGGGTATACTCCCTCATGGAACCTTGTTCAAACAACGTGGTCGAGTACAACGCCTTGGTTATCGGCCTACGACTTGCAAAGCAACTGGAGTAGAATACTTGGAAGCATATGGCGATTCACAGTTAATCGTTAATCAGATCCGGGGTTCATATAAGTTCGCCATGAAGACATGATCCCTTATCATCAAATAGCAATCGACATCATTACGTCCTTGAAGGCTTCTTCATAGAACATGTTCCTAGACTCCGAAACATTGAAGCCGATGCCCTAGCAGGCCTTGCCGCCTCCCTGGCAGTTCCAAGTCATGCTCATCATTTGGTTGACGTAATAGCCCATGAATTGGTTTGTCCTAAGAACAATGTGCAATTTTCTATGAGTTATTCTGCCCTGACGGTCGGCGTAACACAGGACTGGATACTTCCGTTTATTGACTTCGTAGTCTATGGCATCTTGTCGAAAAATCCGAAAGAAGCCACTTCTATCAGAAGACATTCCCTCAGATTCTTCTACGATACAGAGACAAAAATGCTGTATTGGCGATCCTATGATGGATTACTGCTCCGATGTTTGTCAAATACGAAGCCAAAGAAGCCGTGTACGAAGCTCACGATGGCATTTGCGGGACCCATCAACCTGGCTGAAATTACAAGACCACCTTCGCCGGATGGGCTATTACTGGTAGCAGATGCGATAGACTATGCAAAAAATGTAAAGCTTGTCAGGTCCACGTGGATTTTATACACCAACCATCCGAATTCCTACATCCGACGGTGGCATCATGGCCATTTGAGGCATAGGGAATAGATATCATTGGTCAAATTACCCGGTCTTTATCCAGAGGACAACGCTTTATACTTGTAATTACGGACTACTTCTCCAAATGGGCGGAAGGTGTTCCGCTTGCAGAAGTGAAGACATCCAACGTGATCAACTTCGTCAAGCATCACGTCATTTATCACTTTGGACTACCTTGAAGGATCATCCACGACAATGGTCCGTAGTTCGCAAGCCATGCCTTCTATCGGTTTTACGACAAACATCGAATTCAGAATGTTGCTTCAACACCATACAACTCGACGGTTAATGGTCTGGCTGAAGCTTTCAACAAAACTATAATCAAGCTTCTCAAGAAGTTTGTGTCCTCAAACAACGCGACTGGAATAAAAAGCTTGGCGAATGCTTATGGGCGTACCATACTACAGTCCGGACAGCTACTGGGAACACGCCATTCTCTTTGGTATACGGAAGTGAGGTAGTTCTCCCATTGGAAACTCAGATCCCCTCGCTCCGCGTCGCCCTCACTTACCGACTAACGTCGGATGATAATTACCGTCGTCGGCTACAAGAATTGGAGGCCTTAGATGAGAAGTGTCTACTAGCTCAACAACGAATCGAGCTTTATTAAGCCCGCATCTATGGAGCCTTCAACAAAAAGGTCAAACTGAGAACATTCCAAGTAGGCGATCTCGTTTTGGCAGTTCGGAGGCCGATGGTTATGACTCATAAAATCGTCGGCAAGTTCCAGCCCAAGTGGGACGGCCCATTTATCATCGAGGCTGTATTCTCCAATGGTGCTTACCATCTCGCAAAGCAAAACGGAGACTTGCTCATGATGCCATCAACGACAAGTTCCTGAAGAAATATTATGTCTAAACGATACCCTCCGAATCAACCGAATTGTTGAGTTATGTACCCTTATGTACCGCTGAGCTTATATTTTGGTCACCCCAAATGAATTCATATCGCATCTTCTGGGCGGCAAGTCATGTATGATCATACCCCTGAACTTCCTCCTAGAAGGGCATTTTCTCAGAGTCTGTTACCCGCGCTTTCAGTGCATAAAAAAGGGGAACATGTCCACAAAATTCCCGAAACAACTACGTCCTCATTACCTCTGAGTTGTTTCTCTTCCTCACAAATAAATCATCCCTTACATAGAACTTCCATGTCCATATTACCTCTGAGTCGTTCTATGTATCCTTTGTTGAGTCCACTCCTGCCACGTCCTCATTACCTCTGAGTAGGAAGACTCCGTTGTAAAACCCCCATATTTACCACATCCTCATTACCTCTGAGTAAGTATGTTGGTTTTCTCTCGACTTATTATCCGTACCCAAAACCAGGGTACGCCAAGGGTAATAGGCCCACAAATGTCCACAGTTGACCACAAATGTCCGCAGCTGACCACAAATGATGTACTCGATCCTCTAGTATATGTACCTCTTTTTCATCATCACATGCCTCTGGAGCCCAGTTGTTCCATGGAATTCTTTTGCCCAATACCAAGAACGTCTATGTCCACTATACCACGAGTTGTTCTATGTATCTATATTGAGCCCACCCCTACCATGTCCTCTATACCCCTGGCTAGGAAGGTTATATCATCAAACCTAATATTTACCACATTCAAGTAAATATGCTGGGTCTCTCTATCGAACTTATTATCCATACCTAAAACCAAGGTATGCCAAAGGTAATAGGTCCACATAAAGTCCTCCAGTGGAGCAAGTACCAAACACAACAATACCACAAATAAAGGATGAGGTAAACATACTCATTTTTCAAAGTCAAAAGTGCTACATTTCTCTGGGGCCACGTCCTTGTTCTACGAAAAAAAGGAGAGAAATGGAGGGACATAATAATAAAAGAGAAAAATCTGATCATGGTTCGACGATACACAGTTCTCTGAGTCGGTCCTTCAGCTTGGTTGTCGATCGCTCAATCCTTAGTGTGGCCCGGCGCTCGACCTCTTGAGTCAACTTTTCTGCATCCTCTAAATGCGCATGAGCCTGCCAACGGTCTTCAAATTTCTTCAGCACAGACTCCAGAGCAGCAGAGGTTCGGGTGACCTGGTCGGTCTTCCGGCAAATTAACTCCTTATCTTTACGGGAGGCCTGGAGCTCAGATTCTAAAGAAGCTAACTTTATTGAAGTTGGAGGATCTGTTCGTTGGTATCAGTTATCATACGAGATGTGGCTTCCTTCCGAGCTAAACAGTCCTCTCCTCTACGGCTTAGTTGATCATACTTCAGAGACAGATCTTGAAGGTCTTTCACTAGAGCAGGTTTGGACGTATTCAGTACTGTCTTTACCTTCTCCACAGCTGTTGTAAGGAAGGCCCGCTCCTGATCTATGGCTAAAGACATATCAACTTGCCGTAACCCTTGAAGCTGAGCTACGAGCTTATTAGCTTCTACCAATTTGGGCTCTAAGAGGTCGACCATCCTTGTCCCGCCCGAGTGTTCTGAGAAGTTCAATTTGGCCGCGGGCACATTGACGAGCCACTACAAAAGATGTTCCTCTTTCCTGGGCAGCGTCAACCCCTCGCTTCAAATGGCGGTAGAAACTATCAATCACGTCCTTCGATGATTCGTCCAAACTTTCGAAGAGGACGGTGTTAAAGGAAGAGTAGCCGGGAGAGTTGAAGATGGTTGCAAAAAGATGTACCAGAACATGATGCCCCTATAACTAGGGATGCAAGTTCCGAGCAATAAGACATCTGAACAGCAGTCATCTCCTCCTCCGCAGCCCGAAGGATTCGAAGACTTGGCAGTACAGAAAGATCAACCTCCGATGTTAAAACCATATTAACCGAGGAGGGTGCAGGGACCATTTTCCCCACCCCAGTCCCACTACTTGTCCTCCTGAACTCGACCCGGCAAATGGGCCCTCGGTCTGAGCTGGAGGAGGAAAGGCGTACTTTCCTCCACTAAATCTACCATGGTAGCTTCTCCCCCGATGGTGTCCGTTGTCGACAGTGTAGGCTGGACCTGTATGTCCAGAACAATCATCAATTAAATTAACCTGAAGGATATAAGATAGAGCAAATGAACCTCCTCACTAGTCAAGACATGACATAGCTTACCAGGAGAGGGTCACTGAGGCTGAGGCTCACTCACAGCCACCGTACCCTCTTCAACGGTGGTACCTGAGCCACTTGCAGTTGCTTCCTCTGCCGCCCAGCCACCCGAAAGTATACAACTTGGTCGGTATCAACCGGCTGAGGTTCAGCAACCTCGGGGACTGTTCAGTAGAGCCTATATCGCCCCTGGTTGAGATATCAGTAGCAGGTAGAATCTCAGCCGTCGTCGGGACAACCGTGGTGGAAGGAAGCTCGGCAGTTATAGCACTAATTAAGGCGCCTATAGCAGGGTCAACCTGAAGACGATAGCCGGCTATGGGGAGTTCACTTCTCTTGACGCCTACAAAGAAAAAGAAAAAATGATGATCAGATTATATTTCAGAAAAGAAGAACTAAAAAGGGTGGTCGTAACTCGATTTACCTCTGAAACGGATTCGACGTCATCACTTCTCTTCCTAGTGCTCGGCCCTGAGGGTTGATAGTAGCCTATTTTTGGGAGCGAGTTCTGCCAACGACAGAGGACTCATGCCTGCTTCGTTTATGCGAAGGACTAGGCACAGTAGGGGGAAGATCTGCTACCGAATCGTCTGCAGGAGAAAGCAGATTATCAGGGTCATCCTCCTCGTCCATGTTAATAGACTTCGAATCAGACACTTCAACTGTCTTCCCCTTCCTGGACTCTTTTGGCTTCTCCTCCAAACAAGTACCGATAATGAAGCTGGTACTTGGGTTAAAATCTCTAGGGGCTTGTTCACCATGACATGGTACAGGGCCGCCATGTATAAAATTTGCCCCGACTCTCTAGCATCGGGTACAGAAAAGCTAGCACGGGTATGAACCGCTATAATAATGCCAAGCCCGGATGCCGTCTAGAATGCTACCCTCGAAGCCCAGACAGGAGCTGGGATTGTCCAAGAACATTTGACTATACCCAAATTGCCGAGAGAATCGACTGGGTAAGTAAGGCTCCAAAAAGACGGAGTTGCGATTACGATACACCATGTGCAAGGCGGATGTTCTGCAACCAGAGGAGCATCTTCTCGGACAAGAAATAAGGAGACGCAACACCATCAAGATGTACGTCTCTTACTTCTTCGTCAGTAAAATCAGGAACAGATACGAAAAAGGAGTATCTGTCCACTCGCGCCAGCGCCATCCGACAGGCTGGTAAGGTAGTGTACTCCCAGGGCATACGACGGTACTGGTAGATAAAGGCATCATCAGCAGTCACGTCGTTCTCTGGATCAGGCCTCATCAAAGACGGACAATGCATTAACAGCCACCCTATCAGATAATGATAGGGCAGTTCGATTCATTCAAAATCCTTCGTCGTATCGCGAGCAATGACTTTGGACGAGAAAATACGGAGGCCACGATAAATGCTGCATACTATGGCGGGGAGTAGAGCTAGCCTACCTCCAAAGACTAGCTTCACAACGGAAAAGATCAGGTTACGGCTGATTCTCTCAATAGCACCAGCCCTCCCTCCCGAAACTACACAAATCCGCAGCCACAGCATCAAAAATTCTGCCAGGAGAGTCTTATCAGACATCCTCTGGGTATCTTGATAAAAGTAACCAAAGGTGTCAGATTGTCTTCCGAATCTATCACCAGCAGATTTAACCCCTTGGCATTGAACACTTGATTCTGTACCTCCTTCCGGGTTCGAGGACTCCGAGGAAAAACTCGGCATGAGGCACCTGTTTGCCATTGATTGTAAAAGTACAAAATAGTTTTATGGGAGGACTGAACTTAGACTCACAATACAAACTCGCTCGTACAAAGAAAGCCTAGGAATAAAAACCTAGATACAGCAATCTAAGTACAATTATTTAGTTTTGATTCTGGGAGGTGACGGTAGAGGCTCGAAAAAGCGACGGCAGCTCTGCCTTACTCCTTGGACGATCGGACGTAGCCTTGGCTCTGATGAAGAAATGCTCTCGAATGCGTGGGGAGACTCTTCTGTGCGTGCCTTTGTCTCTCTGTGTATCCAGTCGGGGTCTCTCTCAGTCTTCAGGTCTCTCCAGGTGCTTTGCAAGGGAATGGCACCTTGCTATTTATAGAGGTGGGGGTGATCATTAGGGTTTGCAATGATTGCCCTAAAAAAGTCGGTGGCTTGGGAATTTAATTGCCATTTTCCTTGATCCTATTTTGTTGGTAATTAATCTGGACCACTAATCTTGATTGCAACGAATCTGGACAATTAATGCTGATTGTATAAAATCCGTATGGGCCTCGGATCTCCTGCCACGTGTTTAATCCGCGTGATTGTAATAAATCTGCTTTGATTCGGATAATTATGATGATTGCACTAAATCTGGTTGTTGGGATTTGTTGATAAATCTTGATTGATTTAATGCCACGTATCTCACCATCATTACGGGGAAACTGATCTTCTGCCACGTGTCATAATCGCGAGCCACAGCCGTATGAGGGTAGCTTCTTAGGTTTTGAACCGCATGAAGGTGGCAACCGCATAGGTGTAGCCTCCAAATCTGAGCCGTATGGGGGTGGTTTCTAATTGAGCCGCGTAAGACTAGCCACGTGTCAAGGCTGCATTGGTATGGCCTCTCAGTATTTGAGCCACATGGAGATGACCCCATGATCCGAGCCGCATGAGGACAGCGGCCGCATGGGGCGGCTTCTTAGGATTTGAGCCGCATGACGATAGTCTCCACGATCCGAGCCGCATGAGAGCATCAGCCGGATGAGGGGGGTGGCAGCGTATTGGGAGCTTTGGAGTTGGTGGATCGTGCCAGCTGTATAGGAGATTTTCTTCGTTTCCGAAGAACACGCCGTCATGTCGGAATTCATCATTTCAGCTTTAATGTCAGAGTTTTTACTTTATGTCAGAGCATTTAATGGAAGCAGTCACTTTATGGCCAACAGTAAAAAAGCAAGTTGCATAGGGCCACGTAATTCTTTCCTGAGCCGCATGAGGCTATTAGAGAGTTTCTGAGCCGCATGAGACTCCGATAGATTCCTGAGACGCATGAGGCTCCTTTTATTTTAAGCCGCATGTACTTCTTCAGTTTTGAGCTGCATGGGCTTTTCTTGTTCTTTTCCATACTTTTACAAGACCCCCTTCAAAGTTTTTAATTTGAAAAATTAAATACTTTGAATAAGAAGCATGGCTATATGAGCTCCGCTGGCCGCATGGGATGTTCTGGCCGCATGGACTGTCTGGCCGTATAGACTCCCTAGCCGTATGGGCTCCCTGCCACGCGTGCTTCTCATTAATTGTCCTTAATTTATTTTAGAGCTGTCTTTTGGGGGAATCCCAAGAGTTGGTTTATTAAATATTTAGATTTTATGCCCTGGGTGAATCTCCTTTATGAGAGGGGGCGAAATTCGAGGAGTCGATTTCGCCTGCAGCACATGACCCGAAGCGGTTATCGGTCCACGTCCCCCCATATTTTCCTATAAATAAGGGTGTGTTTAGGTCATGGAGATTTCTTTATTTTCTTTTGTTTCTCTCTTGTCCTAAGCTGCTATTTTTCCTTCTCCGATCATCATCGACAATGGCCCCCAAAGCTTCCAAAGCTCCCAAGGCCTCTGCTGCGACGAAAGACAAGAAGGCGGCGGCCTCATCGCCGACTGTAACACCCCCTGTCCATCCTGACGTCCACCCTGCCATCAAGGGTAAGGACTATATAGAATATCGAACACTTCAAACCCTGAAACAATGGCTCTGTTGCATGTTTTTTATGCACAAGCATTCTTCCCCTCAGCATTCAATGCGTTCTTCATCTTTATGAAGCCACATATGTTGTATGGGCTGCATGAACTTCTCATATCCGAGTCGTATGGGGTATGCCCTATGTTTGAGCCGCATGAGAACGTTGAGCCATATAAACGCCTTTAGAACTGAACCGCATGAAGCCCCTCTGAACAGAATCGCACGAGCTCCTAATGGACTGAGCCGCATAGCATTCCACGAATCAGAACCGCATATGAACCCACCTAAACAGAGCCGCATGAGGACTTCTAAACGAGCCGTATGAACTTTGTAAAAAACGAGCCGCATAAAGACTCATCAAAACAGAGCCGCATGTATTCTGTATAAACCGAGCCGCATAAGAACTCGTTTAATCAGAGCCGCATGAACTCTAAATGTTTTCTGGCCGTCTCCTGACTTTATTTCTTTTGTCTCTTTTTAGTAAATCTGCCAATCAATGCTGTAGAAGAACCCCTGGTGGGTCAGGCCCAATTTGCCAAGGAGTTCGGTTTGACCATCTAGCCCAGCAGGTGGTGGAGCAACTGCCCCAGAACGAGCCTGAGGAGAGGCTGAATCTTATCAAGAACCAGCCCTTTTACTTTCCTGTGCCATGCTGAACTCTGGGCGATTGGAGGGAAAGTACCTGAAGCCGACGTTCTTCTTCGGGGACGCCTTGACTGTGAAGAACTCTCAGGTATTGGATATATATGAGAATTAGAATTTTATTTTGCTAGGAGGGCGATCCATTCCCCAGATGGAGCGTCATTTCCTATTGGCGTGGTTCAATATGTTGCCGATGGACAAAAAGATGCCAGAATCCTTGACCCCAAGCGGTCGGGAATATTGTAACATCCACTACAATAGGCACATTGGATCAGCGTACGCGGGCAGGGAACCGATCAGCTACTACGTGATAGGGCTGCCCCGGGTACCTTCTTAAATGTGCAAGGCCCCAATTTCTCACTCTCTCAAGCCGATACCTTCCTGAATCAACTTGATCGGAAAGGGTCTTATCCCGTTGGCCGGCTCTCGCTTTTGAACTGGATACACCCCATCCCTTCGTGGGCCAATTTGAGCAGGTGGATTTTGCAAGAATATGGAACTTTCCTGCGGGAGGTTGGTCTCTACCACGCCATCCGGGGTACATGTCACGGACTGCCATCAACAAGGAGTTGTTCATGGCTCTCTTGGAGATGTACAAACGACGGACAGGGACCTTCTTCGTGCATGGAGGGGAGATTGGTCTCGCTCTTCATGAGATGCATGCAGTTTCTAGGCTGCCCTGGGGCAATGAAGTGTTTGAAGCATATACTCCAACGAACGAAGAGTTTGAAGATTTAGAGCAATGATATCCGGGTTTCGTTGCTGTCTACCAGGAGTTACTGTGTCACCATAGTTACTGTCAGAGACGACCAAGAAGGATGGTAGCTCGGAAGGGAACCTTCCGTATAGTAGGGCTTGGCTCTCCCACCTTTTTCAGCAAGGTACCTCAGGCCGGGTTACTCCCCAGAATCCTCTGACCCGAGAGCGAGCACAGGATCTGGTGTTAACCGCCAAGAAATCGAGGGCCTTGAGCGACACGTTTGGGAGTCAAACTGATTCTTCGATTATTTTTATCAGGATACCCAGCCGCTGTCGGAGAAGGCAATCCTGGCAGGGTTCCTGATGGTATGGCTACGAAATTATGTAGTCTCAGGAGGAGTTGGTTCCATCGAGAGGATTAGCCAAAATTTCATTCTTCCTGCCGTGAAGCTGGCCTTCGGGGTCAGACTGGCTCTTCTTCCGGCCATGGTGTGCAGTACATACCACGTGGCCTCCGTACTTTTTTGTCCAAGGTTATTGCCCGTGACATGGCGATGAACTTTGAACGAATCGACTTGCCCTACCATTTTTGATGGGGTGGCTATTAATGCACTGTCGGTCTTTGGTGAGACCTGGTCCAGAAGATGGTGTAACTGACGATGATGCTTTTATCTTCCAGTATTGCCAGATGTCCTGGGAGTACAACACTATGCCCGCCTGTCGGAGGGTGCTAGCGAGGGTGGATGGATACAACTTCTTCGTGTCTGTTCCATTTTTCTGCTGAGGAGGTGAGGAGTGTACACGTTGACGGTACCGGGCCTCCTCTCCTCTTACCGGGAGGATGCTTCTTTGGTTGCATAACATTCGTCCCTCGCACTTAGTATATCGCAATCGCAATACCGTCTACCTGGAACTTACTTGCCCAGCCGTTCTTCCGCCAGTTTGGGTACAACCAGCTGTTCCTAGAGAGTCCCAGCTCTTGCCTGGGTTTTGAAGGCAGCGTTCTGGATGGTATCAGGGCCTGGCACTACTATACATTGCTCATACCCGTGCTAGTTTCTTGGTCCCTGACGCTGAACGCAAGGGAAGATTTTGTATTTAGCGGCTCTCTACCACGTCACTGCGAGCAGATTTCCTGTTAACTTTGACCCTCGTACAGTTTTATTGTTGTACGGCTTGGCGGAGAAGCCCCAGGGGTCGAAGACGAGGAAGCAGAGGGCGAACACGGTTCCTGTGTCGGACTCGGAGTCCACCACTATGATGAAGATGGCGAGCAGGGTGCCAATGACTCTCTCCCTCCTCTAGACGAGGTGGCGGCGGATCAGCCCCCATTGTGTCCGATGAAGTGGTGGCGGATAAGCCGCCTGATGTGCCTAATAGATGGTGGTGAATCAGCCGCCCGTCGTGCCTGGTCCTTGGCGCAAGCGGAGTAGGCGCGTGTCCTGATGGTGGCAGAACCTACTTACGAAGCGGGCTGCGGTAAGACATCGCGTGCTGTTCATTAAGAGAGAGGTGAAAGTGATGATGCTGCTTCGGAGGTAAATTGAACTACAGCCATCCTTTCCTTTGGTCCTTCTTTTCCCTGAACTGTTGATTAATCATTTTTTTCTCTCTGTAGGCGTCAGAAGAAAGGGATTTCTCGGAACCAGCTGATGTTCCTGAAGCTGATCCGGTCATAGCCACTTTGGTTAGTGACCTGTGTACAGAGATCATTGCTGCTGGGGTTCTCCGCGACGGCTGAAGTTTCCTCCCATCGCAGAGGTCTCTATTCAGGGCGATGTGGACCCTTTCGAGCCAATCTCCTAGGGTGCTGGATTCCAGCCGGGTGTGGACCCCACTGCGTCTACCTCCGGGACTGCTGGAGTGGAGGAACCTACGACATTTATCTCGGATATCGCCGGTGAGGAGGACACGATCACTGAAATTGAGCCTCAACTTCTGCGACCCTCCCCTGGTAAGCTAAGTCAGATCTTGACCAGTGAGGAGGTTTATTCGCTCTATCATCACATCCTTCGGGTTAAGATGATTGATAGTTGCTCTGGACATACAGGTCCTGCGTCTTCGCTGCCCATGACGGATATTGTCAGGAAGGCTCTGCTAGCAGGGATCTGTAGAAGGGAGCGTGCCTCCTCCTCTCCCAATTTATCTCGAGAGGCCTCCCGCCGGATCGAGTTCGGGAGAATCAGATGGTGGCACATCCTGGACAGGGAGCAATGGTCCCTTCATCCTCCTCTGCTTATATAACTTCGGGGGTTGATCTCTCAGCCTTACCGACTGTCCAAGTTCTTCGGGCTGCTGAGGAAGAATTAGCCACTGTTCAAGCTTCCTTTCGCTCAGAATTTATCTTCCTTGTGGCAGGGGCAGCAAGTTCTGTTGCGTCTTCTTCGACGCTGCCAGCCACACTTCCATTGACGCCATCCTCTAGGGAAGTTTTGGATGAGGTGTCACAGGATGTGGTTGACAGCTTCTATCGTCATTTGAAAAGATGAGTCGATGCTGCTGTAGAGCGGGACCCCCTTTGCCCTGGCCCAATAATGCGCTCACGGGCAGATTGAATTCTTAAAACCCTTCATGGCAGGGAGGTGATAGCTGCGCTTCTGGAGCCCAAGTTATTAGAGGCTGATCAGCTTGTGGCCCAATTTTGAATGCTGCGGCAAGCTGATTTGTCTACGGTAGATCAGTAACGGGGCTTCCTCACCACTGCCTTGGAAAAGATAAGGCTTGTGCGCGATACGTCCAAGCCGGTCATAATAAAGGACCTTGGTGACCTATCTCTCTTGTACGACCAGCTGAGCTGCCGGAGCGAGGTTTATAGAGCTCGGAAAGCAGCCGCCTCCCGTGGAGTAACTGATACAAGGGAGAAGATCCTCGAACTTCAGAAGAAGCTGGCCTTCTTGGAGTCTGAGCACTTGCTTCCCGTGTGGAAAAGAGTTGATTATTCAAGACGCCGAAAGGTTTCCCGAGCTTCTGCTAACCTGGAGCGCGCTTTGAAGAAGTTTGAGGATGGCTGCGGGCTCATGTGCACCTGGAAGATGCAGCACTGCTGAATCAGGAGGTCAGCGCGCTGGCCAGACAGAGGTTTGAGCGGCCGATTACCCTGTTGAGAGACCGTCTCATGGCATTATGTATCGCCGAACAATAGTCGGCTCTCTTCATTCTTTTTTTATGTTCTTTTTCTTTCTTTTTTTTCCATCTTGTAATAGGGACATAGTCCTCGATAATGTAGTACCTTGGATTTTGAATAAATGAGCATGTTTCGACTCATCCTTCATTTTTTGTACTTGTTGTGTTTGTGGCATTTTTTGTCCCACTGGGGACTATTTATGGACCTGTTACCCCGGACATACCTTGGTTTTAGGTACGGATAACAAGTTTGAGAGGGATACCAATAACAACTTTGCGATGGGCGTTGTGGGAGTTCTTGGTATTAAAGAATGCCAGGGAGCAGCTGGGCTCCCAAGACATTATAAGAAAAGAGTGGCATGTACTAGAAAACTTAGTACATCATTTGTGGTCGACTGCGGACATTTGTGGTCAACAGAGGACATTGGCGGTCAATAGAGGACATTTGTGGTCGTCGGAAACATTTGTGGACCTATTATCCTTGGCGTACCCCGGTTCAGAATACGATAATAAGACGAGAGAAAACCAACATACTTACTCAGAGGTAATGAGGACGTGGCAAGTATGGGGGTTTTACCGCGGGTCTTCTACTCAGAGGTAATAGGACGTGGTAGGAATGGACTCCGCGGAGGATATTTGTGGTCAACAGTGCACATTTGTGGGCCTATTATCCTTGGCGTACTCCGGTTTTGGGTACGGATAATAAGTCGAAAGGGAACCAACATACTTACTCAGAGGTAATGAGGACGTGGCAAGCATGAGGGTTTTTCGATGGAGCCTTCCTACTCAGAGGTAATGAGGACGTGGCAGGAATGGGCTCCATGAAGGGGTACATAGAACGACTCAGAGGTAATGAGGACGTGGAAGTTCTATGTAAGGGGTATTTTTTTTGGCGGAAGTGAAACAACTCAGAGGTAACATCGATGTGGTTGTTTTGGAAAATTTGTGGATCTGTTACCCTTTTTTGTGCACTGAAAGTGTGGGTAGTGGATCATGAGAAAGGAACTCCTTTTAGGAAGAAAGTTCAGAGGTATGGTCATACGTGACTTACGACCCAAAAGATGCGATATAGATTGACCAGGATGGGAGTTCAGCGGTACCTGCGGGTACATAAATCGATAATCTGGAAGATTTGGAGGCAGAATGTGAGTTCAGCGGTACCGGAGGGGTACATAACTCAACTATCTGAAATGTTCGAAAGCAGAATGTAAGTTCAGTGGTACTAGAGGGTACATAACTCGGTAATCTAAGATGTTTGGAGGTCGAATGTGAGTTCAGCGGTACCGGAGGGTACATAGCTCAACGGTCTGAGATATTTGTGGTATGTCGTTTCAGACATGAAACTTCTTTAGGAACTTGCCGTTGATGGGCAACATGAGCAAGTCTCCATTTTGCTTTGCGAGGCGGTAAGCACCGTTGGAGAAGACAGCCTCAATGACAAATGGACCTTCCCACTTTGGCTGGAATTTGCCGGCAGTTTTTTGAGTCATAACCATCGGCCTCCGAACTGCCAGAACGAGATCACCCACTGGGAATGTTCTGATCTTAACCTTTTTGTTGAAGGCTTCGAGATGCGTGCTTGGTATAGCTCGATTCGTTGTTGAGCTAGTAGGCGCTTTTCATCCAAGGCCCAACTCTTGTAGCCAGCGACGGTAATTATCGTCCGTTGTCAATCGGTAGGTAAGGGCGACGCGGAGCGAGGGGATTTGAGTCTCCAATGGAAGAACTGCCTCACTCCCGTATACCAGGAAGAATGGTGTGTTCCCGGTGGCGTTCGGACTGTAGTACGGTATGCCCATAAGCACTCACCAAGCTTCTCATTCCAGTCGCGTTTGCTGGAAGACACGAACTTCTTGAGCAACTTGATGATGGTTTTGTTGAATGCTTCTGCCAACCTGTTTGCTGCTGGATTATATGGCATTGAAGAAATATTCTGGATTCGATGTTTGTCGTAGAACCGATAGAAGGCGTGGCTTGCGAACTACGGGCCGTTGTCGTGGATGATCCTTCGGGACAGTCCAAAGCGATAAATGACGTGATGCTTGAGGAAGCTGATCACGTTTGAATTCTTTACTTCTGTAAGCGGAACAGCTTCCGTCCATTTGGAGAAGTAATCTGCGATTGCGAGTATGAAGCGATGTCCTCGAGACGAAGGTGGAGTGATTGGACCGATGATGTCCATTTTCTATGCTTCGAACGGCCAGGACGCCACTGCTATCGGGTGTAGAAACTCAGATGGCTGATGGATGAAATCTGCGTGGACTTGACAGCTTTGTACTTTCTTGCATAGTCTATCATATCTGCTACCATCGTGGGCCAGTAATAGCCCATCCAACGAAGACGGTCTTGTAATTTCGGACCAGGCTGATGGGCCCCGCAGACACCGTCATGAGCTTCGCGTACGGCTTCTTTGGCTTCTGTATTTGATAGACACCGAAGCAGTAATCCATCGTAGGATCGTCGATACAGCATTTTTGTCTCTGCATCGTAGAAGAATCTGAGGGAACGCCTTCTGATAGAGGTGGCCTCCTTTGGGTTTTCGAGCAAGATGCCATAGACTACAAAGTCTATGAAAGGCTGTCTCCAGTCTGGTGTTTTGTCAACCGTCTGAGCAGAATGGCTCGCCACAAACTGAACGTTATTCTTGGGACGGACCAGTTCGTGGCCTATCATATCCACCGAGTGATGAGCATAGTTCGGAACTGCTAGGGAAGCGGCAAGGCCAGCTAAGGCATCGGCTTCGATATTTTGGAGTCTGGGAACGTGTTCTATGAAGAACCCTTCGAACGACGAAATGATGCTGATCGCCGTTTGGTGATAGGGGATCATGTCTTCATGGCGGACTTCACATGAGCCGGATCTGATTGACGATTAACTGCGAGTCGCCGTATGCTTCAAGGTATTCTACCCCAGTTTCCTTTGCAAGTCGAAGGCCAATGACCAAGCATTATACTCGGCCACATTGTTTGAACAGGGCTCCGTGAGGGAATAAGCCCGATTGATCACCAACCCGGAGGGAAAAATCAGCACCACTCCGACTCCAACGACGATGTTGCCCTTGGGCCCAGTTCTAGAAGCGCCGTCGAAGAACATTCGCCATATGGTATCATGAGAGGCCACATGTGAGTCGGCAACCTCATCTGGAATCTCTTCGTATATCCTGGTTGACTCCGAACCTGGATGGACTGCTAAAAAGTTTGCCATAGCTTGACCTTTAATAGCCTTTTGTGGGATAAATCATGTGGTAGGGAGACAACAATATCGCCCATGTAGCGAGGCGAGAGCTGAGTGCCCCTGGCTTGATCATGAGGACCCTGAGGGGTTGACTCGTGAGATCACGTGTATGGTTTGTCCCGTGACATAGTGTCACGTCTTCTGAATGGCGAACACCAGGGCGAGGCATTCCTTCTCCACGGTGGTGTATCGGTGTTCCGGTCCCATCATCATTCGACTGAGGTAATATATAGCCTGCTCATGGCCTGCATCGTTGTTCTGTGCTAGCAGAGCGCCGAGAGAATGTTCCATCGCTCGTACATAGAGCAGGAATGTTTTCCAGCAACCGGGGCCACCAGTACTGGAGGGTTCGATAAATATTCTTTGATGTTGTCGAAGGCACGTTGGCATTCTTCATCCAAAACGAATGAGACGCCCTTCTTTATGAGGTGAGTGAATGGCTGACATCGTCCGGAGAGGTTGGAAATGAACCTCCTGATGTAAGCTAGCCTCCCTTGAAGGCCTCGGAGTTCACAGAGATTTCTCGGGGGACCCATCTCCATGATTGCCTTTGTCTTTTCCGGATCTATATGAATCCCCTGGGCAGTAATGATAAAACCCAGGAATTTTCCACTGATACGTCCAAGAAGGATTTGGTAGGATTGATCTTCAAGTTGTGCGCTTGCATCAGGTCGAATACCGTCCTTAGATCCTGCTGATGGTCTTCCTTATAGCGACTTTTGATAGCGATGTCGTCAACATAGCACTCCACGGTCTTGCGTAAGTGGTCTATAAAGATGACACTCAAGGCTTTTTGATACGTGGCGCCAGCATTCTTTAAACCAAAAGGTATGACTGTGTAGCAGTATGTGCCAATCAGTGTTCGAAATGATATGTGCTTCTCGTCGTCGGGAGACATCTTGATTTGGTTGTATCCCGAGAAACCATCCATGAATGACATACACTCGAAGCTGCAGGTTTGTCAATCATGATGTCCGTGATAGGGAGGGGGAACTCATCTTTAGGACACGCCTCGTTCAGATTGCGGAAGTCGATGCAGATTCAAATCTTTCCATTTTTCTTGAGGACCGGTACTATATTGGCGACCCAGTCCGGATGTTGTTCCTCACGAATGATGCCGCTGGCTATCAGTTTGTCGACTTCGGCTTCGATCGCATTCATAATGTCCGGGCGGAAGCGTCGCTGTTGTTGCTTGATCGACTTTGCATCCGGCCGAATGTTGAGTTTATGAAGTACAATCTCGGGGTTTAGCCCTGGCATGTCCTCATAACTCCAGGCGAACACATCAATATATTCTTTGACGAGTTATAGCAGCGATTCTCGCTCTTCGTCTGCCAGGCTTTTACTAAGAAGATTGGTTTTGGAGAAGACTCATTGCCGAGGTCAACTTGCATAACCTCATCTTCAGTAGGCTCTCTTTGTTTGAACCGCTTTTTCCATTGTGCATCCAGCTGTTGGGCCCACGGCTCTAATTCAAGGAGTTCAAGAATGTCTTCTTCTTCTTCGTAAGCATCGGCGAATGCCATATTGACAGACAAGACTTGCCTGAATACGTCCCCGATGCTGATATCTGAATCAGAAGTTGGTGATCCGGTTGAGTGTGAATGCCAGCCGTATTCCTCATCTGAGATTTCAGGGGTCGTTGCAGGCGTAACATACCCCGGTCCACATCGGGTCTTGTTGTAGTAATCCTGTAGTTTCCCGGCCGGGACTGCCAACTGTAAAGGTAACCGCCGACCAGTGCCGTAGTTCAAGCCTGGTGTAGTCTCCAGATCATACCCCTGTCTTTGCATGAGGTACTTGGATTGGGAGCTATATGTCACCCTGCTCTCGCAGGAGCGATCGTCCTCGCTAAGGCGTGATGCGTACGGGCCTAGGTTGCGCCCGTGCAAGGCCAAGTCCAGAAACGGCCGATTTGAGCTAGGCCACAGAGTCGCACAGAGTGTCCTCATTGCAGCGGAAAGTAAATGAACACAATTTGAAGCAAATTCAAAATCTTTATTGATATTCAAGAAGTTTACAAGCGGCGCTAGGCCGAGTTTACAAGTCTCTCAAGCTCTCTCTTTCTGAAACATAAAAGGCGTGCCAAGTGGCTTACAAGATGGAATGATTCATGGCAACGTTCCGATACATTATGTCCTGTATATGGTTTCATCTCTTGCAACGCTCCAAGGCTCCAGAGATAGCTCTGCGCCTTAGCACGTTCGATGGAAGCTCCGCACCCCCGGCGTCTCCTGCATCCTGCAAAGACTGTGGGATTATCAGTACATTATTATGCACTGGTGGGGAGGCTAGCTCGTCCACAATGCTATCATTACCAAACACGTTCTATTTACTTTCGTGCACCGTCTATCATTCATTGTCTTTCTAATCTTGCCTTAGGATCAGTTTCATGCATATTTTATAACCTATCTCGTATTGCCAAATTTAATGTGTTGCATGGAAATACATGCACGACTTACCCATACTTACCGTCCGGCCTTCCCTGTCCAAAGTAAACCAAGTTAGTCAACAATTCATAGGAAATAACTTAACGTGATTCATGTGAACTTTTCAATGTCAAGGGCGTGTCCCTGCCTCGGGTCCTAGCACGTCGTAGGCGTATTTTCTAACTCCATTGCCGAAATACTCTCGATTATCTGGTGTGTTATATTCAAGCCTGTTCAGAAGGTACTTTATTTAGTTAACTTAGACTACTTTGATTTCAATACAAGGACTTGCACGTGGATTGCCACCAGCAAAGCCCACTTAATCTATATGCATCGGTCGCTGGCATCACAAGCCAATTTGGACATGTTTTCCCCCTTGGTAATTTCTCACCTATCTTGGCGTGCGGCTTGGTACACCCTGATAGTCTCTTGAAATACCCGGCCTTATGTCCCTGGTGGCCAAGTCCACTCAGGCCTGTACGTAAGCCAAATTTTGATTTTCGTCTGGACCGGCACGTCCTTCACACTTTGACCGTGCCGCTGAAATCCCTTATATCTCCCCCTCCCATATACTAGTGGATTATCCACGACCATTTCGTTTTCTTTTTTTGTCATTTTACTTAACGGCTGTCTCCGAGCCGTAGGCTAACCCTTAGCCATAATGCGTTATCGACCAAGTTGGCGTCCGTGCAGCGCGGGTAGCGAGCCCCGTTGCACGTGCCCGTCACACCTATTGCTAACCATCCTTTCTTTCTTATCTTTTCTTCATTCTTTCTTTTCTTTCTTTCACTTGTCTGTTTGTTCATTGATTCATTTCATTCACATATTCATTCATTCATTCATCGATTCATTCATTCACTTATTCATTCATTCTTTCATTCACACATTATGCAACTCCCCGTGCGGGAGTTGTCTAGACCCATCGGTCCCATAATCTTTTAATGTTGCTATACTTTATCGGAACAACTATGTTGATAGTCTTTCCATTTCATTGTTGTAATCCATTTATTGTTTCATTGTTGAATGCATAGGAAACTTAAATGTAAGCTTGTGCCTTAGCACGAGCGTGGAGCGCGTGGCGAGAGTTCTCACATTTTCCATATTCTTTTTCATATTCTATACAAGCATACAAGATGGGATTATTCCTTAGCTAGCTGCATTGAGTCATTTATTAGCATGTGCGGTGTTATCGCCTAGCAATTCTAGCAATAGTGTCCGTATTGTTATGTGTCTAGGCTAAGCAAAGACGGGTTCATCGGAGCCACCCACCTTAGCGATGTTCGCATCGGCTGAGCGATACTCCGAGCGCGCCTTTGAAAGTCCAAGTCTGGATTCATCTTGACTGGCCAATGTAAGCCTTGCATCGATTCTTCATCAGGTCAATGCCAATTCTTCGGGTCGACGGCTCGTTTGAGTCGTTGCACTTGCCGTTTGAATCGGCGTTCCGCTAGGGCGGAGCGGATCATTACATAATACACCACTCAAAACAAGTCTCGTCCTCGAGACTTTCTGAGTGCAGATCATCCTACCGTTTTTAACTTATGCCGTGTACGTATCTTAGACAATTCCTATCGAATGGCTTTACCATTCAATGGCATCAAACTATACTCGATACCTTTCCAAGTTTGTGTCGCATACATTTGGTCGATTTTTATTGAATGGCTCTTCATTCATTTCAGAGTTGATGGTTTCTTATTCAATTGTCGTGTTTCTTCGACTCGATCACGATTGTGCCCTGTTGCGGGGCTATACGGTCACACGAGGTACATTATAATTTGTCAAATACGAGAGTCGTAGGCTGAGGCTAACTCACTTTGTTATGCACATCTCAACACCCACTTGCAGCTGCATTCGAGTTCATCATATCGCTGAGTTTGGATCGTGCATATATTCAAGGCGTCCCCCGAATACATACATTTCAACCAAGCTTAGCGATTAGTGAAGTCGAAAAGCTACTCATGATAGTTTCGATTTGCCGATCATTTTACTAACTTCAATTTAAAACGAACTATGCGTGTCTCACTATCGTTTATCTTGGTCCTCGAGATAATCTGGTTCGCTTCTCAAGCGTTCTTGTTTACGAAATCAATACGATTTCTTCTTAGCGAAGTCGACCAAGTTTAAATAATTCCCGTCCGATTCAAGACCAAGTATTGCAATATCATCGAGTACTTCTTCCAATCAATGATTCAATTCGTTATCCCAACTTTACTTGCGCATCATCCATTCCTATCTTTTCCTTCGTTTGGGGTCAATCTCGTCGTCGTTCACGCACACTCCCAGTTTCCCCGTCCTACTCTAAGTCTTGTTGCCCCAAGTCTATCGTCCGTCCAGACGATGCTGTAAATGCCATCGCACAGGTTCAATCACTCGGCATAGGGTCGTCCGCCTATCCGCTAGGTCAGCTCACAAGGTCATAGTTATACGTCAAGTCCGTTGCTCATCGTGCAAGGTCGTTGCGCGACGCTCGCCCCAAATTCTATGGTCAAACCATTTGTTTGCTTGTACGGAGTTTCTACCCAAGTTCGTTTTACTCAAATTTCTAAACATCAAGCAGTGTTCCTCCTATTCGCATCAACACATTCTTCGCTCAAGTCGAGCGCGTTTAGGAAAGTCATCCTACGATAGGTTGTCCTCAACCAAATCCTCGACATGTTATTATCGTATGTCCACACTAGCAATTGTCGTAGTCTATCTTTTCAAGTATGTTTGATACAATTCACCTATCCATCCTATCCAATTTACGTAGTCGATCACAAGGTCGTCTAGCCTTGCACTATGTCGTACCCAGATCACGCTAGTCTGATTATCTACGGCGACATGAATCACCATGTCAACATTCCCGCAGAATAATCGTTCTCATCGGGACGTAACTCTTGCGTTGCGTCTAGACTTGCACATTTTGATACGCAGATTGGGTCTACTCAATCTCTGATTTTTCTCATTCTTCAATCGTAAGTCCTAACAATCCTCGAATTCACCTTCGTTCAAACCACAAGTCAAACAATCAAAATTGCCATGTCATGATATTTTTGAGTTCGACCATTCCCGCTGGCATGAATCACCATGCCAACGCTCACGCGGAACGATCGTCCCAAATCGATGTGACGCATGTGCGAGGCTAGAGTTACGCTCGCGCAAGACAATCGTTGTCATTGTGGTTATCACCGAACAATCAAGTCACTTCCCTCTCCATCCAACATTCATTTCTATCCAATCCCCAACATAGCATCCTTCAAAACAATAACTTCTAACGGTCATCATTCATCGAATCAGAGTACCTCCGAGTTATCGTACATCGATCTTTCATACGCCTCAATACCATCGATGATGCACATAACCTGACGATCTTCCTTTTGCAACGAATTTTGAGTCGTGCAACTTAATTCTCAATTCACATTGTCTCGTGCTAACTCTTCATTGAGCAACATCTATTCAAAATCCTTAGTCATTCTTGTATCTTCAAACCAACGTTTCCTATGCACGCTATCTTCCGATCTGCTATCTTCGATCTCGTCCATGGGTATTTCACCTTAACTCAAGTTTAAATCCCTTCACTAAATTCAAATCGCAGGCCTGATCTTCTATGTTTCCTTGACTAAAACCTCCATTTTTTATGATTCGTACTACATTCTTAATTCGTCCAATGATATCTCGTTTGAGACTCTCAAAGTCGAAACCAACTAAGAGTTACTCATTCTAAGGCTTTGCGCGATATCATCGCTTGCCGACATGCTCGTTCTACCCGTAAAACCTTTAGTTTTGCTCGAACAATTTTCTATAACGTCCATACACCACTCAGGGTTCGAGCCACTTGATTGGTCGTTGACACTCACTCTTATTCTTCTTCGAACCTATCACATAAACCACTCGGGTCAAGTCATTCTACAAATCCTCAAATAATCATTCGATTCCCTATCGATATGTTCAATCGCGCGTTCGCCCGTTCCTCAAAATCCAAATCAATCTTCGTGCACGCCTAAGCGTTAGTTTGATAGCGTTCCTATCGATATACGCTCTAAGTGTAACTGTTCCCGACCGAGCGGTACTTGATATCGCTCGCAACTCGATTGCACCAAAAAGTCGAGGTACGCAGGCGACACAACTTAGCCAAAAGGCATACGTGCATAACTATCTGTTCGAACTACTTCGGTCTCGCGTACTCGTTCGCTATTGTCAGCGTAAGGTATTCAAGCACGCCTTGCGTTTGCTAACTTTTTAGCATGCGTTCCTTCCAACTAGAATCCGTCGCGGTTTGGCACAAAGGCCTTTGCCTATCGATCCCGTTCAACCAAAACTTGTACAGCTTTTGAAAATATTAGACTTATTGTATGAACATCCCAAGGCACAATAGAGAGAGCGTACACTCTTTTGTTTCAAAACGAGCTTTCAAAAGATAATCGAAATAAGTCCAAGGACGTAAAGCCGTGCTCTGATACCAATCTGTCACGCCCCGCCCGAGGAGCGATCGTCCTCGCTAAGGCGTAATGATGCCGCACGGGCCTAGGTTGCGCCCGTGCAAGGCCAAGTCCAGAAACGACCGATTTGAGCTAGCCACAGAGTCGCACAGAGTGTCCTCATTGCAGCGGAAAGTAAATAACACAATTTGAAGCAAATTCAAAATCGTTATTGATATTCAAGAAGTTTACAAGTGGCGCTAGGCCAAGTTTACAAGTCTCTCAATCTCTCTCTTTCTGAAACATAAAAGGTGCGCCAAGTGGCTTACAAGATGGAATGATTCATGGCGATGTTCCAATACATTTGTCCTGTATATGCTTCAGCTCCTTGCAACGCTCCAAGGCTCCAGAGATAGCTCCGCGCCTTAGCACGTTCGATGAAAGCTCTGCACCCGCGGCGTCTCCTGTATCCTGCAAGCAGACTGTAGGGTTATCAGTACATTGTTATGCATTGGTGGGGAGGCTAGCTCGCCCACAATGTATCATTACCAAACACGTTCTATTTACTTTCGTGCACCGTCTATCATTCATTGTCTTTCTAATCTTGCCTTAGGATCAGTTTTATGATATTTTATAACCTATCTCGTGTTGCCAAATTCAATGTGTTGCATGGAAATACATGCACGACTTACCCATACTTACCGTCCGGCCTTCCCTGTCCAAAGTAAACCAAGTTAGTCAACAATTCATAGGAAATAACTTAACGTGATTTATGTGAACTTTTTAATGTCAAGGGCGTGTCCCTGCCTCGGTCCTAGCACGTCGTAGGCGTATTTTCTAACTCCTTGCTGAAATACTCTCGATTATCTGGTGTGTTATATTCAAGCCTGTTCAGAAGGCACTTCATTTAGTTAACTTAGACTACTTTGATTTCAATGCAAGGACTTGCACGTGGATTGCCACCAGCAAAGCCCACTTAATCTATATGCATCGGTCGCTGGCATCACAAGACAATTTGGACATGTTTTCCCTTGGTAATTTCTCACCTATCTTGGCGTACGGCTTGGTACACCCTGATAGTCTCTTGAAATACCCGGCCTTACGTCCCCTGGTGGCTAAGCCCGAACTCAGACCTGTACGTAAGCCAAATTTTGATTTTCGTCCGGACCGGCACGTCCTTCACACTTTGACCGTGCCGCGGAAATCCCTTATATCTTCCACCTCCCTTATACTAGTGGATTGTCCACGACCATTTCGTTTCTTTTTGTTTGTCATTTTAACTTAACGGTTGTCTCCGAGCCGTAGGCTAACCCTTAGCCATAATGCATTATCGACCAGTTGGCGTCCGTGCAACGCGGGTAGCGAGCCCCGTTGCACGTGCCCGTCACACCTGTCGCTAACCATTCCTTTCTTTCTTATCTTTTCTTTATTCTTTCTTTTCTTTCTTTCACTTGTCCGTTTTTCATTGATTCATTTCATTCACATATTCATTCATTCATTCATCGATTCATTCATTCACTTATTCATTCATTCTTTCATTCACACATTATGCAACTCCACGTGCGGGAGTCACCTTGGCGACCATCGGTCCCATAATCTTTCAATATTGCTATACTCTACTCGGAACGACTATGTTGATAGTCTTCCCGTTTCATTGTTGTAATCCATTCATTGTTTTATTGTTGAACGCATAGGGAACTTAAATGTAAGCTTGTGCCTTAGCACGAGCATGGAGCGCGGTGGCGAGAGTTCTCACATTTTATGTTTTTTCCATATTCTATACAAGCATACAAGATAGGATTATTCCCTTAGCTAGGTGCGTTGAGTCATTTATTAGCATGCGCGTGTTATCGCCTAGCGATTCTAGCAATAGTTCTGTATTGTTATGTGTCTAGGCTAAGCAAAGACGGGTTCATCGGAGCCACCCACCTTAGCGATGTTCGCATCGGTCGAGCGATACTGAGCGCGCCTTTGAAAGTCCAAGTCTGGATTCATCTTGACGGGCCAATGTAAGCCTTGCATCGATTCTTTCAGGTCAATGCCAATTCTTCGGGTCGACGGCTCGTTTGAGTCATTGTACTTGTCGTTTGAATCGGCGTTCCGCTAGGGCGGAGCGGATCATTACACTATACAGATAAAGGGCAGTCTTCCGGCGTCTGATTCGAGATCGACTTCCTCTATTATGAAGGGTTGTGGATCATTCTTCCGGCCGAAGATGATTGGATGGTGTTCTCCTCGACTATGAAGTAGGCGCCTTCCACAGGAGTAAGTTGATTTGCGGTGTAAACATTTGTCACTTGCGTGTGTAGGTGAGTGCCTATACCGTGTTCCATAGCATATTGTACAAAGCTTATCAAGCTCGAGGTAGTTCAAAGACAGCCCTTTATTGATGAAGTAAGGTATCTTTTCTAGTAGGATTACATCATCTGCGGATAGAACATCAGTATGAGCAGCCACATACTTGGCCAATTATGGTTCTTCTTCAACCACCCCCTGTATAAATAAAGACTGAGAGGATGACTTGGGCAGCTTAATCATCAGGGGTTCTGCTGGTGGGGCAAACGTGGAGTCGATGGCGAACTAGCGACTCCCTGTTTGGCGCTTGATGCTAGGCGGGGAGTTGTTGGCTCGCTAGGAGTCCCCAACTTCGCATTGGGCTGACAATTCATCTTGGGAAGACGTATCGTTATTGGCTTGTCAGAGGGTTTGAGCTTCTTTGTTTGTGGCTGGCCGGCTCTTGGCAACCTGATTGTCAGCGCTCCATTGTGGGTTTTGGCGCGTGGCCAGACCTTGGAGTCGGATTATCATTTGCCCCTCTTGTGCCGAGAGACTGATTGCATCCTTATGCAGAGCGGGTAAGGGTTACGATCTTGCCAGTTTGCGACTTGAAGGTGGATCATCAGAGGTTCCTCTGATCCCGTTGCTATCTCAGTTTGAGCTTGCATATCTCCTTCACAAGGTGCCTCTTCGACTTCTCGTACAAGCAGGAGTCCGAGTAATAAGACTCGACCCCTTTTAAGGGATCGATGTCGGTAAATTCTTTTCTTACGAAGTCGTGCTTGTCGACATACTTGAAGCACTGTGTAGCGTGGAAGGCACGATCATGTAATCGTATATCCAAGGACGCCCTAGTAGAATATAATAGGAAGTGTCCCATCTATGACATAACAAGTCACTTCTGACTACAGATCGCCGATTTGGCACTTCAAGCGAATCTTCCGATCGGGTAGCTCCTGTCCGAATGAAACCACTGATGGCGGAGCTTGTCGGCATCAGGCGATGTGGGGATGCGAAGATGGTGCAACAGACTCTTCATGACGCTTATAGAAGAACCAGGATCAATGTGCATCCGATCCACCTTTACGTCACCGATGTATCCAGTGTAATACAATGGACGATCGTGTAGGTTGGTTTTAATGAGCATATCCTGCAAGTAAGACGATGTTGGGCATTGCACCTGTGCAAGCGCTGTCTTGGAGATTTGCAGGCGGGCTTTCTCCCGTGAGGTTGACCTGAGCCAGATATGCGTCGGCATTCTGGAGTGCATCGCTTAGTGCCACGCGAACATCTTTGGAGGGCTTCAGGAGCTCGTATAATGAATTTGGCCGGTGCGTTGGCCAATTGTGCCAAGATGTCAAAGTTGTAGGGCCTCTCCAGCCCATGAGGTGTCTTTTCAGAGGAATTTGTCAAAGCGAGTCTCCTTCGACCTAGTCTTATCGGTCGTCGGAGTTTGAGAAGGTCCTGGAGCGTCAGCAGTTGCCGGCTGATGATTTTCAACCGAGTTATCCGGTGTAGGTTGGGATTGCGCACCTGACCGGGTAACAACAGCTGTGGCTTGTTTGACATCTGCCGAGATTGTACGACAGGATCTGACCTTTTACCCTTTTCTGCCAGTAGGGTGGTGTGGGTTGAGTCACTTCAAGTACCAGTCCGATGGACCTACATGACCTCTCCTCGTGATGTGGTGAGGGATACTAGGCCAGCAGCCCGATCTCGAGGAGGTAAGATTAGCAATCTCCATTATTGCCCGAGGTACGGGTACTACGCCGTCTTGAGTCTCTGTCGGAGGGAAGCTATCGAACTGTACTGACACTATGTTGGCTGCCACGTTACCTCTCGAAATCAATAGCCAGAGCCTTCGAATTGATGAGATGCTGAATATATTGCTTCAATTGGAAGCAGTCCTGCGTGGTGGTAGACGTAACGAAAGAGATGGTAGTACTTGGGGCTTTCCATCTCGCCGGCCAAGATTCCCATCTAGGTGGAGGGAGCTGGATTGTATCTCCTTGTATGAGCATGTCCAAGATGGGCTTGACATGACCGACTTCGAAGAGTAAGTCATCTGCGGCCACTACATTTCAGCTGGCTTTGATTCAGGCTTCTGGGTTGCGTCGGCCACCATAGCCTGTTTGCCCTTGATGTCTCGGTTATTGGAGGAATTACCCCCGTTGTTGGTGTTGGCATTAGGGCGTTTGCCCTTCCTCTCCTCCGAGATGTGTAATCCCAGTTGGCGAGCCTTCTTTAACTTATCTTCGGCGCTAGTGGGACTGATGATGAACGTCTTCCAGTCCTTAAATTGACTTTCACCCTTAGAGGCTGATTGTTGGGAGCAGTCTCTTTTGGCAAATTTCAATTAAGGAGGAATCCGGATTTCCATACGGCAACTTCATTGCGGTTTGGCGAAACCGTCAATATAGTTCCTTGTCAGCTCCTTCTCCCCTTGAACAACATCCATGATGGTGGACATCGTCACGTCTTGTCCTGCTTCGTAGAACCTCTCCAAGAACATACGCTTGAAGCTGGCAAAGGAATGGATGCAGTTGTCTGGCAGGTTGCGGTACCAGTCGAAGGCGACCCCTTCCAATGCCCCATGAATAATCGTGTAAGGATGAGTCGTCATGGGGCAGATGGTCGATTGTGACCTCGAAGTAAGTAATGTATCGACTTGTAGAAGTCTTGCCATCATATGGATTGATGTTGAACGGCTTATATCTTGGTGGGAAAGGGACATCCCTCCATGCAGCAGGGTATGGTTGCTGTTCTGAGGTCTTGGTAGGTTTTCGGGCGTGAACATGGCCCGGAGCTCCTGGACCTCTCTTCTTGCCTCCTTCCTCATCCGTAGCGGTAGGAGCCGATATTTTACGAGGATTGTTGCCCGGGTTTGGTACCGCTGAGTTCGAGTCCGCATTGACCGCGGGACCCAAGCTTGTTTGGCCAGGCGTCCTTCCTTACAGAGTTGGAAGAGCCGCTTTGATTTCGTCTACGGATTTGACCAAGGTACGCAAATGGCCTCAAAGTGTCGATGCATTGGCGATCACTGGGACCGTCTTGATCGTCGTTTGTCATGAATGCCGTCCTCACACGAGCCGAAGTGGAAGGGACGGTGGACGACATGCCCTCTGAATCATACCCCTGTACAGAGAAATCGTCGGTGTATGTGGGAATGTCTTCCTCTAGGTTCGGACTTAGAAGGAATAGTACCCCCAGCTTCTGAGCTTGCCTCGTCTTGAGAGTCGCAAACATCCTCGGGGACCACGACACCTGCTGTATCTGTTGGGAGAGTCGTTTCCCCGGGCTCATCTTCTTGGATACCGATTGTCATGGATGTTCGGAGGAATGCTACCCCCGTTCCAGTGACCCACAGTGATGTGGATGATGAATCTTCCAATGTGTAGATTTTGTCTTCGAACGGATTCCTTGGAAAACTCGGTGGCAGGCAACCGCTTAGATGAGTTTCTTGGTCACAGTGGTTGAAATCTTCGGGCTGGAGATATTTTTTTTCTTCCCTCTCCCGCTGGCGGGGATTCTCTGAGCAGAGTTGCAGGAGAGCACGGGAAGCGCCGCATCCTCTGAACTTGGTTGTTGCAGTCTTTGGAAGACGGACCGCCGGTCTCTCGTACTGCCGCGTTATTGCAGCAGCAGTTGACAATGACTTGGGTACAGTGATGTCCGTAGGAGGACTCTTTGCACACCGAGTCCCCTTCTCTTTTTTGCGTTTGTGAAGGATTACGTCACGCAAGTTAGATGGGTCTCGAGCACCACGTTTGCTCCTGGTTGGGAAGACTTTTGGAACCACTCTGTCCGTTTGCCGCCAGGGGCTGGACTCGAGTGGTTCTGTATAACTTTCCATCAGAGGCTCGCACAGTAAGCGGAGCGCTCGGATGGTAAAGGTTGGGACAGCCGACTGAGCTTGCCGAGCTCGTACTGCCCTAGACTTCTTCACTTAGCGCCTTGGGGCATATAGTAGGAAGAGTCTAAGTGGTGCTACAGAGAGCCAGACACATTTTCTTAGGAGCATGGAGATCAGGACCAAGGAGAGGCGGTCGAAGACAGAGCCCGAGCCGCGTGGAGTGGATAATATGCAGCTGGAATCAGCAGTCTTCATGCGGTGGGCAATCGTGGCCGCATAGGCCTTCTTCATGCGGCTGGAAGTCTCTGCCGCATGAGTCTCCTTCATGCGGCTGGAAGTCTTGGCCGCATGGGAATTCTGCATGCGGCTGGCAGTTTTGGCCGCATGAGCATCATGCATGCGGCTGGCAATCTTGGCCGTATGAGCATCATGCATGCCGCTGGCAATCTTGGCCGTATGAGCATCATGCATGTTGTGGTGCCTTTATTCGGCTTCTTTCTGGACCACATAGAGTCCCTCTTTGCCCTGCAAGTCCAGCATCATAGTGTTTTTCTCTCGGAGTTGGGGACAGCAGAGTCCTCTATGGCCTGAAGTGGAGCCGCATGAGAGTCGCCCTTGTCATCTTGGGCAGCAGAGAGTACTTCGTCAGGGCTTGGGGAGGAGCAAATGACTTGGGCCTCCACTCCTGCGAGCTTTCTTCGTGCGGGCTCGCTTCTGGATCGGGCCAGCGCTCCCATCAGAGAGCATTTCTTCAAACGCCTGTTGGTCGAAGCGGACGACCATCTTCTGTTGTGTGGAGCGAGTTTGGCTGCATCCGATTGCGTCTCCATCTTTCAGTCGTGGAGAAGTTTGTCCCCAGTAGAGTCGCCATCGTGTTTGCCATTGATTGTAAAAGTACAGAACAGTTTTATGGGAGGACTGAACTTAGACTCACAATACAAACTCGCTCGTACAAAGAAAGCCTAAGAATAAAAACCTAGGTACACAATGTAAGTACAATTGTTTAGTTTTGATTCTGGGGTGACGGTAGAGGCTCGAAACGACGGCAGCTCTACCTTACTCCTTGGCTCTGATGAAGAAATGCTCTCGGAATGCGTGGGGAGACTCTTTTGCACGTGCCTTTGTCTCTCTGTGTATCCAGCCGGGGGTCTCTCAGTCTTCAGTCTCTCTAGGTGCTTTGCAAGGGAATGACACCTTGCTATTTATAGAGGTGGGGGTGTGATCATTAGGGTTTGCAATGATTGCCCTAAAAAAGTCGCAGCTTGGGATTTAATTGCCATTTTCCTTGATCGTATTTTGTTGGCAATTAATCTGGACCACAATCTTGATTGCAACAAATCTGGACAATTAATACTGATTGTGTAAAATTCGTATAGACAATTAATGTTATTGTCATGAATCTCTGGAAGCTCAGATCTCCTGCCATGTTTAATCCGTGATTGCAATAAATCTGCTTTGATTCGGGTAATTATGATGATTGCACTAAATCTGGTTGTTGGGATTTGTTATAAATCTTGATTGATTTAATGCCACGTATCTAACCATCATTACGGGGAAACTGATCTTCTGCCACGTGTCATAACCGCGAGCCACAGCCGCATGAGGGTAGCTTCTTAGGTTTTGAACCGCATGAAGGTGGCAACTGCATAGGTGTAGCCTCCGAAATCTGAGCCGCTTGGGGGTGGTTTCCAATTGAGCCACATAAGACTAGCCATGTGTCAAGGCTGCATGGGTATGGCCTCTCAGTATTTGAGCCACATGGAGATGATCCCCATGATCCGAGCCGCATGAGGACAGCGGCCGCATGGGGCGGCTTCTTAGGATTTGAGCCGCATGACGATAGTCTCCACGATCGAGCCGCATGAGAGCATCAGCCGCATAAGGGGGGTGGCAGCCGCATAGGGATCTTTAGAGTTGGTGGATCATGCCAGCTGTATAGGAGATTTTCTTCGTTTCTCGAGGAACACGCCGTCATGTCAGAATTCATCATTTCAGCTTTAATGTCAGAGTTATCACTTTATGTCAGAGCATTTAATGGGAGCAGTCACTTCATGGCCAGCTGTAAAAAAGCAAGATACATAGGACCATGTGATTCTTTCCTGAGCCGCATGAGGCTATTGGAGAGTTTCTGAGCCGTATGAGACTCCGATAGATTCCTGAGCCGCATGAGGCTCCTTCTGTTTTAAGCCGCATGGGCTTCTTTTGTTTTGAGCCGCATGGGCTTTTCTTGTTCTTTTCCATGCTTCTACAGCACCTAGTTCAAACAGGTACTGAGCCAGGTCTTGGTGTGAGGAAGGTTCCCTTCTGAGCTATTATTCTTCTTTTTCGACATTTGTTGGCACGTGCTATGATGACATAGCAATTCTCGATAAACAGCTACAAAACCCGGAAACCGTCGCTCCAATTCCTCAAATTCTTCATTTATAGGGGTATACTCCTCAAAAACTTCATCTCCCCAAGGCAGATTGGATTCACGCATCTCATGAAGAGCGAGTCCCATTTTCCCTCCAGGTGTGAAAAAGGTCCCCGTGCGACGGATGTACATCTCAAGAAGAGCCATAACAGCTTTTTGTTTATGGCAGACCATAACAAGTGCCCCGCATGGCATGATAAAGACCAATCTCGAGTAGGAGTTCTTATATGTCCGCAAGATCCACAAGGTCAAATTGATCCATGAAGGGGTGGGGTTCATCCAGTTCAGCAGTAACAGCCGACCAGTGGGGTAGGACCCCTTTTGAGCAATCTGGTTCATAAAAGTATCAGCTTGGGATAACCTGAAGTTGGGACCCTGCACGTTTAGAAACTACCTGGGGCTAACCCCATCACATAGCGGCTGACCGGTATCTTGCCCGCGACTACCGACCTTAATATTTTGTTGTAATGAATATCACCCACGAACATCCCCTGCTGGCTCAGAGTTAGGGAGTCCACCATTTTTCTGTCAATGGGCAGCATATTAAACCAGGACAGCAGGAAATGACGTTCCATCTGAGGAATATGAATCGTCGTCCCATTGGAAGAAAAACTCTAACTTTCAGATAAATCAAACGCTGGAGTTCTTTACAGTTAGGGCATCCCCAAAAAAGAACGCGGGTTTCAGATGCGTGCCCCCTAATAGCCCCGAGTTTATCATGCCCAAGAGGTAGAAGAAGGTGTCACGACCCGCACCTACTGTGAGGGTACGAGAACGTAACAGCGCCCAGCCTACGCCACAGTGTCGACGGTAGAACGCTGTTCTAGGTCACTATTTAACCATCAACTCACGCAATTATATGTACTTGTCAAAATCTCAACTCCGAACGGAGGACAAGTATAGATATAATGAATCTCAATCACAGTCTAAGCACGATATGATAACACAGAAGTTTATAACTAAGACTAAATACAACAATAAAACCAACTACTAAATAATATAATCTCCAACAATCTCAAACAAACATATCTCAACTTATTTACAATTCAAGTTCTAAAACAAACTAAACCAAGTCATCTAGCTAGTCTCCCGATCACTCCTGAGTGTCGGGGCCAAGGGTATCTAAGCATCTCCTGGTCCATAGTAAGTAAGGCAAGTGTCCTAAGGGCAATCATCAGTAAAATTTTCAACAGGTCCAGTCAGGACAGGAACGAGCACATCTCATCTAGCAAGCCCAAGTAAATGACAGAGAACTATAAAACAGTTATAGACAGTGTATTGATGAACGTGGCAGTTTATATTCAAGTGATGGTATAGAGACAGGTAAAGTACAAGAAAAGTAAGGTAACTATAACAAGAAAAGAATCATGGCAATAAAGACTGTAAAAGAACTAGCTGAACTAGAGTAACATAATATAAGTCCAGACAGTAAATATAAACAAGTGTAAAACCAAGGTAAGTCCAGAGAACACGAATCTGATACCAGGTGATTCCAGTATAAGATGAGTCCAGTATAAGATGATTCCAGTCAGTGATCAAAGATTCCAGGGTGAGTCCAACTATATTCTAACAGTGTATTTTAAAATACCGAGATCGACATGTAAACGACTATAGGTAATCCGGCACATCACACACTCGGCCGGGTGTGAGATGCTATCATTCCAGTTTGATTCCACCATGTAGGGTGATTCCAGAATTGGGATATGTCTACATGTCTTACTCAAGTATTTCCCCTTCCAACAAGTACAAGTGAATCCAGAATACGATACGAGAATCGAGATGAGTCCAGCCAAACATGATGATACCAGCAAGTGATTCCAGTAGGTGATTCCAGTAATAGAAGCCAGACATGATGATACCAGTAATAGAGGCCAGACAATATGGTATGTGTGTCGCATACATCAATCCAAATATCCATACGTGTTGTAACAGAGAATCACATATAGCTAACTAGAACTGAAGTACAGTAATTGACAAGTAAATGAGAGAACTATCAGAGAATGTACTCGCTGATACCCTGTGCAACTATGAAAATAGATGTCTGAACCTGAGTCACAAAGTCCTAAATAAAGCAATACAGTTATGATGTGTTTAAAACAAAGTAAATGAAGTTTATGATGCAATCTACATGATTTTTAGGTCAATCTAGATCAAAGTCAACTCGAAGTCAAACCTGGCCAATTGTCTAGGTCAAACTAGGTCAAAGTCAAACTGGTCAACTCTGGATCAAACCAAGTCAAACTTGGTCAATCCTAGTCCATCCAGTCTCACTAGGCCTAACCCAAGCCTATACTAGCAAGCACACATCATCCTCAAGTCACAAAAGTCTAATATAACCAACTCATTTATATATCACCATATGCCATAGGCTATTCTACTACCTGAGCCATATACACATATAGGCCATACACCCATTTCATATATTTATATACATACCATTTATCTAGGCAAATGCAATATTTACATTACATTACACATATCACATTCACATTTATATATATATATATTATATATATATAATATTATATATATATATATATATATATATATATATTATAATATATATATATATATATATATTATATATATAAGACACATAGAAAAAAAATATATACATACATACAAATAGAGAGGGATAGGGAATCAAGGCATAGTATGTGTGTGTCTCATATGTGAGATAACTGTGACAGTGTAGATGTAGTTTAGGTTCGATTTGTGTGTGTGTAAATCTGGAAATAGTAGGTAGTAGAGGAATGTGTGTATGTGGTACTATGATAGGAATGTGTGTGTGCAATACATATGTGTGTTTAGATAGGTGACTTGTGTGTGTGTGTGTGTTTACATAGAGGACCTGTGTGTGTATTGTCAAACTCAGTTTAGGTAGTGTGTGTATGCACAATTGTGTCCATGTGACAGGAACATTCTCATGTGTGTGAGTGAAAGGTGTATACATGAGTGCCCATGTCAAAGTGCTAGCAGTATTGACAGAGTGTGTGTGTGAGTGAATGAGGGTGTTAGTGTGTCAAAAATCGGTGCAAGTGTATTCAGTTAACAGTTTATTTCCAATTAAACCCATACAATATGAACTAAATCCTCTGCCATATACCATCCTAACATTCTAACTAACCACAGATGGTACAGGGGAACATTCCAGTTCTCAGGTTCCAACCAATAGTGTATCAGTAAAAAACCCAACCCGAAGCAATTCAAACTAAAGCCCCCAGCCAGAGCACAAACCCAACAATTAGCTAATCCCAGATGTATTTAGGTGAACCTACGTTAATCATTTAACTTCATTAAAAAGATAATTAAGCAATTAAAATCCAAAAATTTATTTCAGTGCAGTGGTGTCAGTTGAGTATCGGGAAATTGGGGAATTTATGATTCGAATTCAAATAACTTAGTAAAATGACAAGTAGTGGTTGGTAAACATAGATACACATGTGCACGTGTCCATCGAGTCATTTCGTGTCCAACAAACCCGACACAGACGTGTCCACAATAATTCAAACACATAGGGTGCACCCAGTGTATCACAGCGTCGTGCACGAGTGCACACGCGTCTAGGACACACACGATACTTCGTGTCACGTGGACACGCCCACGTGTTTCACCTAGGATAGATCTACATGCTGGGTAGCCTGACACGTGTCCATGACGTGTCCACTGCGACACGAGCACGTGTTTGCACGTGTTTGTGCGTGTCTGCTGACAGTACACGACAGTACAATTTACGTGCAGGTCGAATTACTCCTAAACCAGTCAATAAGATCCTATAAATTTTGCGGCCTCGTGTCAGTCACCCAAGGAGTATCCACACCAAAATTCGTGTCATGAAGTGTCCTGTGCAAAGATTTCTAGGGCCCGATAGGCAGGGCACTGAACCGGGTCTCGCACAGCGTGTCCAACACGAAAATCCACACAAAATGACACAAATTAATTTCAGTCTTCACAAATATTTACATACTCATACAGATCTAGGGATCTATGTAATTAGTTTTTCAAAAACGAAAATAACCTAAGAGGCATTTTAACAAACACCTAACAATACACCATGATACGTCCGATATGGACACCAAATGGACACGAAATTAACCCAAATTTCAGGGATAGCTGGGGACTCCTAGATCTAGCCCTAAATGCAAAGAAAACAAAATATTAAATCAATTTGTGGAGTTTTTACCTATAGGTACAATATCAAGAAAAGGCTTCAAATGGGGGGTTCCTCCTTGCTAGCCAAAAGCTCCAAATTGCACAAAAACTGAGATTAATCTCCACATTCAGAAAATAGAGAGTATTAGGCTCTAATTAAGAAACTAGAGTGGAAAAGGATTTAAAATGAATAATCTATGCGTTGGGGAAGAATGGACAAACTTTTCTTTCCTCTATGTGCTCCTTCAATACAAAAGAGGCAATAACTAATTAGGAGAATATTTATAGGAAAGGGAGCCCTAGTGGCTAGTCATAAAGTGAAAATTAGGGTTAAGGTTTAGTCTAATGGGCTATGGGCCTAGTTGCACTAGTCATGGAACCAATTTCTAAGTCTCAAGCTTATGGACCAAATCACCAATCCTCCTATTTCAAACTTGATCCTAAGTGACCTAACTTGAGTTGACTTAAGTTAGACTAGGGTCCATACCATGTTAACTAGGTCACCAAGTCAAGGTTAAAGTCTAGGATAGTCTCTTAAGTTACAGCTATCAAAAAGTCAAAATTAACAATCACCAATGCAATAAATCCTAAAATAATTCAAAGAGGAAATGACCAAAATACCCTCATACTCAAAAGTAAAAATAAATCATCCTAATGACATGGTCAGGCTCTAGGTCAGACAGTCTCTAAGGTTTTACTAGCAGCACATCAAAATCACAAGTCATGACTTAAAATAAATTTTAAATTGATTAAAAATTACCAAAATTCATAATGTGATTTAAATACAATAAATAATAATTATAAATACAAAATTTCAAAAATACCCTCATTTCAGAAACTGGGTGTTAAAATCCTACCCCCCTAGAAAATTTCGTCCTCGAAATTAGATGATCGTACCCTTACTAGGTTAAACCCCTAACAATCAAGGTCAAGGAAACTATATCTATAACTTGCAAATTGTGGTCCTACTGGTCGTGATATCATGGTCTTGATCGGGGTCACTATGCTATCTAACATATCACAAGCATATTTTGGCAGGTACTAATGGAATCACACAACAAGATGGAAAGAAGAACATGAAGGACAGACCTGCTAACCCGTCACCTGTAGGGTCGGAAATTTGACTGTCAGCGCAAAAGCCCTGCCCCTCTGAGTATATTCCTCTGATGGTGCTGGGCACGATGCTGTGCTACAGGTGGCCTAGCTCCCTCTATCTAATTCATGACACTAAAATAATATCTACCCTGATATTCCACTCAATCATACTAGGTCACCATCTATATGGTATCTATTCTACAATCTGATAATCATACCCGTCTATTCCGAACCATGTTACCAGAATCCTCGTCACACCAGTAAGTATGGCTGCGATAATCCATAGAGTCCGCAACTAATGTACATACCTCTAGAATCATGCTATTTAAAATTTTGCATTGCCGCTAGCTTGGCTGCAAAAACTTTAAATTCTCACACCCGAGAAATACATCCAAAATTAGACTCTATCTCATCGTCCAACCAACTGATATGGCCGTAGAAGACTCTAGATTTCATGACTGAGGCTACCTAGCCATAATGTTATCTTGGTAGAAAATCAAGTCAATAATGAATACCAAGAATCAAATTCAATGATGAACAAGGAAGTAGACAGAAACTGTCGGAATCGAATTTCGAGATAGTTTATAATGCGATTCTCTAGGGTCATCCCAGGAATCTTCTCAAGTAGCCATAACTATGATTGAGTAACCTCTCTGCTAAAGCCTATTCATCATTTCTATCGCAGGTACACAGCAGTACAACTATTCGTTGTACTACCACAACATCGCACTAATGTGACTCTCGACCTGCATGGGCCACCAGTAAAAACGTATCACGACCAGCACCCACTGTGAGCGTATAAGAACGTAATAGCGCCCAGCCTACGCCGCAGTGTCGGCGGTAGAACGCTATTCTTGGTCACTATTTAACCATCAACTCACGCAATTATATAATGTACTTGTCAAAATCTCAACTCCGAACGGAGGACAAGTATAGATATAATGAATCTCAATCACAGTCTAAGCACGATATGATAACACAGAAGTTTATAACTAAGACTAAATACAACAATAAAACCAACTACTAAAATAATATAATCTCCAACAATCTCAAACAAACATATCTCAACTTATTTTCAATTGAAGTTCAAACAAGAAACCAAACCAAGTCATCTAGCTAGTCTCCGATCACTCATGAGTGTCGGGGCCAAGGTTAGCTAAGCCATCTCCTGGTCCATAGTAAGCAGGGCAAGTGTCCTCAGGGCAATCATCTGTAAAATTTTAACAGGTCCAGTCAGGACAGGAACGAGCACATCTCATCTAGCAAGCCCAAGTAAATGACAGAGAACTATAAAACAGTTATAGACAATTGTATTAATGAACATGGCAGTTTATATTCAAGTGATGGTATAGAGAGACAGATAAAGTACAAGGAAAGTAAGGTAACTATAACAAGAAAAGAATCATGGCAATGAAGACTGTAAATAGAACTAGCTGAACTAGAGTAACATGATATAAGTTCAGACAGTAAATGTAAACAAGTATAAAACCAAGGTAAGTCTAGAGAACACGAATCTGATACCAGGTGATTCCAGTATAAGATAAGTCCAGTATAAGATGATTCCAATCAGTGATCAAAGATTCCAGGGTGAGTCCAACTATATTCTACTAGTGTGTTTTAAAATACCGAGATCGACATGTAAATGGCTATAGGTAATCCGGCACATCACACACTCGACCGGGTGTGAGATGGCTATCATTCCAGTTTGATTCCAGCATGTGGGATGATTCCAGAATTAGGGTATGTCTACATGTCTTACTCAAGTATTTTCCCTCCCAGCAAGTACAAGTGAATCCAGAATACGACACGAGAATCGAGATAAGTCCAGCCAAACATGATGATACCAGCAAGTAATTCCAAGGTGATTCCAGTAATAGAATCTAGACATGATGATACCAGTAATAGAGGCCAGACAATATGGTATGTGTGTCGCATACATGAATCCAGAATATCCATACGTGTTGTAACAGAGAATCACATACAGCTAACTAGAACTGAAGTACAGTAATTGACAAGTAAATGAGAGAACTATCAGAGAATGTACTCGCCTGATACCCTGTACAACTGATGAAAATAGATGTCTGAACCTGAGTCACAAAGTCCTAAATAAAGCAATACAGGTTATGATGTGTTTAAAACAAGGTAAATGAAGTTTATGATGCATCTACATGATTTCGAGGTCAATCTAGGTCAAAGTCAACTCTAAGTCAAACCTGGTCAACTGTCTAGGTCAAACTAGATCAAAGTCAAACTTGGTCAACTCTGGGTCAACCCAAGTCAAACTTGGTCAATCCTAGTCCATCCAGTCTCACTAGGCCTAACCCAAGCCTATACTAGCAAGTCACACAAGTCTAATATAACCCAACTCATGTATAGGTCAAAGCACACATCATCCTCAAGTCACACAAGTCTAATATAACCCAACTCATGTATATATCACCATATGCCATAGGCTATTCTACCTAGGCCATGAGCCATATACACATATAGGCCATACCCTATTTCATATATTTATATACATAACATTTATCTAGGCAAATGCAATATTTACATTACATTACACATATCACATTCACATTAGTACATATATATTTTACTCACATTTATATATATATGTAAATATACATACACATAGAGAGGGATAGGGGAATCAAGGCATATGTGTGTGGTCTCATATGTGAGATAACAGTGTGACAGTGTAGATGTAGTTTAGGTTCAGATTTGTGTGTGTGTAAATCTGGAAACAGAAGGTAGTAGAGGAATGTGTGTATGTGGTACATATGACAGGAATGTGTGTGTGCAATACATACATATGTGTTTAGATAAGTGACGTGTGTGTGTGTTTACATAGAGGACCTGTGTGTGTGTATGTGTCAAACTCAGTTTAGGTAGTGTGTGTATGCACAATTGTGTCCATGTGACAGGAACATTCTCATGTGTGTATGAGTGAAAGGTGTATACATGATTGCCCATGTCAAAGTGCTAGCAGTATGTGACTAAGTGTGTGTGTGTGAGTGAATGAGGGTGTGAGTGTGTCAAAAATCAGTGCAAGTGTATTCAGTTAACAGTTTATTTCCAATTAAACCCAATGCAATATGAACTAAATCCTCTGCCATATAACATCCTAACATTCGAAGTAACCATAGATGTGTACAGGGGAACATTCCAGTTCTCAGGTTCCAAAGAACCCCAACCCGAAAGCAATTCAAACTAAATCCCCATGCCAGAACACAACCCAACATATTAGCTAATCCTAGATGTATTTAGGTGAAACTACATTAATCATTTAACTTCATTAAAATAGATAATTAAGCAATTAAAATCCAGAAATTCATTTCAGTGCAGTGGTGTCAGTTGAGTATCGAAAAATTAGGGGAATTCATGATCGGAATTAAAATAACTTAGTAAAATGACAAGTAATGGTTGGTAAACATAGATACACATGTGCATGTGTCCTTCGAGTCATTTTGTGTCCAACAAACATGACACAGACGTGTCCACAATAATTCAAACACATAGGGTGCACCCAATGTATCACAGCGTCGTGCACGAGTGCACACGCGTCTAGGACACGACACATGACACATCGTGTCACGTGCACACGCCCACATGTTCGCCTAGGATAGTTCTACACGCTGGGCAGCCTGACACGTGTCTACGATGTGTCCACTGCGGACACGAGCACGTGTTTGCGCGTCTGTGCGTGTATCTGCTGACAGTGCACGACAGTACAATTTACGTGCGGGTCGAATTACTCCTAAACCAGTCAATAAGATCCTATGAAATTTTGTAGACCTCGTGTCAGTCACCCAAGGAGTGTCCACACCAAAATTCGTGTCATGAAGTATCCTGTGCAAAGAGTTCTAGGGCCCGATAGGCAGGGCATTGAACCGGGTCTCGCACAGTATGTCCAACACTAAAATCTGACACAAAACGACACAAAATTAATTTTAGTCTTCACAAATATTTACATACTCATATAGATCTAGGGATCTTTGTAATTAGTTTTTCAAAATACGAAAATAAATTCCTAAGAGGCATTTTAACAAACACCTAACAATAAACCATAATACGTGTCCAATACGGACACAAAATGGACACAAAATTAACCCAAATTTTAGGGACAGCTAAAGAACTCCTAGATCTAGCCCTAAATGCAAAGAAAATAGAATATTAAATCAATTTGGGGAGTTTTTACCTATAGGTGCAATATCAAGAAAAGACTTCAAATGGGGGGTTCCTTCTTGCTAGCCAAAAGCTCCAAATTGCACAAAAACTGAGATTAACCTCCATAATCAGAAAATAGGAGAGTATTAGGCTCTAATACAAGAAACTAGACTGGAAAAGGATTTAAAATGAATAATCTATGGGTTAGGGAAGAATGGACAAACCTTTCTTTCTCTATGTGATCCTTTAATACAAAAGAGGCAATAACTAATAGGAGAATATTTATAGGGAAGGGAGAGCCCTAGTGGCTGGTCATAAAGTGAAAATTAGGGTTAAGGTTTAGTTTAGTGGGTTATGGGCCTATTTGCACTAGTCATGGAACCAATTTCTAAGTCTCAAGCTTATGGACCAAATTACCAATCCTCATATTTCAAACTTGATCCTAAGTGACCTAACTTGAGTTCACTTAAGTTAGACTAGGGTCCATACCATGTTAACTAGGTCACTAAGTCAAGGTCAAAGTCTAGGACAGTCTCTTAAGTCACAGCTAGCAAAAAGTCAAAATTAACAATCACCAATGTAATAAATCCTAAAATAATTCAAAGAGGCCAAATGACCAAAATACCCTCATACTCAAAAGTAAAAATAAATCATCCTAGTAACATGGTCAGGCTCTAGGTCAGACAGTCTCTAAGGTTTTACTAGCAGCACATCAAAATCACAAGTCATGACTTAAAACAAATTTTAAATTGATTAACAATCACCAAAATTCATAATATGATTTAAATGCAATAAATAATAATTATAAATACAAAATTTCAAAAATACCCTCATTTCAGAAACTCGGTGTTACAGAAGGATTGGTTACTGATGACCCTCAGCCTGTCCTCGGATTGATCTTTAGTAATTTGGGTTGACACATATTCGACCACCTGGTCGAACCTCACACCCAAGACAGATTGAGCCTGACTTACCAAGAGCTCCCCTGAGGGATTGATCGGCAACTTCACTGAAAAGGAAAGGAGAAAGAAGTCAGAAGGTAGTCAGAAAAAATTAATTTCTACTTTTCGAGCTTATGCGGCTCTGTTTGGTAGGCGTTCATGCGGCCCAGTCCATAAGGTGCTTATGTGGTCATGAGACGTCTCCCATGCGGCTCGATCATGGAGCATCTCTCATGCGGCTCGGTCATGAAGCATCTCTCATGCGGTCATGAAGCATCTCTCATGCGGCTCGGACATGAAGCATCTCTCATGCGGCTCGGACATGAAGTATCTCTCATGCGGCTCGGTCATGAGACATCTCTCACGCGGCTCGGTCATGAGACATCTCTCATGCGGCTCAGTCATGAGACATCTCTCATGCAGCTCAGTCATGAGGCATTCATACGGCCCATACAGCACAGCTCATGCAGATTCATCACACAGAACTTGAGCAGTTCAGTGAAGACGAAAAGGGCATCAACTATGCCGAAGCATAACAGAGAAAGGCCCGTACATAAAACATGCGACATAGCCATTGTTGTTAGGGTTTGAATTAATGCAGTTCTTTTCCATCGTTCTTACCACTAATTGGAGGATGAACGTCGGGGTGGATCGAGCTCGCCGTATTTGACGAGGAGGCAAGTCCTTTGCCCTTCGCTGCAGTACTGAAAGAAGCTTTGGGAGCCATGGTCGATCGAAAGAAGAGGAGAAACGGCGACTAGGGTGATGGAAAGTTTGAAGAAAGAAAGAAAGAATCTCTCTCCTCAAAACTTTTCGTATTTATAGGCTGACAAAGGTGCGTAGATCGATAGACGTCGCTTCAAATTTCGGATAAAGGCGACTCTTGGGATTCTATCCAAAAGACGGCTATGAATCATCAAAGCAAATCAAAAAATTAATGCCAACTCTTGGGATTCTATCCAAAAGACGGCTTTAAATCAAAGCAAATAAAAAACAATTAATGCCGAAGTAAAGAGACGCCCACATGGCACGAAGCCGATATGCGGTCAGAGAAGCTTATGCGGCATGAAGAGCTTATGCGGTCTCGGACTTCATGGGAATACCCATGCTTCTTATTCAAAGTATTTTAAATTTACAATTTGAAAACTTTGTAGAGGGTCTTGTAGAAGCGTGGAAAAGAATGAGATTTGCTATGCGGCCCGAAAATCAACATGAAGCTTCATACGACGCAAAACCCAGGAAGCTTCATGCGGCTCAACAAGACCCAGAAAGCTTCATGCGGCTCAGAAAGCTTCATGCGGCCCAGAAGCAGCGGGAAGCCTTATGCGGTTCGAAATCAGCCTAAGCATTAAATGTCTCTATGTAGCTAGCCATAATTACTCTGACACAAAAGTGACAGCTCTGACAAAGATGACAGCTCTGACATGAAGACGAGATATGACATGCTCCTAAAAAGACGAGAAAATTATCATGATATCCAGCACAGTTCACGAGCCAAAGGAAACTCTTCATGCAGATCGGTTATGAGGCAGTCCTATGCGGCTCAGCCAGGATACATCCTTCATGTGGCTCGGTCAGGAGACATTCTTCATGCGGCTCGGCTATGGGACGTCCTTCATGCGGCTCGGTCATGTGACATTTTTCATGCGGCTCGGTCATAAGACAGTCCCTCATACGGCTCAGCCAGGGTACATTCTTCATGCGGCTCACCACAGAATAGTAGTTGAGACACGTGGCAGATACAAGCATATGATCAGGACAAGAATCCAGGGATTCAGAAGATACGAACAGAGATCAAGGACGAATACTGATTGAGACATCTATTCGGTAAACCCTCACATATCTTGATTTACAAGACCTGCATGGGCTACCACTAAAACCATGTCACACCCCAGAACCAGAATACTGGAGAGCGGGGGCAGACATAGCCAGCTACGTATATAAAATGGATTCCATCTCGCTATACGGTCACGGCTGTCTAGATACATGAGGGTTTACTACAAGCCAACAGTCTCCTATGGTCATGAATAAGCCTAATGTCTCAATCACAAGCAAGTAAGTAAATGTTACAAGATGTATGATCATTAAATATACAATAATAAGGCGTCCCAAATATTACATATTCAGCTGATCATGAAGCTAGTCGTTACAAAATGTTAGGACTAGCAAGAGTTTAGTCATACATGATCAACCCTAGGATCTGTCAATCATGTTACAGCCCGTAGGCAGACAGTAAGTAAATACAATCGAGCTAAACAGGTGCTCGTCGGCTAAACGCCTCAAAAGAATATTTTTACAATAGAGTGGGAGAGCCAAAAATAACCCACTCATTGCCAGGGTTCCGTCTAGTGGCCACCATCTGGCTGGAAGGTCGGTAGATCCTCTGGAGCTGCTCCGAAATCTGGCCACACAAAACCAGCTGGGTCAGACCCCAGAAAGAGCAATTGCCACAAAGGAGGCTTCACTTAGGAACTAAAACCAGCAATTAGCACAAGGGTATAAATAAGTAAGAACTAGAAATAAAGAAAATACATCAGGAGGATATACGACGAGATAACCATGGAACCATTCAGATAACCAGGTTATAACCCGTAAACCAAACAAGGACCGGGGTTGTAACCCTTCGTCTGAACAAAACTTGGAATTCTCACCATTTATCGGTAAAATAAATACAGGCATTCTGGTCATGCAGTAATCTGGAACAAGATCAGGGCAAGACTAGACAGGTTAGACTCCATTCAATCATTTCACGGCCAAGCAAGAATTACGGCTTGATACTTTAACTAACTAGGGTTATCACAGGCCTAATTACTAGCAAGATGCAGTAAGATTACTCCACAGCCACAAGCCCTGCAGACCATCCAGGTTACCCGGGTTGAAAGATTAGAGTTGAATTCAGGTGGGTACATCGTCCAGGAAACGAATGTACCCTTAGGTAGCTTGAAGGGTGCAACACATGACAGTATGCTGGAAATGTGCCCTACTCGACGGCAGGCTACAGATCCCAAGGCGTGCCCAGGTAACGGGATTGCCTGTAGCTGGGAAATCTCGTCATGACTAATGTATTAATCTAGTTATTAGCCTTAGTCCATTTCAATGGGTACTCCTGACCGTGGTACTCAGGAGTCCCCTCCTAGACATGATGCAAGACATGACTAGATTATTTGTACAAGCACAATCGCCCACGGTGTCCAGATTGATTATACAGGTCATGTTATATCAGGTAGCCGTCGTAATAGCTTATCAAGATATATGTGGGCCACTATCAGGTCATGTCAGGTTATTATGTCAGGAGTGCACCACTACGGGTCACTATCACATCATGCTCAATTATCAATTCTAAACATATCAAATGAATTCATGATTTTCAAGTTCAGGACAAAAGTCGTAAGGATATAAAATGGACGTTAAATATCTAATAAAATAACAATATATAGGGCTATAGAAGAGCCATGCGGCTAAGGCACATACGGCCAGTATGGATCGCATGCGGCTGGAGAAGGAGTCGGGTTCATACGGCTGGGGAGAGATTCATGCGGGTCGGGAGAACTAAGGACCCATGCGGCTCGCAGGAGAGGGATTCTCATACGGCTGGAATAAATCGAACTCATGCGGCCAAGAGAAGGGCAAGACACATGCGGCCAGGAGGGCAAGGGTACTCCTGCGGCTGGCAGAAATGAGTCCATGCGGCTCAACCAAGTCGAGCCCCATACGGCTGGGTCAAGGTGATTGCTTATACGACTGACGGGGGGGTTCATACGGCTTATAAGGTTCAGGATCTCATGCGGCTGGCGGATATAGGACTAATGCGGCCAGCGAGTGAGTCTGGTTCATGCGGCTCGTCAAGGCTGTGCACATGTGGCTGGGTCCAACTCATGCGGCCAAGATAAGCTGATGCGGCAGGATAAGGTCCTCAGTCATATGCGGCTGAACTGACTGGGTCCCATGCGACCGGGAATACTTGCCGCATGTACTTGTCACACGGTCAAGTCAAGGCAATAGTGCATGCGGTTGGAACTGACTTGCCGCATGAATGTTCATGCGGTCAAATACACCATGCGGCTCGGGACTGTGCTTCTTCTCCAAATTTCCGAGAAGAAGTACACCATAAGCCATGACTTCCAAGCTGCATAACTCTATCATCCGGAGCCCAAATCCGGACTTCCATAGGTCAAAATAGGGTAGAACGAAATTCTCTACAACATGGAACCATCAAAACTCGGAAATAACAAGATTAAATAGATCAAAATCCAAGAATTCTGAAAATAAAGTAAACTTAGATCTACAAGAATCTAGCCATGGAAATTAGAAATGCCAAGTACTAAAGTGTTTTAGAATGTAGTAAAGAAGAGAATGGAGCAATAAAATCAGAGTTCCTCCATGAAGCAAGTTACACTTGCCTAGACCTCTCTCTCCTCTCTCTGGTAGGTGAAGGGAGTAAATGGAAGAAGAAGAAGAGATTAATAAAGAGGGAGAAGAATAATAGGTAATAAATATGAGTGGTGGTGGTGGTAGGTAGGGGGTTCACCTTGGTTCATAATGAACCAAGTAAAACCAAGCCAAGCCGAACCAGCCCAAGGAAATAAACCAAGCCAAGAAGGAAAGCTAAGCCAGGAACCAAACAATACAAGATAAAATATGTACACGTATTCCAAATACGTAATACGAACCACAGGCATTACAACTCTACCCACCTTAAAAGAATTCCGTCCTCGGAATTTAATCAAGAGGCTAGAGGAGCAATGACAAGCTACATTAATCACATGCAAGCTATAACTAGGCAGACAATCACTCATTCAAGCAAGGAATCGAAGGCATGAGGCATAAGAAAGACATTATACCTCACGAGTCAAACAAGTCGGGATATCACGATCGGATATCATCCTCACGCTCCCACGTTGACTCCCCCAAAGAGTGATAACCCCAAGCAACTCGGACTAACTTGATAGTCTTGTTCTTGAGGATCTTCTCTCTCCGGTCCAATATAGACACGGGCCTCTCCTTATACGAAAGGTTGGTACCAACAACCAATTCCGAATGATCCAGGATGTGGCTCGGATCCGGGATATACCGTCGTAATTGGGATACATGGAACACGTCATGCACCTCTCTTAGCGACGGCGGAAGAGCGAGACGATAGGATACGTCTCCTACTCGCTCCAGAATGTCAAATGGCCCTATATACCTAGGACTAAGCTTTCCCCGTATGCCGAAACGAATGACGCCACGGTTAGGCAAAATCCTCAGGAATACATTGTCATCGACAGAAAACTCGAGAGGGCGCCGATGAGAATCGGCCCAATGGTGCTGGCGATCTTGGGCAATTCGAAGATGATCTCTGACCCTTCTGACCACTTCAACTGTCTGGACAATCATTTCTGGACCGAGCATCTGTCTCTTTCCAACATCATCCCAGGCTAGCGGGGATCTGTACTTTCTACCATACAGTGCCTCGAACGGTGCCATCTGGATACTGGCCTGGAAACTGTTGTTGTACGAGAATTCCACCAGGTGCAAGTGATCTTCCCACAAACCACCGAAGTCAAGTGTACAGGACTGCAACATGTCTTCAAGAGTCTGGATCGTGCGCTCCGACTGGCCATCTGTCTGCGGGTGATATGCTGAACTGAACTGGAGATGAGTTCCCAAACTCTCTTGCAAGCTACGCCAAAAGTGCGACGTGAACCTTGAATCCTGGTCTGAGGTGATACTGACTGGCACACCGTGCAATCTGACAATCTGCCTGAGGTACATCTCTGCTAGCTGAGCCGTCGACTGACCAACTCTGAATGCAAGAAAGTGAGCCACTTTCGTGAGCCGATCAACTATAACCCAGATAGCAGCTCTACCAGCTGGTGATCTAGGTAGTCCAGTCACAAAATCCATGGTCACATACTCCCACTTCCATTCTGGAATCAGTAAGGGCTGAAGAAGTCCAGCCGGTCTCTGATGTTCGGCTTTAACTTGTTGGCAAACCAAACACCGAGAGACAAACCGAGCTATCTCCCGCTTCATGCCATTCCACCAGAAATCCGGACTTCCATAGGTCAAAATGGGGTAGAACGAAATTCTCTACAACATGGAACCATCAAAACTCGAAAATAACAAAGATTAAATAGATCAAAATCCAAGAATTCCGAAAATAAAGTAAACTTAGATCTACAAGAATCTAGCCATGGAAATTAGAAATGCCAAGTACTAAAGTGTTTTAGAATGTAGTAAAGAAGAGAATGGAGCAATAAAATCAGAGTTCCTCCATGAAGCAAGTTGCACTTGCCTAGACCTCTCTCTCCTCTCTCTGGTAGGTGAAGGGAGTAAATGGAAGAAGAAGAAAAAAAGATTAATGAAGAGAGAGAAGAAGAATAGGTAAAAATATGAGTGGTGGTGGTAGGTAGGGGGTTCACCTTGGTTCATAATGAACCAAGTAAAACCAAGCCAAGCCGAACCAGCCCAAGGAAATAAACCAAGCCAAAAAGGAAAGCTAAGCCAGGAATCAAATAATACAAGATAAAATATGTACACGTATTCCAAATACGTAATACGAACCACAGGCATTACAGGTCGCAAGCATGGTAATCATAAAAATGACAGTCAAGAATGTATAATAAATCTCCATGATACTAATCTCCGTGTGACGAGCGTGTCAATAAGCAGCAAGATATATGTATAAACATGAAATAAAAAGACTACTATGAATCGAAAGCAATCAGAAAGTGCACTTGCCTGAAGTCCTTCGCTGGTGAAACCGATAATACAACCACCGAGATGAGTCACTAAAGTCAACGCATACAAAAGTCTCCGGATGCTGAAATAAATATTACCAACATTCTCAGAATAGTCAAATTAGCTGGAATTGCCTGTCCTTAAGTCCAATTCTGGACACGAGCAAAACGATAATTTTGGGTCAAAATGGTATCTGCCGTTGGACCCGCTTTGCACCAAAAAGCATGCCAGAGTCAAAGGTCTCTAAAGTCATCAAACTACATGTCTACGGATTTGTTTTGACGATACGAACCCAACCGTATGTCCAAAGTTGGATTCCGGCAGGCCGTGCACAAAATTGCCCGTTGAATCGGATCGTAGGGCCCACAAAACGGCGATCCGATCAACTGTCTCAGAATTAGACCAAACTTGGCATACAGGACCAGAAAAATGATACGGTCCTGTTGGCCCAAGTTTTGTCTCGATCTGACGAACGTGTACATAGTAATTAGAAAATTTGCACAGAGGCTGATACGGTAAATTTCGATGGATACGCATCAAATTCGTCGCGCACACGCGACCAATTTGAATTCCGTCAAAGCCCACATATCCACGAAGTCGATACGCATCTTTCGATGCTTTCGATTCGCGACCACATTGCCCGGATTGGCGGGACGCACGTCGTATCGGAGGTTTTTAATATTTTGAAAACTATTTTTGCCATGTTTTTCCTGATTTTCAAATAGATTTTTAACAGAAAATAACCGACTAGAAATTAAACTAAAAATAGGGTCTCGATCTCAGTTATGTTGTCTACAAGGATGTTAAAGCAATTTTTCAAGTTTCACGATATCTTGGTCGTAAATTGACCGCCAACTTCGGGTTTCGGGACAGTTTCTAATTCCAAGAATTCGAGTTTTTCTCGAATTTGGGACACATTTATCGTCGTGTACAAAGCGAAATAAAATGAACTATCTGAAGGGAAACAAAGTCGATTAGGTAGTCGACATACCGGAGAAATTCGTTCGTAAAAGTGAACGACGTGGAGGGAGTTCTGCCATTGCGAAGTTGGGTTATTGCCACAACTACTGCTGTGTTGTGTCCTGCTGTCCGCGCGCGCGCGGCGTATTCTGGCGCTCGCGCGGCGGCTTACGGCTGCGGAGTTGGTCGCCAGGGGTCGGGGAGGGCGCCGTAGGTGTGGGTAGAGCTAGGGTTTTACTTTTTTATTCCCGATCTCTCTCTCTCTGTTCCTTATATGTACGCTACTGAGGTCGGGTCTACGAAATTTTGGGGAGACTCGGGTTGGTGAGTTGATCGACGGCTTTAGCTGCTGGTGTGGGGATCTCACTGGGCCGGGTCTGGGCTGGCCTGGCCCGGCTCGGCCTGCTTTTTCTTTTCTTTTCTTTTTATTAACATATGTATATATCTACATATGCCTATATTTTTTTTATATCTACATATGCCTATATATATATATATATATTTTTATATCTACATATGCCTATATATATATATATATATATATATATATATATATATATATATATATATTTGAGAGAAAAAAATATATATATATATATATATTTGAGGGTGTCCACTTCTTAATGGTGCTTGGAGGCATGCCTCCAAGGGGGCTCGAACCCGCGCCACTGCGCCGGGGTGCTCCACCGTTCCCAACGGGCTACGACCACTGGGACATATATATATATATATATATATATATATATATATATATATATATATATATATGAATATATAGATATATGAGTGCCTATTAAATAATTGTAAATATATACTCTCATTCTCATTATTAATTATAAAATAAAGTATATATATATATATATATATATATATATATATATATATATATATATATATTTTAGAGTTATATATAGAGTTATATATGTAACTCTATATATATATATATATATATATATATATATATATATATATATATATATATATATATATATATATATATATATATATATATATAACTCTATAGAGTTATATATATATATAGAGTTATAGAGTTATATATATAACTCTGTTATATATATATATATATATATATATATACTTTATTTTATAATTAATAGTGAGAGTATATATTTACAATTATTTAATAGGTACCCATATATTTATATATTCATATATATAATTAATAAGGCGAGGATATTTCGGAAGGGCTTGATCAAGGAGGTCAAGTCGCTGACCAAAACTGACCGTGACGCTACCTTCGAGGAGATCTTGGCAGGAGCTATGGCAGCAGAGGACGACCTGGAACTGAAGACCAAGAGAGGTCGAGATACCTATGGTGCTGGTAGCAGTGCAGGCCCGACCAAGAGGCCCCCCTTCAGCAGCAGCAACAGAGGCCCTTTCAGATCCAACAGCATCTGGGCCAGGGTTGTACTCCTTTCCAGCAGGTGCCTCAGCAGCAGATACAAGGTCAGCAGCAGGCACCGAGGCAGGCACAGCAGGTCATCAGTTGTACCTTCTACAAGAAGCCAGACCACGGGTGGAACGAATGTAGGAAGATGTTAGGCAAGTGCCTATTGTATGAATCGGCAGAGCATCAGATGAGAGATTGTCCCATAGCTGCTATTCGTATGGCTCAAGGAAGGTGAGCTAGAGCTCCAGCAGGCCAGCAGAAGGGACCGCCATTGCAGACCCAGCAGCAGAGGTTTGTGCAGCATCAGCAGCAGGCTAGAGGAGGCCAGCAGGGGCGAGCTTTTGCCATGGCAACTGAGGAGTCCGAGCCAGTGGGTGATCTGATTGCAGGTTCCATTCTTCTCGATTCTATTCCCGTATTTGCTTTATATGATAATGGTGCTTCCTATAGTTTTGTGTTTGTATCATTTGCTATTAGACAACATCTTGTTTCTGAACCTTTGCCTAGAGCTTGCAAGATCACGACTGGGGGGGTATCATCCTGGTCAGTGATGTTTGCAAGGATCAGAGAGTTATTTTAGGAGGCCAGGAACTGGATGCGTGTTTGCTCGTGATGCCACTACCGAGTTACGATATTATGCTCAGGATGGACTGGTTGAGTAGACACCATGGCAATATAGATTGTCGTAGAGGCAGAGTTTTTTTCAGATCATCGGGAGAGCCAGAGTTCGAATTCGCTAGAGAAGAGACGGAACAGAGCAGCGGAGTCTTCTGTGAGCTTTAGTAGAGGAGCAGAGTGTGCCACATCCATTGATAGCTGAGTTCATGGATGTATTTCTGGAGAACTTGCCAGGATTGCCCCCGGACAGAGATATGGAGTTCTATATAGATTTGGTGCCAGGCGTAGAGCCGATATCTTAGCACGTCTATGGAGTGAACAACAACGAGCTGGTGGAATAGAAGAAGCAAGTGGATGAGTTGTTAGACAAGGGCTTCATCAGATCGAGTTCTTCATCGTGGGGTGCACTGGTACTCTTTGTGCCGAAGAATGATGGATCGGTACGGATGTGTATCTACTACAGGACTCTCAACAACCTCACGATCGAGAACAAGTACCCGCTGTCGAGGATCGATGATCTGTTCGATCAGTTGAGCAGAGCGAGGGTATTTTCTAAGATTGATCTGAGGTCAGGCTACCATCAGGTGAAGGTCAAGAAGTAGGATATTCTGAAGACAGCATTTCGGACGCAGTACGACCAGTTTGAGTTTTTGGTGATGTCGTTTGGGTTAACCAATGCCCCGACGGTATTCATGAATCTGATGAACAAGGTGTTCCATCAGTATTTGGATAAGTTTGTGGTAGTGTTCATTGATGACATCTTGGTGTACTCAAAGACCCTAAAGGAGCATGATGAGCACTTGAGAGTAGTTTTGTGGACTCTCAGGAAGGAGAAGCTGTATTGCAAGCTTTCGAAGTATGAGTTCTTCCTTGATCGGGTTGAGTTCCTAGGTTATATTGTGACCGGAGACGAGATCTCAGTCGACCTGAAGAAGATCAGAGAAGTTGCGGTCTGGACCGCTCCGATTCAGTTGCAGAGATCAGAAGCTTCCTGGGATTGGCAGGCTTCTACAGGAGGTTTATTCTGAATTTCTCCCGGGTTGCAGAGCCGTTGACTAGGCTGACCCGGAAGGACGCAGAGTTTGTTTGGTCAGAGGAATGTCAAGTCGCCTTTGATGAGTTGAAAAGAGGTTGATGACAGCTTCAGTTTTGACGTTGCCATCAGGGACAGGCGGGTTCACTATCTATAGGGACGCCACAGAGAAGGGTCTGGGTTGTGTCTTGCAGCAGCATGGAAAGGTAATTGCCTAAGCTTCCAAGCAGTTACGTCCGCATCAAAAGAACTATCCTACCCATGACTTGGAGTTGGCAACAGTTATTTTCACTCTTAAGTTGTGGAAACACTATCTATACGGAGAGCGTGTGGAGATCTTTACTAACCACAAAAGCTTGAAGTATATGTTTACCCAAAAAGAGCTCAACTTGAGGTAGAGGAGATGGTTGGAGTTGATGAAGGACTTGGGCATCTCGTTACAGTATCATCTAGGGAAGGCCACCATGGTTGCCGATGCCTTGAGCAGGTATCTGGTAGCTATATGTTTGACGACAGATCGTCATTTGTTAACAGGTCTTATGAGCCTGGAGATTGAGGTGATAGTGCCAGGAGTTGAGATTTAGATGTGGGGACTGCAGATTCAGTCGAACTTGATGGATAGGATCAAGTCGACTTATTTTGATAATGTAGCTCTGCGGAGTATCCGAGAGCAGGTTCGAGCATGACTTCTGGACGAGTTTGTTATTGCAGAGGATGGAGCATTGAGGCATGATTCCAGACTGTGTATGCCTAGTGGAGACATTTAAGAGCAGGTTATGCAGGAGGCAGATCTCTCTCAGTACTCTATGCATCCAGGTGCTAACAAGATGTATAAAGACCTGAAGGAGCATGTTTGGTAGTATGGCATGAAGCGAGAGGTAGCATGCTTCATAGCCAGATGTTTGGTCTGCCAGCAGGTAAAGGTAGAAAGACAGAGGCCAGGAGGATTGTTGCAGCCATTGCCCGTTCCAGAATGGAAGTGGGAGCACAACACGATAGATTTTGTTTCATGATTGCAGCATACACCAGGAGAGAAAGACGTGATTTGGGTCATCGTAGATTGGTTGACCAAATCAGTCCACTTCTTGCCATTCAAGGTGGGTTTATTTATAGAAAGACTAGCAGACATGTACGTGAGGCAGATTGTCAGACTGCATGGAGTTTTCGTGAGCATCGTCTCAGATCAGAATAGTCGCTTCACTTCCTACTTCTGGCAGAGTCTGTATGCTAGCTTGGGCACTCAGCTCAAATTTAGTACCGTCTACCACCCTCAGACAGACGAGAAATCGGAGAGGACTGTCCAGACTCTATGCACTTATGTTATGGACTTTGGAGGTTCCTAGAAGGATCATTTGTATTTGGTTGAGTTTGCCTACAACAACAGCTTTCAGGCCAGTATTGAGATGTCACCATTCAAGGCATTGTACGGGCGTAGATGTCGTACTTCCTTGTCTTGAAATGACGTTAGAGAAAGAGCATTATTGGGACCTGAGATGGTTATGGACACAGCCGAAAAGGTGAAGCTCATCAGAGATCGACTTCGTATGATACAGGACAGACAGCGGCATTGGGCCAATATCCACCGAAGACCTTTGGAGTTTGAGGTACAACTTAGATTTAGGATTAGGATTTATTTGTTTTGTGAATTTTGCTTGATCATGTTGATTGTTATAGTTAAGTGTGAGACCTTGTTTGTGCTAGGTTGGAGGTATGGTGTTCCTGAGGATATCTCTGACACGAGGCACCATTCGCTTTGGTGGAGGTGGAAAGCTTAGCCCGTATTTCATAGGACCTTTCGTTATCTGCGAGAGAGTCGGTGTCGTGGCTTACAGGCTAGACTTGCCACCTGCACTAGAGGGAGTTCATGATGTCTTTCTCGTGTCGTAGTTGAGACGGTACGTGGCAGATCCCAGCCATGTACTAGATCACTCCAAGATCGATGTGGGCCCTACTCTTATCTATCCAGAATAGCCAATAGAGATTCTGGATCATCGGGAGAAGGTATTGAGGAACCAGACTATACCCTTGGTATGCGTCGTATGGAGGCATCACTCTCCAGGTAAGTCTACTTGGGAGAGGGAGGATGAGATGTGCGAGCGATACCCTTATAGTTTTGAGCCTTGAGGTATGATTTTCTATCCTTCTCATTCATGCCTAGTTTTGTCTTTAATTTTGAGGAAAATGTTATTTTAAGGAGGGTAGATTTGTCACTACCACTTTCTAGAATAAGGGTATTTGGGTAATTATGGAAATTTTGATTATTTTAATATTATTTATTTAATGTATTATGATTTTGTCATTGCTAGTGAAATCTTAGAACTACTTTGCCTAGAGACTAACCATTATCCTTGAGACTTAGCTAATGGACTTAGATTAGTAATTAGACTCTAATCTAGCTAGAAATCACTTAGAATCTAATTAAGGGTTAGAACCAATATGTTAGTTTGGGCCTTTAGCAAAGAGGCTTATTTTGACAACTTAGAAAGTCCTTTAGGCTATTGTAACTTGACCTAACCCTAACCCACCCCCTCATGGCCGACCATATAGAGATTCTCACCCTATATAAGTCATTATTAGCCCCCTTCTTCCCCCTTTCATTGAAACCCTAACCCTAGTTTTGGTGTTCTTTCCTAAATTCCTCCATCATCGAAATTAACTACAAATTCATCCAAACCAATTGCAATCTCTTTCTCTTGAAGAGAGGAAGCCTATATTGGCTAGTTAGGAAGGATTTGGAGCAATTTGACCATTAGAGCTTGGTAGGAGGCTAGATCAAGAGATTTTCATTAGGATTCCAACTCCCAATTTGTAAGAGCCCTCTAAACCTTTAATTTTAGATTTCTTTATGTAGATGCATCCATTTAGGATCCCGCTAGCTCTTGGAATGATTTGAGTCTAATTTGAGTCCATTTGAGGTACGTATCATGGGCATATCGCTCCATATTGGATACGTATCTCAAGTGTTCGATGAAATACCACATAGGATATTTTGATCTCTAATTTATGGTGTGATTATATATTTGTGTTTCTAATGTCCTGTGGGTAATATATGTACTGTTCTGTGGGGATTTTGAGTTTTTTGATATGTAAAATCAGCCACAAGCAGGTCGGACACACTGTGTGCACTATAAAGTAATCCCCTGCTACTAGGTGTTTAAATATCAACATTTACTTGATTTCTTCATTATCTAGTAACTATTGTGGGTTGGTCTAGTGACTGACACATGGTCCTAGGCTTGGGGCTTGGAGCTATGGCCATCTCGAACCAAGGCATGACCTGCAGATCCTACTCTGTGTAGTCAAGAACCCTATTGCTTGTGCATGTTCATATACATTAAAACACATCATTGCATTTCACTCTTTGCACTCCATGGCACATCTGACACACACATATCTACTGCTACACTCAATATCCTTGCTTGTGCTGTTCATACATCTACACTGCCCTACATTCAAACACATTTTGCACTGAACACTCATTTGCATATCCATTACTGCTAGGCAAAACCGTTCACATAAATACATTACATTTAGATACCTTGCATTTCACATCACTTATCTGAACATTACATTAGACATCTGTAAACATACACTCACACTCATTGCATTTTGCATACTCTTTATTTCTGAACCTTTCATTTCAACCACCCAAATTAACCAACTGAATTCACATATCCTTATTACATTCTCTGATTGTCTGCATGTCTGATACAATATGTATCAGAGGCAATTTAGCCCCTACATCATACCAGCATGTTCTGCATCCCAAAATGATTCACTGTATTGCATTTTCCATTACACTAATGATCACTCTCTTCCCTACCTTCTCTGATACCTGTCAGGTATCAGAATACACCTGAATATCCCATTACCTGTATTCACTCATCCCTACATACACATTTCAGTCCCATATTTCATATGTCCTGCTCACTTTGATTCTGCATTTCAATCTTAACCTCCTGCATACATTGCCTGTACACTAGACTAACTGCATTCATCACTGTCATGCTTGCAACATCATATAATCCCTACATTGCATCCTAACACTGCACTTAACTCCTGTACAGTAGATGCCCTACATCATTCCTATTATTTCGTCTCCAACTGGTTAGTATATTGTGGCATACTTTGTGTGCTGGACAAAGTGGAGATATTATTTGGGTTCTTGTGGATAATTGAAGTAAGGTTGTGTATATATTTATATGTGATGTATATACATAAATGTTATATGAGAGGGTTTAATGTCTAGGGCTATAGGCTTGGTTATATATATTTGATATATATAATATGATATAAAAGTATATATGGTATCCTAATTATGTTAGTCTATGGTTTATATTTGAGTTAGCCCTATAGAGTTGACCTAGATATTAACCCAATAGTCTAAGTTGACCTTGTTAACTAGACAGTTGACCAAAACCCTAGATAGTTGACCTTTGACTCTAAGTTGACCAGAGAGTTGACCAAAGTTGACTTTAGGTTGACTTTGACCAAGAGAAGCCTAGTATAATGTAGAATGCATTGTTAATTTCAATTATTCAATTTAGAACACATTATAACCTGTATTTTTCTAAATAGGACTCTGTTACTCCAGTTCAGACATCTGTACACATCGGTTGCTCAGGGTATTAGGCGAGTACATTCTCTGTTAGTTTTCATTCATGATAGTATATGTATTGCCTGCTCTACACTATTTTACTTGATGCTGGCACATTATTAACACGGATTGGTACTATTTGGATCTTGTCGTGTGATGTTATCCCCTTATCGGGTACATCGGATATCCCATGTTCATGTATTTCATCGTGTGCATCATGTACTCCTTGTATTCATGTCTATTCATGTGCTTCGTATGAAATAAAAATCGTGTACGTAACATATCATGGTCGGATCCTTGTGTATTAATCGGGGCGGGAGAGTAGAAGTGGTCATGTGATTAAACCCCATTAGCATGCTCGTGTATATGTCTATTAACCCTCACGTATAATGGAGACCCCTTAGTATACTCGTGTACAAACCTAAACCAATAACATGATCATCTTGTGCTCTAAAACACTTATATTTACTTATAGTTCTTATTTTCTATATATCATTCCTGTACTCAGATTTGTCTACATTCACTGTTCTTGTACATCTCTTTACAGCAATTCATGTATTTTATTCTATTTTTTACTCTATATTTCCTCCCATGTTATGGAACTGCTTTCAGAGTTATGTCTTCGCTCCCATCCTGACTGGACCCGTTGACAAAAGATTATAGAGAACCTGGAGGACTTTTGCACCACCTACTACGGAGCTGACGTAGATGACACTTGTGACTTGGACCCTCAGGAGGATCCAGTTTGCACTAAGGAGACTACCATAGTTCCCAGGCTAGACTGCTAGGACTATTTATCTATCTTATTTCAGTTGTCTTGAGATGCATTATTTTTATACTCTGTTGTAGTGTTGATAACACTTAAACTTATTTCATTCATGGTTGTATCTCACTCTGTGATTTCATATCTATCTTATCGTGCTGATTATCTATCTCTAGTTATTGTGGTTGAGTATATCTTCTGAGTTGTCCTCCGATTGGAGAGTATATTCTGTACAGGTACATTTATACTGTGTTAGATGTTTGAGACTTAGGACAGCGTTCTACCGCCGACACTGCGGCATAGGCTGGATGTACCCACGGTCTCATGCCCTTTCACCGGGTGCGTGTTGTGACACGTTTTTAGCTGTTCGAGCAATCTCTAAGTGGCTCATTCAAGAGGAATGAGAAATATGACAAGCATCTACCTCTTCCTAATGCCAACAAAACAAAACTGGAGATAAAGCAAAGTCCTAACTGGAACGATCACTTTTAGCAAGGTTTAACGGTCCAAAGAACCCTAGGTCTGGACATTCTAGGTAGCAAGTAGAAATTAAATATATTAGAGACAATCATTTTCAAAACCATGCACTTGGTATGAAGCGATCTACAAAGATTATGATTATTTCACATTAAAACATGCTAACATTTCTTTGGCCTGTATAATAATTTATATCTAGCAATACATGTCCTGTATTTTTCTATTACTAAAAGACTAAAAAATATATTTTTGATATTTGATCCATATACAGGTGTATTACCCTGCTATGATTTTTTTTTGCTGCCATTTTTAATCCAATATGAGTCTAGTCAATAGCCAGTATAGGACTTTGTTACTGACTAATCACTCAGTGCAACATTTTGGTGGAATTCATAGGCCATCTTTACCTTATATTAAAATCAAGCATCCATATTGCTAACCTAAAAATAATGGGAAAGGATTTTGTTTTTGAATTTATTTTCCAATCCATCAATTAATATTTATTTTTGGGTGCTCCTGAAAATAATAATTTTTTTGAAATTATGAGCTTCTCTCCGTATTAAAATCTGGCTCTTGCCTAAGACCAGATGAAGACCCAACTATTGGCACTTGGTAGTCTTGGGCCTTTAAATTCTGAGCCAGTCCCATACATATACAACAAGGTGACCTAGGTCACGTCTGAATAGGTATCTAGCATGGTACTTCCTCGAAACTCATGTCAGATATGACTCTCATATCTACATTCCACATGGACCTAAAACGTTGTAAAACTAATTTTACATAGACATGATTGTGCCAAACATAATCAAGATATCACTTACTAGTAGTAACAATACTTTGTGACAAATTATTTATATAACAAATCATAATCTAAGTATTATCAATGTGTAACGCCTTAGTCCTAATGTACGTAGAACTAGAAATACATAAAATGCCAGATGAATGTATATGTAGGTTACTCTAATATATATGGAACCTACGGATATATACATAAGCTGTATTACAAGAGCTTCAGTCCTAATATACGTAGGACTAGGAATACGTACATGCCAGTTATGGATTCCAATGAGTCGTGCAAAAAATCGTCCGTTGAATCGGATAGTAGGACCCACAAAACGATGATCCGGTGAACTATCTCAGAATCGGATTGAACTTGGCCCATAAGACCAGCACAACCCTACAAACCTAATGGCGCAAGTTTTATCGTGATGTAACGAGTGTGCACGAAGTAATTGGAAAATTTATAAAAATCGTCGATATGGTAATTTTTGATGGATACGCCTCGAATTCGTCGCATAACTAAAAGTCTATTCAAATAGATTTTCTAATTCTTCGATGTATGGCCCGAAAAATGACTTCCAAAACCACTCCTTGGGACAGTTTCTGTACCCATAAATTTATTATTTTTTTTGAATTTGGAACTCAATTTTCTTCGCTTACATCACGAATTAGCAAAATCCATTTGATGGGTTTTGTAGGTGGTTTGGTTGTCAATGCGTATGATTTTTTTGGTTCAAAAAATTATTGAGCATGAAAATAGGAAACCGACAAGGAAGTAGCGTACCTCGTACTTCTGCTTCTGTGTTTGTTGTTGTTGCACTACTGCTTGGTGCAATGGCTGCTGCTAGTCTGCATGGTCATACGGCCATAGACGACGGCCCAGGGTGGTGCACAAAGGTCATCGACAGTAGGGATTATTGGAGTCCAGTCTGGATTTGGTAACAATATATTTGTTGAATCCAAATCTAGTTAAATATTTGATTTGATTAGATTTGGATGTCCATAATTGGTGTTGTGCTATTTTAGATATAATAGGATTCTTATTTTAGGAAATTTTATTATGATCTAAAATACGATATTGACGGAGTATTTTAGGCATAATAGGATTCCTATTTTATTCCTATTTAGGAAATACTATTATGACTAGAATATGATTTTCTCATCCTATATATATGGGGTGAGGGTGGAGGCACAAAACACAGCACAAAGTGGAGATTCGGGATGCTCATTCACAAGGAAATCTAAGAGAAAGTCCGTACTTTGCTCTTAGGACTTCGTCATCCAAGATAGAAGGAAGAAGAAGATCTAATCGAGGAGTCATCAACTTCGGTTTGGGAGATTGCTACGGGTTGATGAATGATCTTAATTGTAATCTTCTATTTTTCTTCTTAAGAGTGGTGAGGAGGTTAAACCTATTAGGGTAAAGGGTTCAACGTGATTTTTGTCAATCTTGTAATTTTATCTGAGTTATTAAAGGTTGTGATTTGTCCAGGTGACGTACATCACCGCCATTTAATTATTTTCATCTTGTGTTTAGTGTCCGTTAGACGGGGGTTGGTTTTAATCAGGTGGGTTGGCAAAGCGCTTTCGTACGCGCCAACAATTGGTATCAGAACGAGGTTCATTCTGGTCTGATACCCTACAATTGGTATCAGAACTTTGGAGGTTCTGGAAACCATGTCAACGGAGTAGATGAACACTCGTATGATCACCCTCACAGGAGAAAACTGGACGATTTGGAAGCCAAGGGTGGAGGATTTACTTTGGTGCAAGGACTTGCATGGTCCGTTGGAGGGCGACAGTGCAAAGCCATTCGACAAAGCTGCTGAAGACTAGAAATGACTGGATCGAAAGGTCGTTGGATTCATCCGCCAATGGCGGGACGACACGATGTTTTGCCATGTGTCCCTAGAGAGTTCGTTAAAAGCATTATGGAAGAAGCTGAATTTGCTGTACGAAAGAAAGCCGGCTGGCAACTAGGCGTTTCTTATTCGCCAACTCGTTAACTTAAAGTACACGGAGGGTGCCTCGGTGGCACAACATCTGAACGAGGTTCAAAAAATCATCAATCAGCTTTCTGCAATGAAGATGATGATTGATGATGAGCTTCAGGCTCTACTGCTCTTGAGTTCTCTGCCGAAAAGTTGGAAGACGTTGGTGGTGTCGGTGAGCAACTCCGCGCCTGATGGATTCGTCACGATGGAGGAAGTCAAAAGTAGCTTGTTAAAAGAGAAGGTCCGACGTAAGCAAGTGGAATGTCGTAAGAGTCCGTTCTGGTGGCTTCCTACGGAAAGGAAAGACCTAAGTCACAAGCGAGGACATGTGAGAGTTCTCGAAATATTACGATTATGGACCGCAAGGAGGGCTACTATTATTGTGGTAAAAGGGGTCACATCAAGAGGAACTACATGAAGCTCAAAGCTGAGAAGGCCAAAGGCAAGGACGATCAGGAGAATCTTACGATATTTGGAGATATTATTATCGCAGCGACCGATACAGAGGAACCTTTTGGCATATATCATGATAGCGCCTGGGACATAGATACGGGGGCGTCGTACTATGCCACTCCATATAGGAGGATCTTCACGTCACACCGCGGCGGTAGGTGTGGACGTGTGAAGATGGACGATAAGGGGACGACTATTGTTGTAGGCATCAGTGATGTGCACTTGACGACGGAGTTTGGTGAGAAGCTCATCCTCAGGGGTGTGCGACATGTACCGAGTTTGCGCTACAACTTGATTTTGATAGGAAGGCTGGCAGATGATGGCTGTCGCAGTCTGTTTGGAAGCAAAGATTGGATGCTTGCGAAGGGTTCCCAACAGCTAGCTCATGGAGATTTATTTTGTGGCATTTACAGGCTCAAGTCGCTGAGCTGTACAGGTAGGCCACAGATACTGAATAGAGGCTCGAGGGGTATTTGATAGGAGATGGATCGTCGAAAACTTGCTGAGGAGAAACTTCGAGATGTTTTGAGGGATATGGAGGATTCGGTTCGTCAAGACAAAGCGACGGACGGTGATGAGTCAAAGATTGAGGGTCAGTTTGTCGGTCCCATGATAGCTGGTCAATTTCTAGGTGGGGGTTGCTCTACGGATCAAGTTTTAGCGACAGGTGGTTTGCCAAAGCTTCACGGAGCGACATCGGTTTCAGTAGTTCGAAGAGAGGAAGGATATCAAGGTTTACAATAAACTCAATCTCAGACGGGAGCATCTCCATTCACACAGTTCCATAGGAGCTATGGGTTATTGATGGCATGCACAGTTCGCAATGTTCTGCTCAAGGACGCATGTGTATAGGGAAGCTTTAAGTTCGGACACGAAGGTGGGCAGGTTCAGGAGTTCGAATCTCGTGAGAACCACATCATCCGCTTGGTTGGGCCAGCCAAAGGTGAAGAAGTTCGTCAGAACATTAACATATTTTGGTAGAAAACAAAAGTCAGGGACAGGCAGCCAAGACTTACGGTGAGGCTGGTCGTCAGGGACTTCGGTCATGGTCGTGTTATTGATATCGACATGATCCCAGTGGTGTAGGAGGTGCTACGCATGGCAACTAGTGTCGACGTGACGGTCGAAGAGCTGGAGACAAAGGAAGATGGAAAGCAACTCGGGGGATCGGAGATCAGTGGCATGGGAGAACAGGAACTCTATCGCGGGACGATAGGCATGGAGTCCACTTGAGGACCCATGGGATCAATACCCTCTCATCAAACTACAGGAGGAGATTGTTGGAGTCCAGTCTGGATTGGTAACAACATATTTGTGTAATCCAAGTCTAGTTAATATTTGATTTGATTAGATTTGGATGTCTATAATTGGTGTTGTGCTATTTTAGATATAATTCTTATTTTAGAAAATCCTATTATGATCTAAAATATGATGTTGATTGAGTATTTTAGGCATAAGAGGATTCCTATTTTATTCTTATTTAGGAAATTCTATTATGACTATAATATGATTTTCTCATCCTATATATATGGGGTGAGGGTGGAGGCACAAATTACAGCACAAAATGGAGATTCGGGGTTCTCGTTCACAAATAAATCTAAGAGAAAGTCCGTACTTTCCTCTTAGGACTTCGCCATCCAAGACAAAAGGAAGAAGAAGATATAATCGAGGAGTCGTCAACTTCAGTTAGGGAGATTGCTACGGGTTGGTGAGTGATTTGAATTGTAATCTTCTATTTTTCTTCTTGAAAGTGGTAAGGGGTTGAACCTATTAGCGCAAAGGGTTCAACGTGAGTTTTGTCAATCTTGTAAGTTCATCTGAGTTATTAAAGGTTGGGATTTGTCCAGGTGATGTACGTCACCGCCATATACTTGTCTTCATCTTGTGTTTGATGTCCGTTAGACGAGGGTTGGTTTTAATTAGGTGGGTTGGTAAAACGCTTACGAGTTATTAAAGATTGGAATTTGTCCAGGTGATGTACGTCACCGCCATATACTTGTCTTCATCTTGTGTTTGGTGTCCGTTAGACGAGGGTTGATTTAATTAGGTGGGTTGGTAAAACGCTTCCACGCATGCCCAACAGGGATGGCTCTGGGTCAGGGGTTGGCTACGGATTGCTCTCGAAAAAAAAAAGAAGTGGAAGAATTCACAAACCAGTTCTTTTATATATATATATATATATATATATATATATATATATATATATATATATATATGTTTTAAATCTAAATTAGGGAAATTTATATACAGTTTAGATTTGGATTTGTGGGTTTCAATCGAAGAGTGTCACATGTGGATTTACTAGGATTTTTGCAAAAAAAAAAAAGATTTGATGAAGATTTCATAGGATTCGAAGATTTCATAGGATTCGTATACTTTTTTTTTTTTCCTTTCTTTTCCTTTCCTTCTTCCTTCCTTCTATTCGGATTTGGCATAGTACAGTTCCGAGGAACAATACATGCCTGATTCATTTTTTTTATCAAAACAAAATTATATATATATATATATATATATATATATATATAGAAGAGTAGAACTTCATAAACCTGGATATGGAAAAATAACCTAACTCTGGTATATATATATATATATATATATATATATATAGAAGAGTAGAACTTCATAAACCTGGATATGGAAAAATAACCTAACTCTGGCGGCCATGGGGACGAAACCCGCCCCTATGACCCAAAAGGTATAGAAGGAAGTCAAAAACCAAAGAGTCCAAAAATAGCCAACCCCCCAAAAAGAAAGGTCCCTACCGAAACACACTATACTATGGAGTAGGATAAAGAAGCATGTCCGTGAGGAGTGCATAGTGACCCTCTGCCAGCCTGCTGCCCAGAAGAACCCTGCCAACCAGACGGAAGGTCTCTACGATGAGTTGTTCAGCTCCGTAAGAGGAACCCTCGTAGCAGGACCTGTTCCTATTTTTCCATAAGAACCATATAACTACTTCAAACACGATAATCTTAAGTGGCACGTTGATTCCAATCTCCCAAACCCGAAAAATGTTGTTGATACCTCCCGACGCCGATTCCAGGCTGCACACCCTCTGCATGTGATCCCATAGTTTGTGGGCCAACATACCATTCGCGAAGAGGTGATCTACCCTTTCCTCCTTAGGCACACAGCAACAATAGCAACGAGAAGACAGGTGGAATTCCCATCGAAGGAGGATGTCGTTGGTCAACAATTTAAGTGTAAACACTCTCCAACTAAGAATTGACCATTTGAGTGGACATAAAGAACGGAGCTTACTAAGGGAAGGGTGGGTGGCTTCTGGACCCGAGTAGAAGCCTAGGTGGATGCGGTCGAGAACCACCCTCCGATGCCCGGACTCCAGGAGAACACGTCCGGGTCCGCGGTGATGGAAGGGTTCGCCTCCCTGACCACGGCAATGGCGAGGGGACCGAAAATTCAAAGAATAAGAGGGAGGTTCCAACCGCTAGAACTTAACCACAGCTCCTTGACTAGGCGAACCTCACTAGGCACCAGTCGCAGCGGGAAGGCGCCCTGACCAGTCCAGTTCTCGTCCTTGGCGTCTATGTCCCTATAGCCAGTGGAGATATAGATAAAGTTCTCACCCAGATCGCGACCAAGTAGGAGCCGTCTTTATACCGTCCATGCATTGCTATTGGCGACGCCATAGAATGGGTGTCTTCTTTGGAAGTATCTAGCCTTGAAGAAGCCCGCCCAAGGCAACGTCCTCGTCCGTAACTTCCACCAGAGTTTAACTGAGAACGCATTCATCAATTCCCCAAGCTTGAAAGCCCCAATCCTCCCTCTGACGTAGGACATGCAATGGTGTCACAGCTAGCCCATCAACGCTTGTAGAGGCCATGTTTCTGACCCTAGAAAAATCCATTGAAAAGCATTTCAATAGTGGCGAGTACCTTCTTATATGGGCTGCAGGCTGCTAGGAGATAGATGGGCACTGAGCAGAGTACATGGCATAGGAGAATGAGTTTGCCACTTGGGGAGAGTATTTTATTGTGCCATCCACTTAGGATGCTATTGATTGATTTTCGTAGTGAGGAGTTCGAACAGAACCGCCTTGCGTCTACCATTGGTGAGGGGCCAACCCAGATATTCGAAGGAGGGGACTATACCTTGAAGCCAGTCAACTCGACGAATTGGGATTTGGAGGCAGAAAACAAGCTGTGGACATAGATGTTGCTCTTGCTCTTGTTGACTTTCTGTCCCGATGTGTTCTCGTATCTTTCTAATACTTACCCGACAAGCCAAATCGTCCTCTTGTCCTAGAAGATAATTACGTTGTCCGCATAGGCTAGATGAGCCACAAGTGGGCAACCACTCGTGATGCAAAAATGGCTGAAGCTCGAAGTTTGTCTGAAATGGATCCAATTTCGACTGAGCACCTCTGCGGATAATATAAAAAGACGGGGATAGGGGATCCCCTTGTCGAACTCCGCAGGAAGACTTGAAGAAGGCAGATGAGACCCGTTGATGATGGGGGAGAACCAGACCCCGTTGACCGAGCACCATAGAACGTCGATCCATCTCTTGGAGAAGCCAAATCTGCGGAGCACCCAGATCAATAGTTGCCAGTAAAGTCTATCGTATGCTTTCTCCATGTCAAGCTTCAATGCCACGTTCCTGCCCATGTTGTCTGTGTTGGAGTGGGTGGGGTTCCCAACCTATGTGGAGAAGACCCCGGAGTGCGACGAGCGCCATTCGTGTGTCGAAGAAGCTCGGAAAGTAGGCGACGCGGAGTCGCTGCTGCTGTTGATGACCCAGAGGGAGGTTCTGGAATGAGGCAGCCGAGTTCGGGCCGAACTCGGTCCCAGGCCGAGTTCTGGCCGAACTCGGTCTGGCTCTTCCAGAAGTTGGCCGTCCCGTGCTGTTTGCCCGACACAGAGTTCTGGTCGAATTCTGTGTCGTCGGGGGCTGAAGCGGGATTTGGATGAGTTTTCATCATTGGATCTAATCCAACGGTCCAGGTTGGTTGCGGGATTGGGGAGTTAAGTTGGGATTTCCCAACCCTAATTCATTACGCCATAACGCAACGTAATACAACTTGGAGAGAGGAATGAGGCAAGAGTGCCATTGCAACTTTGGAGAAGAAGACGGAGGATTGAAGGTCGCTATTCGAAGGAGATCGTGTTCGGGTAATCTCTACTCGTCGTTCTCGCTCTTCGTAGCCTTGTAATCATTGTTCTTATTTCTGAGTGTTGTGGGGATCCGATTTGGATCGGGAGGAGTTTGTAGAGGGTGTAATTCTTCTATTCCATTAGTGGAGGCTTCTCAGGGTTGGACTCCGATCGTCCCATGGTTTTTTTTCGTAAGGGTTTTCCACGTCAAAAATTCTCTGTGTCTGCGTGGATTGTTTTGTGTGGTTGTTTTTTGGTTCGTGCGTTGTATTGCTCGGTCCTCTCGCAGGTACTCTCCGGTTTGGGGAAAGGTTTCCGCGTTTCTTTTCCAACAGTCTGTGCCCAGTCCACTGATCAGTTTTTGAGCCAATAAGATGTTGTCGACAATTTCTCTTTCTTTGACAAATTTGCTTTGTTCTGGGAGATGAGGTTCGATAAGATGTACATCATACGTGAGACTATGATCTTAGCAATCATGTTGTTAATGAAGGTACGTAGGCTGATAAACAAAAGTCAGACATGGACTCTGGATTGTGCAATTTTGGGATGAGTATCAGGAATGTGCTTGCTATAGCTTTGGGATAGTGGGTTCCCTCAAGGGAGGTGTTCGAGGCTTCGGTGAGGTCCTACTTCATGAAGGACCTGCAAGTTTGGAAGAAGATCCGAGAGAATCCATCAGGTCTGGGCAAGCTATCCTTGTTGAGGCACCAAACCGCATCTTTTAACTCCTACTCTGAGGCTGGGAGAAGAAGGTTGAGGTTGTCCCATGTCAAGACCAAATAAGGGATGATTTCGAGGAAGGCTTATCTTTCGCTAACAAGCCTTTGGAGAATAGGTCTGAAAAGAAAGTTGTCGCTTCTCCGGCAATTTCGTCGATGGAGCGCCTGATCACCCTTCTTCCATCTCTGATATGGTGGACGAGTAGTTTGATGTGTTTATTTCTGACACATCCATGTAAGTACTTTGAGTTCCTATATATCCCCAAAGCTGTTCGACTTTAGTTTGGCTTTTTGCCTCCAAGACTCGATGATGCTAGCAGAACGACACTTGAGATGCGCCCTAGCCTTGTTGAGTTTAGCTCGGGTTTAGGGTTCTTTAACTGCTCGTTAGCCATGTCCGCCTTGACCACGTGATCTTCTGCCTCCCTCATCTCCTGGAATATGTCTTCGAACGCGATTCTACTCCAGCCCGCCAGAACTTTCCTCGAGGTCTTGATTCTGAGGGCCAATTAGATCATAGAGTCTTTGTGGTTGTAAAACCCCTAAATTTTTACTATATTTTTATTTAATTAATTTATTTTGATATTGATTTTTATTTTGGTATCGTACATCGAGTGCGAATGCGTAAAGACGTAAATACGAGATATTTGTTCATTCATATGCAAAATACTTTTTTATTGTTTTTCTTATGAATATAGAATAAATATGTTGTTTCGATACATAGTATAAACAAATATTTTCATAACAAAAGAACATTTCACGATATTTGCCAAAAACTTTATCTCTCACTTTTATAAAAGATTATTTTATTTCTTGTTCAAATATAGATATTAATTTAGAAAACTATATTTTATATAAATATCTTATTTGCATGAATGTACAAATTTTTATTCATATATTTTTGGATGTTCGAAATTATTTATTATTATTATTTTTAGAAAAAATATTTCAAACTTATTGTGGTAATTTAAACTTTGATTAGATTTTATTGATTTAATTTAAATAAGTTTAATTTAAAGATGGGAATCATCTATATTTAATTTGGATTTGAAATTATCTAGATTTAATTGGGTTGGATTTGGATTTGGATTAAATCGGTTTTAAAATAATTTAAATTGAAAGTAAGATTATCTAAAGGGGGTTTAAATTTTTTCCTAATCCTTATCCCGCTAGGAGTTTCCACCCCCTATATATAGGGGAAGCCTCCATATTGTATTTCTCCACAATTATTCATCACAAATATTTTTCCACCACAAGAGAGTGCATCGTGTCGGTGTCCGCTTCCTCGTGTCAGCCGTGATGGCCTCGGGTCCGACCCCGGGTGACTATCTTATTCCATCTTTTTACATATATATTGAATCATCTCCCCCGTGTCGACAGTCCCGACACGGCAAAAATCCCGTCCCTAACCCAACTCTAAACTCTACCAATCGCCCAGCCGAGACCCCCGCCTACACCTTCTCCACAACCACCATCATCGGTAGCACGACCACCTGCCAAGGCTAGCCTCGCCCCTCACCGAAAGGCTGTCCCCGCCACTTGACCTATTATCCCAGATTCCCAGGCCATTCTCTCCATGTCCTCTAACCCGTCGACTCAACACAACCACCGGCACTGCCAATTGCGACTGCTGGCACCAGACCCCTGATCACCATCACCACTGCCATCCCCAACTCCTCTCCACCCCGACCTCTTCCTACCACCATCGAACCCGTCCACCATAGCCTGCTTCTCCGCCACTCCGGCCATCACCGCCGTTGCCCCTAACCTCCGTATCAGCCGTTCCCATCATCCCGACCTACACAATGTCTGCGCCTCCCAACTCCGGCCAGAATCTTACCCCCACAGTTATCACCATCACCTCCAACCATTTCGGCGACCTCGCCACCCAAGCCAGCCATAACCACCACCAACAACACCACCGACAACAACCCAAAAAGGGAAAGCAAAAAAGGAAGAAGAACCTCCCTCACCTGAAAACTAGCTCCGGTGACTCCCGAATCGGATCTGCAACACTCGAGCGCTACGACTCACCATTTTGACCACCTCTCCGTGTTGCTCACCGTCGGATTCGGAGCATCCACCACGACGAGGTGCTTCGACTGCCCAAAGTCGACCGGAGATACCAAGCCGGGCTACTCCGCGGCCTCGGTGCACCCATCGTCGGCGCCGCCCCGAACTTGGCAGCGCCGGCGAGCCACGCCCCAACCGTGGTCAGCCCAGCAACAGCGTGAGCAGCTCCTCCGTCGGCCCAGGGGAGCACCACCGCTGCCCCGTGGGCGGACCCCTAGAACCGCGCGCCTTGGTCGACAGCTGCACATCCGCAACCGGGAGCACCCGCCTCCGCCACCGCGCTTGCTACACCGAGCCCCACTTCCTCCGACTTCCCCTACCAGCCGAGCCGGCCTCCGCCTCTCCTCATCTCTCCCGCACAGTCCGGTAGCTCCTCCCCTCTTCGCCTCTCTCCAGCCGGCGCCCGATAGCGCCGCCGGCCGACAACCCCGGTACACTCTCTCCCTCTTCGTCTTCTCCCATCTCCCTCTTTTCATCTCTCTTACGCTTGCTCACCCCCGTTCCCACTCTCTCTTCCCTTCCCTCTTTTTATGAAGGTACAGCTCATGCTATTAGTTGTTGAGTTAAGTTATCCTTGTATTTTGTTTTATTTTGTTTACTTTTGCTTTTTTTTTGTTTTATTTATAATTTGCTTTGTTCTTCGGTTGTTTTGTTATTTCTCTCTAAACCTCCTGACTTTTCTCTCTCTCTCTGTCCTACCTAGGTTATATTATTATGAGTAGTTCCCTCGAAAGAGGAGAACACCCGTACACTAGTGGTTGTTGTATTTTATTTATTATTATTATTTATTATTATTATTAGTGTTATTATTGTTATTATTATTATTATTATTATTATTATTATTATTATTATTATTATTATAAGTATCTTTCAAATAGTGGTTTGTATACATGTATTATATATTAATTTTAAAGAGTATTATAATTATTATTAATACTAGTATTATTAGTATTTTACCACTAAAATGGGCATAATGTTATGGATATATTTTGTTTTCACTATTTGGGTTACCAATATCAAATTATATTTTAAAAACTATAATATTCGCATATCTACTTAGTTTTTTTTAAAAATCCTAGAATATAAGGTTAGATTTTCATATGATATTATTTTTTTGCCCAAAATTATTTTCCTAGATATTTTTTTCTAAAAATATTTTGATTTATAAAAATAAAATTGTATCTTGATTTCTAGACTTTGCAACTAATTATTTGTACTAATAAAAATATAGTTTTACCTAAAAATTATATTTTTACAAATTAGAGTTTTTTGGCAAAAATAATTTTTCTTGACTTTAAGTATTTTCTTATAATATTTTGACCCATGAAAACTACTTTTTAAGGATTATAAATATTTTTCTAAAATCGTATATTTATCAAATTCCTCCGATTATTCCCAGTCCGTGACTAAGCCCATTACTCCAATTCCCTCGCCAATTCTCTATCTCATTATGCCCACCCTAACTAAATATGATCGTTCTGGACCCGATGAAACAGCCCGTGCCATCTTCGGAGGTCATCTTGCGTAGTTGTTACACTGAAGCCATATGTTGTGCCATCTTGATCATTACTCCACACTAGGCGTACTACCAGGCAAGATACCTTGCCATTAGCGGATTATTTTACTTTAGCTCATATTCATGCATTTATTTATTATTTATTTTCTGTAAAATAAACTATGATACATGGCAGTAGTAGATAGAATTTTTACTGTTTAGTTCTATTTCCTGCTATGTACTATTTTTTTATACATTGAACTTAAAGTTAAGGGACCACCCTTTGTGTGTTGCATTCATAGGTCTTGACACATTTTTACCACGGAGTTGCGAGTCGCATGAAGAACTCGGACATGCGTGACTGGCTAGCCACCGGTACGTATAAGCCGTGCAATAGGAATAACCGCTAATAGAGGTTGCATGCTTTGTTTGACTTAGCGGTTAATAGAGGTTTTGTGTTATGGATACAACATAGTAGGCATTGGGCGGGGAGGACAAAACCTTAGCGTATAGGCTACTATGCACTTTCCCGTTTGTAAGCCGCGAGCTCCGTCGGAGATGCGGGTGAGATTACCCATGATTACTGACGGCCACTGGCGTTCTGCGGAACGCTATGCTCTTATTGATTGGGCCTTCGGTGCCCCAAGGGGGGACCATGCCATTCCCATTTTAGCCAGGGCCCATGCGTTGGAGGATGTTCTTAAAAACTGCATACACTTAGACTGGTTAGGCACCCTTATCCGTTAGGTATGAGTACTCTTGGTTTGGGTACTTGTATCTGACCGTGGCTTGGAACAATAACTTGTTGTAAATTAGTTTGCCACATCTTGTCCTTGTTTGGTTGTAGGTGTGGCTTACTACTTCGATGAAAAGGTATTGAACCTTGTTGGGGTCCGGATACCATATTAGATTCGTGACTTGGAAAGATACTTCATCGTGGGTTAGTGTGCCATCTTCTGTCCTTGTTTGGTTAGGGGGATAGTACGCTAATCCAAATGGTGAGGTATTGGACCATGTTTTGATCTGATCTTACTTATTATTATTGAGCAGTATTTATTCAGTTTATATGGCATGATATTATGTATCTTGTTACGTCCCTCTGAGGACCTGGTCATCTCCCCAGGTGTGTGTTCATGTCTTCCGCAGGTATTCTAGCCGAGGTCGTGGTCTTCTCCGTTTATTCGAAGATGACGTATCTTGGATCTATCTTGCTACCTTTGTTAAAATCTTTCATATATCATGTACTTCTTTCCTTTTTATTTGGTTGGTAGTAGATGTGTCTCCACCCAACATATTGTATTAAGACCATTCCTTATATGATATCTTTATTTCTTTCATTTTGTGGATGAGATTAGTAGTTGTGGTTTTACTGCATTTACAGCTTACGTATATTTATTATACGGCTGGCATGTCTACGTTCCTAGTCCTACGTATTTTGGGACTAGGGCATTACAGTGGTAGACCGAGTTCCAAGCTTTGTTCACGACACCCAGGAAATCGTTGTGAGAGCAGCAAAATTTCTGGAATTTGAAATGCTTACTGATTATGGGAGTTTGGGCATTGATGGAGAAGAGGAGAGGGTTGTGGTCTAACTCCGATGTGTTGAGGTGAGACACCGTATAATGCCCCGGTCCCCAAATACGTAGGACTAGGTACATACACATGCCGGCCGTATAATAAATAATGTAAGCTGTAAGTGCAGTATAATCACGTCTAACTAATCTCACCCATAAAATAAAGAATAAAGCTTTTATAGAATCAAATATGAAATATTATTTTACATGTTGCTGGATGGAGACAAATCTACTACCAACATGAAACTAGAAAGAAGGAAATAAAAAGAAAATAAGAATTCGAACATCAAAGGATGATCCAAGAGCATTTCATCTTCGATAGGAAGAGAAGACCACGAGCTTGGTTGAAACTCCTACGAAAAGACAAGAAAATACACACATATGGATAGATCACCAGGTCCTCAGAGGGACATAGCAAGATACATAACATACATGCCAAAATAAAATACAGTAAATAACGTGAATGAACAGGAAATACAGAGGCAACTAACACTAATCATGTCTAGCCACCTATATGCAATACCATTTGAGGACGACGTTCGCAAGCGCAGGCATCTCCAAAGTAAAAGACATCCGGGTCTGACGTAGATATAGCTGTAGCTCCATGTCAGAATTTCACCGGTAACTAAGAGAGGCTGTAACTTAGGAAACATGGCTCCTCTCCGAATAAATATAGATACATATATATAAAGTGTAAGTGCACAACATGGCCTGCACAAGTAGTAATCGTCCTTCCTTCCCAAATGTTACTGTCCGTCTCGTATCCATGACAAGTCCAGTCAGTCTTCTAACAAAGAACATGTAAGGTCACCTAGCATGTAATACAACATTTCGTTTATCCCATCTCACGTGTCAACATGACCAACTAGGAACAAGTATAATCAGGAATATATTATCAGGAAAACATGCAGGCAATGAACAGAAAAAACATGCAACACCATAACTAGTAATGACTGATAAAAAGTAAGGTATGTAAATACTGTAAATCAATTTACGCAAGGTATACTTGCCTGGTGTGGCACCTGGTGTGGTGCAATGCTCATGATGGCACATAATTAACTTTGGTGTTATAGTTCTGCAAGATAGCCTCCGATGATGGCATAGACTGTTCCATCGAGTCCACAACAGTCTAATTATCTTGCATCGACAAAAGAAAGTCTAATTTCGTACGAGAATAGGAAATACGATTAGCCATGATAATCAATGGAAATTTATGGAGAAAATACTTATATTATTTTAGAAAATATTTATAATACTTGAAAACTCTATTTTATTACCCCAAAATATTTATATATTTTAATTTAAAAATTACCCTTTTTATTAGTTAAAGTAATTTTAGAAAATACTTTAAAAATCTAGAAATATTATTTTAGAGGAAAAAAACTATAATTTAATAAGGTAGAAAATATTACAAAATATTTTTAGGTCAAAAGCTTATTTTAAATACCACGAAATAATGTAAATATACATTAGCCTAAAATAAAATTTAAACTTCTAAAATTAATTTCTAAAAGATTTGCATGTTGTAGAATATAATTTTAGCTTTTCAAAATATCAAATGGATCGCAAAACCGAGTTTGGGATCTTCCGAAATTTCAAAAATAGTACGACGTATCGATTTTCGAACAACTGGCAATCAAATAATTTTATAGAAAATACATTATGAATTTGCTAAAATAAATTATAGATTACCGAAGATAACCTTAATACGGTTCAAACAAAAAAATGGAGGTAAAACCGAGTTCAGAGTTGGGAGTTATGGCTCTTCAAAGTTGCTGCAGCTAAGGCTAATTTTAATGACGAATTTTGGACAAAAAAGAGAGAAATTGTGATAGTGGAAAGACATCCGGGGTCGGACCCGAGGCCAACACAGGCTGACACGAAGAGGGTGGACACCGACACGGTACATACATAATGGTGGTGGAAAAATTTGTGGAGAAAAATAATGGAAATGCTCTCCTATAAATATGGTCGAGGAATCCTAATTATATAAGGATTATGAACGATTTAAATCCCACTTGATAGATCTTACATTAATTTAAATATATTTAAAACTATTTCAATAAAATATAATCCAAATTTAAAACTAGATAAATCTCATCTTTAACTTAAAACTATTTAAAATCTAATCCAATATAATCTACTCCCAATTTAGATTACAACAAATAAATTTGAAATATCTTTTTATAAATAAAAAAATAATTCCAATTAATTTAAAATACTTTAAAATAATTCCAAATAATTTTTTCTAAAAGCAAAGTTTTACAAAATATACATGAATTTATTTTCATGTACATCGCACGCAAATAGTACAAATTATTTACATAAATATTACTTTCGAAATTATTACCTATACTTGTATATAAAATAAAAAGCATTTCTTTGATAATAATAAGTTTGACAAATTCTGGACGACGTATTTATACTCGAACAAATATAGAAAATATTTACCTTATATTATATCGAAACAAAATATTTATTTCTGTATTTATAAAAAATTCTAATAATAAAACTTTTGTATAAAAATAATTAAATACTTCATATATACGTATTCGTACTCATCGTATAAATACCAAAATAAAAATAAAAATAAATCTATAGTGAAATTTAGGGGGAAAAGATCTTTTTATTAGATCTGGATTGTAACCCCCTAAATTAAAAAAATCTATAGTAAAATTTCATCTTCAACATTTAACCTCGAAATTTTATATCAAAACACATTATTTTATCATCATAAAGATCTTCCAAATATTTTGTTGACTAGTGTCTTCCTCAAAATCAGATAAAAAAAATCACTTTTATATTACTTCATAATCACATAATCTTTTTTTTATCCACTATACCATAATATCCTATATGGAGTAATCTAGCCCGGTTGTAACTTAAGGATGTCATGACTCAATTTCCTTCTTCGCACAAGGGATATAAGAACATGGTTTGCATGATTTACGGAGGAGTTAAATGAAAAAAAAATCCTCAAGGAGGGAAGCAATTTGATTGGAAGGAAAAATATGGTTAGGCTCAAAGGTCGTGGTATAGTTTGGACAATGAATGAGAGCTACTAGTTAACACACAAAAATAAAAGAATAAGGGATACATAAATCAAGATAAAAATAAGTAGAGATTATTATGAATTGTTCTCCTGGATTAGGGTACGATCCAAGAAACGAATTTAATCATTATCAAGTTTCATATGATTAGAAGGCCTTGATAATAGATCTAGGGTCAAAGGAAAGGACGAGTAACTCAAGACGAGGTTGTAGTCACATGGTTTTGGTCGATGGCTAACTATACTTGTGTATATACTACTATCATGGCCATATGTGGTATGGCAACTAAGGGAATACTCTGTGTATATCTTCCCTCAAGAAAGAGGGCTTGTTCGAAGTCGAAAAACAATAAAGAGTTCAAGGGAGATGTGATCGAATGCAAATATGGGGTTCAAAGGTGATTGAATAGTTCAAAAGAGAGTTATCAAGGCAAATTGCGGTTGAGATCCTATTTGGTCTAATAAGCTTAGTCAACTATATCTTAACCCATGTAGAATCGTTATATGAAGAGCGAACCAAGTGCACTAAGATTGATCAGACCATAATGCACCGATTCTATTTAGACAATATGTTAGTGGGCCCCCCAATAAAATTTATGTCTTTGAACAAGCTCGATAAAGGAGTAAGCTTGCAAAACTAGCTATAATAGCAGCAACAGTCGAGTTAGTCCAAAAATATAAGTACGTGAGATTATTATGAATAAAAGTATATATATTTTAAGTTCCTTAAAAATCTAAGAATAGTCCGGTATTTGTGCCTCTACAGTTGTCCTACTATTTTCTTGTCTAAGGCTTTGGTCGACCATATTGCTTAAGGACCTCTAAACTCTATAGTCTAGGTAATCCGATTAGTATCCTCTTTAATGGGTCATAAGGACAAAGGGAATGCTAGGTTGTGAGGTATTCTACCCAAGTTACTGTAGAAGCTCAAAATTGAATGAGCGCCACTCATAAGAAAGCGCCAGCATCAAGTGACGCCTAGTCACTGGCTTGCGCAAGATCCAGGTTGCACCTATATCAAAGTGCACGGGTCCCCACGTGGCAAGTTTTCTCGCGAAGTTGTAACGGTAGGCATCATTATCGATAGCACAGCAGTCGAAGAATATCTCTTCGACTCCCGAGCAATGCGGCGCTCGAGAAGATTTTGTCAGCATTAAGTGTTGACAGCTAGCTTGCGCAAGCTATCAAAGGACGCGAGAAATTTCCACAGCACAGAAGACTGAGTTAGAGGCGCCAGTTATCAAGTTGCGCTGGCGCAACCTAGCTAGTTGGCACCACTTGATCAATTTTTGTCCAGAAGCTAGATGACATGGCACGCATGCCACTAATTTCGAAGAACGTGTGTACTACACTGCCCATGACCATGCGCATCACACTAACAAGATGCCACGCGTAACCAACAGTTAAAGTTACCGCTCGCGCAACTGGACAAGAGGCGCGCAACTCAGAGTGCACGCAACCCAAAAAAATAGTTATTTCAGAACTCTATAAATAGAGTTTTAAATCAGTTCCAAAGCATCACTAATGATCGTAATCTCCTGACAAAGTGCTGTTGCATTCTCCAGAGGCTTGTATCTTCGATATCACATCGTCCAAGGAATAAAGTGATCGTCTTCTGATCAGATTCCTACAGTTGTACTTCCCTAGAAATTAATTGTACTCTTGTACTCTTGTCTAAGTTTGTAATAAAACTTTTGTTTTTTGCAAACAAAATGACGACTCTGCTAGGGACAACTTTCTCCTTCAACGAGAAAGTGACAACTCAATATGATTCCGCGTCGATCGGCAAGATGTAGAAGACTTTGTTCGATCAAGTCGACCAAACTGCCTACGAAGCAATGATCAGTGCTGGAGGTACTAGGCGTACCTCAGTTGCTGCCAAGTGCAAGACGCGTACTGTGTGGACTCCTAAGTCCTCTGCAATACCAACCACTACTTCTGCGCAACCTGCTTATGCTGTCTCTACGCAACTTGCGCCTACTGCCTCTTTGGATCTGAACAAAGGGAAATGCCTTTTGGCTACTCCCTCCTCTTCACCAGTTCTGAATTCGAAGAAGAACCTATCTAGCGGGAGTGCTAGACATAACAAATGAAAGCGCCCTTTGGCCTTTCCTCAACCTGTGCCCATGGCCTCTCAGCCACAAAACAAAGAGAAACGCTCTTTAGCTACTCCCTCTCTTTTTCCAAATATGAACTTGGCAAAGAATACATCTATTCCTGTCTTATCACAGAACAAAGGAAAGCGCCCTTTGGCCTTTTCTTCATTCTTTTTCGGTTCTTGACTCGACGAAAAACAACTCTGGTTGCGCCCTTGCACCAATCAGTGCAAAAGCTCTTTTAAGAAGAAACCTTACTCCTCTTGATAGAGATAATCAAATCTCTGCTAAGAAAGTGAGTTCTGTCCAAACTGAACTTTCTGCCATCCAGTTGCGCCAGGCCAAGCGCACAGAAATAGGTTGTGCAACACAAAAAGGGATTCTGCCTACTCCCAAGAATGCAACTCAGGATCTTCCAAACCTACACTTCTCAAGATTCAAGCAAGGCAAACTTTTAGAATCTCAGATATATACACAAGTGCCACAACTTTCTGACCTGCGCACCTATCTCCACAGATGCCAGCCAGTATCAACCTCAGCAGACACAATCAGCCTGCGCTAGTGGCTAACTTGCGCCAGAGACAAACTTCTAAAGTCAAGAACCCACTTGCATATGCTAATCAACTTAGCACTTTCTTGTATACTCATAGAACATGACATCTCAAGAATCGAAATCATGTTCCTAATATCGTTAAAGAATATGTTCCTCCGAATTCTTCTCACTCCGTTGTGGTAACCGATCTCCGTGAACTTCTTGAACAGAAGCGGAAGATCACAAATCCGTCTCATCTACCTATAATACAGCCACAAGAATACCACTGTAATTATCACCATGAAGTGGTTATCAAATGTTGTTGTCAGTCAGCTAAACGGTCTGTCTTCGACCGTCTTAACTGTGCTCATGTTCCTCAACCAATGATAGTAGATGAAGATGAATTATTGTACGCTTCTGTCAACATGACGTTTCGAAGCACTAGTGGTGGAAAGCGTCCAAGATGCAATGCATCCCGCAATCCCAGTTAACAGTATTTAGATCGAATTCGTGAATACGGCGAAAGAGTATACCGACACACCAGATGAAGAAACCAAGATACAATCAGTCAAAGGAATCTTCCTGATTCTAGTTAAGATGCTTTCAGTCAAAGGTATCTCCCTATCACTCATCCTGGGGGTAGTTCCTTATATGACTTTGATGACGATAGTGAATGTTCTGAACGGACCATCTTTTCTAGTAGCTCGTCTTCGATAACTAGAGAAGTGACTGCTTATGTCGTCACAAAAGATCAAGATGCTTCCAGTTCTAACAGTCAAGAGCAGATAATTGCTGCTTTGGAGGCTAGTTTGAAGAGCACGGTTGAGATGATGACATGTATGCATGTTGTGATTATGACACAACATACGGTTCCACCGGTTGTGAATCTGATTCCGACCCAAGAACCTGTAACGACATCAGCTCCCGTCGACATTGGTCTGGGGGTACAGTCTCCTTACACCGCTTCCATTACTAGTGCAGGCTATTTCAAGTCAATCTGGTACTGGGGGTGGTACTTATCAAGCAGTGCCTCCTCCCAACACATCAAATCAGTCCACTGCTCCACAATTATCAGAAGATACTAATGAGGCCGTAAAACTTTTACGTATTCAATTTGAAGCCTTCAAGCAGAAACACGACTTACAGAAGCTTGGAATCAAGCAGCCTTATCCTATAGAGCAGAAGGAAGTTCAATTTCCTCCCAAATACAATCCCACTACTATTATACAATTTGATGGTAACACATCCCCAAGTCAGTTCCTCAATCACTTTGAGGTAATGACTGATGAGCTACAGCCAAATGATGCTCTACCCACTAGGGTGTTCGTCGAATGCTTAGCAGGTGCAGCTTACGACTGGTATCGCAGTTTGCCAACTGGTATCGCAGTTTACCAGATGGTTGTATAACCTCTTTCTCCGGATTCAATCAAATGTTCCTAGAATGATTTTATTAGGGAACAAATGACATGACTATGTCTGACCTTATCAAAATTAAACAGCAACATAATGAAACAACCGAACGGTTCATTGAACGATTTCGCCGTGAGGCACTCAAAATGCCTTTCAGAACTCCAGATGCTTTGACAATAGACACTTATAAATCAAACTTGTTGCCTATAATTAGCATGTGGACTAGATCAACGCAGTTCCAAGATTGGGCTTCTTTCATAGTGAATGCTAAAGCAGCAGAAGAAAGTGCTGATAAGTTTAAACAATTAGGTATTCATATGCCTAATCTTGACAGAGATGAACATGCTACATCAAATAGCGGTGGCCGTCAGAACAACCGCAAGGGCAATAAGACTTTGGCTATCAATGTCAAAGGCAAAGAAACTCTAGCCGTCAATATAGGTCAATCAACATCTACGCCAATGACACCACCACAGAGAGCACCACGTCCAAAAGAAGAATACTCCTTTGATGAAGATGATGTCATGAGCATCCTTGATTGCCTGATCAAGACCAATAAACTTTAGCTGCCAGATGCAAAATGGCCAGAGGAAGTAGGTAAAACTGACCACCCTAAATAAGGAGGAGGGGCACTGCCGTGCCTCATGGATAGGAACATCTCGTACTCCTCCCGTGAAATCGTCATCGATGAAGAATGTAGTGACATCGGTGGAGTCGGTATCGATAAAGAAGGCAGTTACACTGGCGGAGTCGACGACGATGAAGGCGCACCCGGAGGACAATACCACTCCAACGCTGCTAGTCGGTGGTGGTATGAATCCATGGTAGATAACAGCCTCGTACTGCTATCAACCATCGAATCCTACATCAACGTCAGCCTTTCGCCCATGGACAGCTGTGATACCTGCAGATCCGTCATGTTGTGCTCTGTCGATGCTCTAACATCAGTGACGCCCCGCTCTGTTCTTTCAGTCATATCCCTGAGCTCCATAATGCTGCAATCGAGCGCATCCAATCGTGCTAGGAGCGCAGCATCGTCCGTATGGTACTGAGACTGGGGCTGCTCCTGGATCCGTCGTTGCAGCTCGTCACGGAGAGACTCCACCATCTGCTAGACTCGGGCAGACTCCTGGGAGGGCTGTGGACCATGCACACTAGCAGGGGAGGGGCTAGAGGACTATGTCGTAACTAGGGCGCCATATGATCCCGTACCGTAGTACGTACCCCTGTGGAGGACACCAGTGACGGTCACCCACTGTTCGTCGGCCGATGGAGCTTGATCGGGCTGCGAGGAAGTACCGGCCTCTCCCGCAGTAGGTGTACTAGCAGCCGCCCGCTCATGAAGCTTAAGAAACTCGGCCTAAAAAGTATGGATACTCTATAACTTTTAATGTCTAATGTACTTATTATTACTAACTACATGACTATTTATTTGCATGAATATTTACTAAGTTATATCAAAACTAACACGAAGTATTAAAATTAACAAATAGAATTATAATACTTACATAGGTCTACTCGGCCCTCTCGTCAATAAGCTTTCCGCCCTTCCGATGTGTTGCCAGGAAGACGGTTACCATATTGGCGTCATCACCCCTCCTTACCTATAATTAAATATATTTTCCTAGTACTAATTTATCGGACTTGCATTAAAATAATATTTCTGAAATAAAAAGACATACCAAACGACGAAAATGTTCCATCATCAGAATCGACCCACCGCACCACTTTGATCCCTGCTGCCTAGCCGCCTTGGCCTTTTCAGACTTTTCCTTGTACCTTGGCTCATCGAATCGAGCCGTCATCGCAGTCTACTGATCAGGGGTGATCCAACCTTGGATCGACTTTCCGGTATAATCACGAGTCTTCTGATCATTAATAGCATCGCAGATCAGCTGAGCAGCGACGGCAGGAAACATCCCCTCGATCAGCTCGGCCCGGTGCGGTGGATAGAAAAACATATCCTGGAAGAGTGCAAACCAAATATTTATCAGTTATATATAATATGCATAAATTATATAATTCATGTTAAAAATAAATATATTTTAACCTTGAAGCGCGCAAACCAGTACGCCTTCCTATCGTCCGGAGCATCAGAGTAGTTTATCCAAGGACCACCATAATTATGCCTCAAAAGGAGGCCTATGCGTCTCTATACCGACTGGAAACGATATCTATATAGACATATTATATTCATGAGAAAAGTTAATTTATAATAACACAGAAAAAAAATGATAAACCAAAATACTTACTTTGTACTGTCGGCCCAGATCTCCGTCTATCAAATGCAATACAGGACGTCTACATATTTTTTCCCATATCGTGTATCTGGGCCACCTTGGCGGTGGATTAGCCTTCTCCACAATGCTAGCACGAAAAACATTCCTGTTCCTCCGGTACGGATGATCCTTCGGCAGAAATTATCGATGACAATCGAAGAAGCACGGTTTGCCTCCGTATTTGAAATAGAAAGCCTTTGTGCGGTCCATGCAATACGAACATGAAAGACGACCATGCGTGCTCCATCCAGATAATATTCCATAGGACGAAAAGTCGTTGATGGTTCACATAACCCTTAACACAAGAGGCAGGGCAACATCAGGGTAGTAAATGATGCAAGTGTCAAACTGCAAGTCCAACTAACTGAAAATGAAGACTAATTCTAAACATCAAGGTAGTGCAACAGCTCCCTTCTTTTAACTAAACACAGGATTTTATATACCTTTATAAGGTACTGATACAAAATAAGGTAAGAAAATCTATACTTGAAATGCCCTTACTGCACCATTGGGTTTTTCCTAATGCTTGTACTGACTTTAAACCAACACTCCCTGCCTTATGGCAGTACGGTTGCTGTTCTTGGTTATCAAAGGCTGTTCGATCCTTAGCCATACTACTAATTGCCCTGTATGACTCAAATATTTGATATCAAGTCAAAATTAGAAAATCAGGCACTCGATACCATTGATATCAGAGTATCGGTTCAGATTCAGTTACTCGAATATAGAGTATCCGATCTGAAACAGATACTCGAAATCAGACTTGTTTGTCAGGCTTACTATGCCATCTTTGTTTCCTTCTTGGTATCATTCATCCAGTTACAATGGTGGCACACCATACTGTAGGCAATTTATAGGGTTTACTTGGGTTGGTTTAATTTTTAAACATCTAATAAAGGTCAACACTAACAGGTATAACCATGAGCAATTTTATGAACTGTCCCTGCTCTTCTTATGTATGCCAACTGAACCCCCTTCCTAAAGGTATGCTACAACTGATACCTACCCTTGTTATCAGCTTTTCATAGTTTTGGTAAGATATGCTGCATCAAGCTAGTCTCTTACATATACTAAGTCACCTATGAACATTTTTACCCACTCAGACCTTGCATATACATGTGCATTCCCGCATGCACCTCTAGTGCTCCTAATACTCTGTTATATAGGTAACTTATAACCCCCGATACTTATTTTAAGATATATATACCAGACTCCTACTTTATTGATCTGAGGAGTAACACATAAGTACCTAAACAAAGTAATGCCAAAATTACAGCTACTCTTGATCATTTGAAACAAAATTCCACCAGTTTACTAATCTTGGGATGATTATTTCATGCCCAATTGTCCAATTCACAAAAAATACCTAATTTCTAACAAAATAACAACATTGGCATCCGTCAGTACATCTAAAAAACATAATTACGCTAAAATTATACCTAAAAGACCATGGAACCTCACCTGGTGCTCGGACAAGATGTCAGAGAGGCGACCGTTCCTCAGCACGATCGAGCCGGTCAGACCTAGCAATGAATCAAACCTAGATTCGTCGATATTGGATCAAAGAAATAGATTTGATCAAAAAATTGAAATAGTGATTCGATCAATTAGGGAGAAAGGAAGATAAATATCTAGAGCGTCTAGAGCGAGATAGAGGACTTGCACCGATGAGGATGAGGACTTTAGAGGAGACGACGCCGGAGGGGAGAGGGGGCCGTCGGGGAGAGGGGGCCGCCAGGGAGAGGGGGTCACCGGAAATGAGAGGAGGGGAGAATTTGGGGAGCGAGCGGGTGATGAAATTTTTGGGTAAAAAAAAGAAAAACTCGATCGGCTGCCCCCCTATATGGAACTTCTTAGCGACGTCCAATAAAGACGTCGCTAGATCAACAAAATATAGCGACGTATAGCTAAATCATCGGTCAACGTCGCTGATTAGCGACGTTCACCGACTTATCAGCAACATTATTTTTTTACTTAAAAGACGTCGCAGGACGTCGCTGATCGTCGCTAACAGTGACGTCCTGCGACATTTTTTTATGCGTCGCTAAATTCCTTTATTTTAGCGTCATTTTCCTTAAGCGTCGTTAATTTCGTCGGTAATATGACTTATTTTGGTAGTGAATGAAGCGTGGATTGGGTTATACCTTGCCGATTTTATGGTAAAACGAAGCGTGGATTGGGTTATACCTTGCCGATTTTGACCCTAGATGCCTCTGAATCCGATAAAAAAGAGCGATCTAACTGTTCTGATTCTGTTTCATAGGATTCTGATACCAGTGTAGGCCACGTCCATCGGGTGACACTATCTTCCAATATGGTGTCTGATGAATTCTCAGAAGACGATGATGACTTTATTGAAGCTCCTAAAGCAGATCCTTGGGCACAAAGGATGGGCACTCAATGGGAACTTTGCTTTAAGCAATGAGAAACCCCTACTGAAGATCAATTAATTCAGATTGATGTTGGAGAAGAAGGCTCATCAAGACCTATCTTCATCAGCAAGAGTCTCCCAGAAGCGGATAAACATGAATTAATTCATATTATTTGGAAATTCATTGACGTCTTCATCTGGAGTTATGAGGATATGCTGGGACTGGATCCTCAGATTGTTACCCACAGGCTCAACATCTTACCCAATACAAGGCCGGTCAAACAACAATAGCATCGATTTCGACCTGATATGATGGATGCCATAGAAAATGAAGTCAAGAAGCTTATCTCTTATGGTTTTATCAGAGAAGAACAACATCCTGACTGGATTGCCAATGTTGTCCCAGTTATGAAGAAAATAGAGAAGGTCAGAGTCTACATTGACTTTAGAGATCTCAACGATGCTTGTCAAAGGATGAGTTTTATCTTCCGATCACTGATGTCATGATCGACAATACTTGTGGATTCGAACGAATATCTTTTATGGATGGATTCTCATGACACAATTAAATCAAGATGCAACCAAAAGATGAGAAACATACATCTTTCCATGCTCCTCTGGGAGTCTATTGCTGTACTGTCATGCCATTCGGTCTTAAAAACGTTGGTACAACTTATCAGCGGGCTATGAGTACTATCTTTCGTGATTATTTATGGAAGATAGTTGAATGCTATGTCGATGATATTGCTGTCAAATTCGTCTAAAGGAAGACCACATCCAAGACTTGAGAACTATCTTCGATCTAATGCGCCAACATCAACTCAAGATGAATCCTACCAAGTCATTCATGGGAGTCTCTAGTGGCAAATTTCTCGAATTCGTTATTACCTCTGAAGGTATATACGTTGACCCTGAGAAAATCAAAGCCATTCAAGAGATGCGTCTTCCACGCAACTTAAAAGAGCTACGATGATTTCAGGGACGGCTTGCATACATTAAGAGATTCATCTCAAATCTCTCTGGACGCTATAGGCCATTCATCCAACTTATGAAGAAAGGTATGTTTTCATTTGGATTGAAGAATGCCAGCAAGCATTTGAAGTCATAATGTGGTACTTGATGAACCCTCCAGTTGTAGTACCTCCACTCTCAGGAGTACCCTTCCTGATGTATGTTTGAGCAGTGGATCATTCATTGGGTGCCTTACTAGCTCAGAAGAACAAAGAAGGTCATGAGCAAGCTATCTATTATCTTAGCCAAACAATGATCGGGGCTGAACATCGATACAACCCGGTAGAAAAAGAGTGTCTAGCTTTGATGTTTGCTGTTCAGAAAACCAGACATTATATCACAGGCCAGACTATTCATGTTATCTCCAGAGTTAACCCTCTCCGGGTCTTGATGAAGAAGCCCCGTATACTCAATTCCAGACTTGCTACATGGGCCATAGTGTTAGCACAATATGATATTTGTTATGTACCACAAAAGTCTGTTAATGGTGAAGCCTTAGCCGACTTCCTCGCGGCTCATCCAATTTCGGAGACGTCTAAACTCTATGACGAGATTCCGGACAAAACTTTGGAATCCAACATGATTTCAGAAGAAATTCTTGCCTGGAGTCTATTCTTTGACGGTGCATCCAGAATAGGACCAAATGGTGCCATTGTCGCTGGAGTTGGAATCATCCTCGTATCGCCAGAAGCATTAGATATTCAAAGAGCTTATTCTTTAGACCAGTCGTGTCCAACAACGTGGCTGAATACAATACTCTGCTCATTGGTCTCCAATTGGCTAAACAATTAGATATTGAATATCTTAAAGTATATAGAGACTTTAAACTGATCGTCAATCAGGTTAGAGGCACATATGAAGTTCGGCTCCAGGATCTCGTCCTATATCATGAAGCGGCAGTTAGACTGGCTACATCGTTCAAGGGCTTCTTCATTGAACATGTACATCGGGTATGCAATACGGAGGCTGATGTATTGGCTAATCTGGCAGCCGTATTAGCAATCCCAGTAAGAAGGCAACAGATGATTGTCATCACTAACAGAGAGTTATTTGGCATCGAGAATAACTCAAATATTGAGTCTAGCAATTCAACTGAAATCAACATCATTAGTGAAGACTGGAGAGCTTCTTTTACCGACTTCGTTGTACATGACATCTTACCTGAAGATTCTAAAGAAGCTACAACAATCCGTAGGCGATCACTCCGATTTTATTACAATCACACCTCCAAGACCCTCTATCGACAAACATGATGGTCTACTCTTACACTGTCTTACGGGGAATAAAGCAAAACAAATACTATGTGAAGTTTACGATGGTGTATGTGGTGCACATCAGCCCGGTCCTAAGTTACAGGATCGTATACGACGTATGGGCTACTACTAGACCACTATGGTATCAGATGCCATTGAATATGCAAGAAAATGTCGAGCCTATCAAATCCATGCAGATTTTATCCATCAACCGTCGGAGTTCCTTCACCCGACTGTCGTATCATGGCCCTTTGAAGCTTGGGGCATGGTGTCATTGGTCCTATCAATCCACCGTCATCTAGAGGACATCGGTTTATACCAGCTATAACCGATTACTTCTTGAAATGGGCGGAAGCCATACCTTTATCTGAAGTCAAGACTAGCAGCGTCGTCAACTTCATCAAACATCATGTGATATACATATTCGGTATTCCTTGATGAATCATTCATGATAATGGACCACAATTCATCAGTCAAAAGTTTATTCGGTTTTGTGATGACAACAGAATCAACAATGTTGCTTCCACTTCCTACAATCCTGCAGCTAACAGTCTGGCCGAAGCATTCAACAAAACTATCATCAAGCTTCTTAAGAAATTCGTTTCTACCAATAAAAGAAACTGGAATAAAAATCTTGGAGAATGTTTATGGGCTTATCGTACTACTATACGTACTCCAACCGGTTGCTCACTTTCTCCTTGGTATATGGATGTGAAGCTGTCCTACCATTGGAAATTCAAGTCCCCTCCTTAAGGATTATAATTACCAATGAGCTCACAACAAAAAACAATGATCATCTTCGAATTCAGGAGCTTGAAGTGCTTGACGAAAAGCGGCTATTAGCTCAACAGCATATCGAGCTATATCAAGCCCGTATCTCAAAAACTTTCAACCGTAAAGTCAAAGTACGAGCATTCCAAAAAGGTGAACTAGTCCTTACTGTCAGACGTCCTATGACTATGACACACATGAGAAAGGGTAAATTTTAAGCAAAATAGGAAGGTCCCTATGTTGTAAACAAGGTTTTCTCAAATGGAGCTTATCAACTGACTGGTATGGACGGCCGAGTTGCTATGATGCCCATCAACGGCAAATTCTTAAAAAAATACTATGTTTGAAGAATGTACAAAACCTCTTCTAAATATTGTACATACCCCAAAACACCGAGTTATTATCTTTTATTCACTCTTCTGTAAATAAAACCTCAAATAATAAATCTTCAAAATCCCCAGTGGAGTATATCCAGATCGTGTCACCTTATCACAAACCTTGTCTTTTGGAACCCAATTGTTTTAAAAGATATCCTATCTTTGAGTCCCAGCTGACTTGAAGATAATCAATAGATACATGAATTCACGTCCACATTACCTCTGAATTCTATTATCTACATCAGCGCCCTATTACGTCTACATTATCTCTGATAAAGTCATTTTTGAAATGACAATATTATAAGAATTATATTCTACCACGTCCACATTATCTCTGAACAGATATAATTAGTATTGTTATTTTTTAAGGAGATATGTCATGTCCGGTACCTCTGAACATATTTTTCTATTCTTATCTATTACTTATATCTATTATAGATATATAATAAGTAATAGAACCACAAAAAGAGCATTAACTTTATTTCAATGATGTTCAAAATGTCAAAAAGTACATCATGTGAAATACAACAAAAAGATAAAAGCTTCTATAGATCGCTTCACTGGGGAGGCTGAGTACTGAGATCAATGATAAGTCTCTTCAGATTCTCAGCTCTCTCTATTCTGGAGTCGAGTACCCTCTGCCTAGCTATAGCTCTCCCAGACTCTGGATTAAATGGTTGTAGCGAGTTAGCTCGACGTTCCAGTTCTGCACCTTCAGTTTGGATAAGTGCATCCCGTTGCCTCCTCAGGTCATCTAATTGGCTCACAACAATTTGATGCATTTCTAATACTTCCTCTTCACGTCGTCGAGCCGCTTTAAGTGCTTCTTGGAGCCGGGCTATTACAATTTCTAAATTCGGGAGGCGAGCTTGCCATTCAGTAGCTTCTTTCTCTTTCTCTGCAGCTTCAGTCTTATGATGCTTAATAGAAGAAGCTGTATCGATAATGCGAGATTCCAACTCTACAGAGTGCCGTGAGAAAGCCACCACAGAAGCTTCAAAGTTAGCCTTTCGTGTTGCAGCCTCACGAGCCATCGCTTAGCATTCAGCATCTACGAGCTTCTGGATATTTCCTCTTGTTAGATCTTTATAAGACTTGATGGATTCTTCAAGCTCATTCAAGATATGATCTAAATAGTTGACTTTGTCAAGATCACCGATCTTGCGGATAGCTTCAATGATGAAGGAGGAAGGGCCCCTTACTGACTCATAAGGTTGGTCCTTTTCCATGACCATCTGAATTAGAGGCCCTAGAGAGATGAAGAAACTATTGGTATAAGCTTCAACGATGACCCTATTCATCGCTGATATGCCAGGAGTAGCTGCTTCTGTCTGAACCCCTCCTTCTGCAGCAACTCGAGGAATCACAGATTGTGTCTCAGGATATCTGAGCACTGGCATCATAGAGGAGCTTCCTTCTCCAGTCTGAGTCCCTATATCCAGAGGAGCCAGGGTTGAGCTAAAACTGAAGGCGGTCGACGGAGCTACTGCAATTGTCCCCACGGGACCCTCTGCGATCAAGATACACAATCATTATATATCATCAAAGGAGTTAAGGTAAATGAAAATCAGAAATTTACCTGATCCTGGCAGTATGTATAGGGTTTTACGGGGCATGCCCAGATCTGAGCGAAGCCTTGCCTTAGTAGTCTCAGACACAGTCGCTTGGCTGCTCCCAGCCTCGGAGCCGCCTGACAGGAAATGGCTGCTTCCGGCCCCTGACTCTGCTTGGTTGGTTGGGGCAATCGCTTCCGCTCCCTTGGTTCCAAAAACTTGTTCTGTAGGGGTTTGAGTCCCCTCAGCATCAGTTTTGGGATTTTCATCAATCCCAATATCTTCAAGAGCTACAGCCCGATTTCCACCAACTTCTTGGTGATCATCAAGATTGTCAATGTTTTTCTGATCATCAGCTCTTGGGCTTGGATGCCCCTTATCATCAGCAAGGTGCTCTTCACCTTCACCGGTGGTGCGGTCCTCTTCGGTCGGTAATTCTTGATTTAGCAGGACTTTCACTGAAGCTTGGTCTCCTTCAACGGTGCTTGTAGAATCATCTTTAATTAATGCATCGTCGTAGTCACAGCCTTCGAAAGCCGCTATCATTTCTCGATCCTCTTGAGAGCGAGTAGGAGTTTGGGCTACGGAAGGAATTGTGACATCAGGGTTGGATTATATAAAAGTCAACTCCTTCTCACTAAGTATAGTCTCTGGGACACCTGAAGTTGGAGATGACATCATAATTCCTGCGGCAGCTAACACAGTCACGGGAATAGTAATTTTTGTGATTGTGGGCCTCGAAATCCCACCTGTAATAATCAGAGCCGGAGCGTTGATTATTATAACCTCTGCAGATGAAAAAAAACAATGTCAATATATTACTCTATCAAGATCAAATTAAAAGAGTATTAAAATTTACCTTGTAGAGGTGGCATATCTTGTGAAGGCAACGACGCATCAGGTCGTCTCGATGGTTGTATTGGCAGAGAAGGAGTGGGTAGAGCATCAATTTCTTGACGATCTTCTGGAGTCACCATTAATCTTCTTTTAGTCTTGCACACAAGAGGTGTCTCAGGTTCTTCTTCAACCTCATCGAGGTCGCCTTGCACATTGGGTTCATTAGTAACCACTTCTTGGTCAACTTGGCTGCTTCTTGGAATGGAAGAAGGAGTTGCCTCTCCTCCTCCAGGGGATGCTCCAGTCTGCATATGCTTTGTCTAGGACCGCGTAGTCCTGGTGGTGGGCTGCTCAGTAATGACCAATGTGGTCTTCGTCTTTTTCCCTGGAGCCTTAGGTGAAGAAGGGCGATCATCAGTATGTGAGGGAGTAGATGATTCTCTAGTCTTTCTTTTCTTGCTAAGCCCTTTTGCAGGAGACTTCTCTTTTTTTATCTTTAGTGACACATGCAGTGGATCATTGACTTCGTCATAGAAGCCCACGAGAGAAGCCTCCAAAGGTTCATCGGCGGGGTCGTGATCTTCCTCATCTCTGAATAATTGCGCAGTGTAAACCCCAGCTCTAGATCGTCTACCATTGGCAAAACTGTCGGCTAGGTTAAAGTTTTCGACGAAAGTGTTGGCCAAGTATAAAAATTTGCGTATGTATATAACATACGCGGGCCCATTTAAGAAATATTGGACATGGAGAACACGGCTTTGGTGCCTCTTGCATTATAATATCCCCAAGCTCTGGCACCATCTATTAGGTAACCCTTGGCCTGCAAATAGGTGGTGGCGTTACCCACATGCATCTGATCGTAGCCAAACTCCTGAGTAAACCGGCTTAATAGATATGGTTCTAGAAAACACTCGCCTTCAAACTGTTACACCAGGTGGGATGGTCGGATTGTCCTCAACCATGCAAAATTAGTCGGAGACAGACGGAGAGACGCCGTTTCTAAATCCATGAGTTGTGGGAGAAGATTCTCATTTCTTGGAGGGGGAGGGACGCATTAAAATCTCCATCCAGAACCTCGGTTCAGAGCTCTTCTGTATTCTGAAAGTGTGTTTATATTCTATCGAGCATTGGAATAATGCTTAATGAAGTCTCCTCCGACTACACTCATATCAGGGTCCATCAAACTGGGATAATACAGCAACAACCACCCAAACAAATAAGTGTAGGGCATTTCGGTGCGAGAAAAGTCCTTCCGAGCAGCCTTGTCATGTACCATGGCATCAACAATGGAACGCAAGCCTGCGTTCCAGCGGCAAACCATCGCTGAGAGGAGGTCCATCTTGTAGCCGAATACTAAATACACAGCAGCAAATAGTACGCCTCAATGGAATCAGTCAACTGCCTGGCTCTGGGTACCACAAACTGCCATAGCCACAAGGAGAGAAAATTCGCCAACTGGGCTTCTCGAGACAGGGGTCTATAACCCTGCCTAAGATAACTCTCGATGGTAGCACCGACAGTGAATGGATGCCAGTTTACATTCAGGATGTTATTAACATGCTTGGATTTTTCTATCAACTTCTCTACGTCGCTACGGGTGAGCAGTCTGAAGAATCAAGGATCGCAAGCCTGACTCTCGACAATTTTATCTTCAAGGATATGGCCCAGAAATAGGTATGGCAGCCATTTGGTCGTGTAGCAGGTCCTTTTTGAAGCACTTTTATACAGCCACCATCTGAGGGTTCTCGCTGACAGGATATCCAACTCCTCGTTCATGTGCAAGTATTCTTCAAATGGGTTTCCACCCATTGGCAAGTGTGAAAGATACTTTATCTCGTGAAGCGCAAAGCCAATCTTCCCGTAAGGAGTCATAAAGGTACCGGTCCTGTCATTGTATCATTTTATCAGAGCCAAAAATATGTGGGCATTAGGACGAAAGCCGTGAGCCGTAGCCCAAATCGGATCATAGAGCTCTAACTCGAGGAGTTTATCCTTGAACTGATCTAAAACCCAAACGACAACACAGTTCTAGCGCTTTGTATTAGGGTTCACTAAGCCTGTTAAATGCATGGTCTGGTCTGGATACCTTTCCTCAGCCTTCACAAATATGGGCACTCTAACGGGAAAATAAATCTTCGGGAGGCACACAGCTTGGCTTCAAACCTCTCAGATGAGAACTGTATTTCTCCGAGGTGCTATAGAATAAATCCTTGTTCTGAGGACCCAACCTGTAACATATTTTCCCAACTCTGGCTTATTGAATTGGGGTCATATCCCATGCCATCTGTCGCGGGTAACTGGAGAATGCATATTGAGATAGGGACATGTGCCTCGACATTTTTGTGTGGTGCATAATTCTGTCCCCATATTGGTAAATCCTGTCCTCTTTCTTCGCCTTACGTTGGGACGTCTTCTTGATTGCGTCTCCAAACAAGAAAGCCGATTTCTTGTGTACGACATTGTCCAAGCTTTCTAAAGGCTCGCCGTTCATCAGGCACAATAAAGTGGTATTTTCTTGAGCAGCAAGCATAGCCTTTCTGGATTCGGGAAGATCGTATTGAGGATACGATACATGTGACAAGTCTTCTTGATACTTTGAAACTCTGAAAGCTGAAGCTAATCTCTCGATATCAGGGTCTTTCCTAAGATCAATTGAAAAAAAAGAGCAAAGATCAATTACCAAGTCTATGCAATAGACTCTAAAATTTAAAGCAGGGTGCGCGAAGTCATAGGTTGCGCGAGCCTCTAAAAAATATCCTAGGTTGCGCACAGTTTTATATTGCATGAGTCTACAGAGTGCGCTTAGTGAATTCAAGACAGCATGAACTCAAGTCAGAACTCAAGACAATATGAATTCAAGTTCTACATCGCACAAGTTGTCAAGTTGCGCCTAGTGCAAATTCGTAGTACGCATGTCCGAAGTGCACGATCGCGTAAGTTCAGAAGGCGTAAATTCAAAACTTGTATAACACATATCGTAAAAATGAATAGTGTGTTTTGATGCAGCCAGCACTCTAAAAATAGGAGGTGCAAGTAATGAAGTACGCGCCTGCACTCCAAAAAGAGGAGGCGTACGTTACCGAGTGCGCAGGTCAATCAGAGCTCTAAAAAGAGATGGTCGACTCTGGCATGATGGATTATTGTTCATTGGCGCCTAAGAGATAGTCGATTTGTTCTCCGAAGATCACCTTCGAGAGGTGGGTTGGCTCTTTCAGCTCTCGACGACGGTGGCACATATCTAGGCGCCCTCAGCGGTGATGTGCACAACGAAGGCCCGACGGGGGCCTTGCCCTTGTCGGTGATAGACTTCCTTGGTGCCATTTGATTATCGGAGGAGTTCGGGAAGAAGAAGACGAGAGTGAAGAGAAAATAACTTTTTTAGTGAAATTATATTTTTCTCTCTCCTAAATCGATATTTATAACCCAAAGAAATTTTTGGACCGTTGCGTAACTTGCGCTCAGAAATCGGGGTCGGTTACATTATTGACATGCACAACTCTGTCGATCATTTCTAATTCAAAGTATTTCAAATTTTGAAATCTTTCAAAATTTTGAAAACTTTGAAGGAGATCTTGTAGAAGCTCAAAATTGAATGAGCGCCACTCACAAGAAGGTGCCAGCATTAAGTGGCGCCTAGTCACTGACTTGCGCGAGACCTAGGTTGCGCCCATATCAAAGTGCACGGGTCGCCACGAGGAAAGTTTCCTCGAGAAGTTGTAACGGTAGCCATCATTACTGACAGCACAGCAGTCGAAGAATATCTCTTCGAATCCCGAGCAATACGGCGCTCGAGAAGATTTTGTCAACATTAAGTATTGACAGCTAGCTCGCGCAAGCTATCAAAGGGCGCAAGAAATTTCCACAGCACAGAAGACTGAGTCAGAGGCGCCAGTTATCAAGTTGCACCGACGCAACCTAGCTAATTGGCGCCACTTGATTAATTTTTGTCTAGAAGCTAGATGACGTGGCGTACATTCCACTAATTTTGAAGAACATGTCTACTACACTGCCCACGACCGTGCGCATATCACTGACAAGATGCCACGTGTCACCAACAGTTAAAGTAACCGCTCGCACAACTAGACAGGAGGTGCGCAACTCAGAGTGCGCGCAACCCAAAAAAATAGTTCTTTTAGAACTATATAAATAGAGTTTCAAATCAGTTCTAAAGCATCACTAATGATCATAATCTTCTGACAAAGTGCTATTGCGTTCTCGAGGGGCTTGTGTCTTCGATATCACATCGTCCAAGGGATAAAGTGATCGTCTTCTGATCAGATTCCTACAATTGTACTTCCCCAGAAATCAATTGTACTATTGTACTATTTTCTAAGTTTGTAATAAAACTTTTATTTTTGCAAATAGTTACAAGAGTTCAACTAGTAGTATAATTGAACAATGGAGCATATATACTAAGTATGAGTCATATTTCTAACCTCTATCATACGAGAAATAAGGTAGAAGGAATCAATCAAGATGCAAATCGAGGCTGTCAAACGAGAGTTCAAAAATAGAATCAAGGAAATAGGTCAAGTATATGGATGAGATCCTAGACTCTAGTCCTATATGTAGGCTTGCTTGATACAGTAAGATAGCCAAACAATTTATTCGTTGACCTGCATGAGCCACCACAAAAATATGTAACGTCCCAGTCCCAAAATACGTAGAAATATATAAATACTGTAAATGCAGTATAATCACGGCTAACTAATCTCATCCATAAAATAAATAATAAAGTTTTTATAGAATCAAATATGAAATATCATTTTACATGTTGCTGGTTGGAGGCAAATCCAGTACCAACATGAAACTAAAAAGAAGGAAATAGCAAAATAAGAATTCGAGTAGCGAAGGATGATCCAAGAGCATGTCATCTTCGATAGGAAGGAGAAGACCACGATCTTGGCTAGAACACCTACGAAAAAATAATAAAACACACAAACCTGAAGAGATAACCAGGTCCTCAGAGGGACGTTCGCAAGTGCAAGCATCTCCAAAGAAAAAGACATCCGAGTCTGGTGTACATATAGCCGTAGCTCCGTGTCGGAATCTCACTCATAACTAAGAGAGGGTCTAACTCAGGAAACATGGCTCCTCTCCGAATAAATGTAGTTACATATATATAAAGTGTAAGTGCACAGCATGGTCCGTGCAAGTAGTAATCATCCTTCCCTCCCAAATGTTACTGTCCATCTCGCATCCACGACACGTCCAGTTAGTCTTTTGACAAGGAACATGACTAAACAAGAACATATAAGGTCACCTATCATGCAATTCAACACTCCATCTATCTCATCTCACGTGTCAACATGACCAACTAGGAACAAGTATAATCAGAAATATATCATCAGGACAATATGCATGCAATGAATAGGAAAAACATACAACAATATAACAAGTAATGACTGATAAAAAGTGTAACTAGCACTTTCCAACATAGGGGTATTTTGATAATTTTTTAGGTTGATTATATATATATATATATATATATATATATATATATATATATATATATATATAATATATATATATATATATATATATATATATATATATAATTTTATATTAGTGGTTGCGTAGAATTATATTAGTGTTAGTTAGTGGCTAGCCATTTAGATTTTGTAAGCGTTAGTGCTAATTATTGCTAGTCATGACTTTAGTAATTAGAATTAACTAAGTTTAGTTGTCATGAGAGAAATATTCCTTTTACTTGTAGAGATTCCTTTCTTTAGTTAATTAGATTCCATTCATGACAAATGGAGAGGGACAAACTTGATATTTTGGCATGACCAAAATCTTACTAGAAGAAATAATTTCTAATTAGGGATTCATCCATTCATTCCATTTCGCTCAATAGCCTCATTTTTTCAAAGCTTCTTCTTTCCCAAGCTAACCCAATTTTCTACCAATTCCACTCAATCTACTTATAATTTCACTCATCTTTGCCATCATGAAGACCTAGAGCATTGGAGAGCACAAGAAGATCCATAGGAGAGTAGCTTGCTAGGAGATCATGTCGAACTCTTTCCTTCCGTGTCCAAATTTGGAGTTCTCCAAAGGAGGCACACACAAGTTGGGTAAATATCTATTATACACCAATTTTATGGTTAGGAACACCCATTGAACCCATATTAACCTTCCAATAGGTGAACTTGACTTTCTAATGATAGAACTAGGTATTAGAAGCTTTTGATTTAGTAGATCTAGGTTTTTATCATGAGTAGTATTGATTTCTATGCTCAATTTATATTTATTACGAATTTGTGACCAACAAGTGTCTGATACGTGTCCCTAAAGAGATTTTTGTGTCCTTTTTGAGTCGAGATTGGGTGCATATGTCCTAAATAGGATACGTGACATTGTGTAATGGTATCTCATAATACGTACGGTTCGATTTGGGTGTATACAAGTGTTCTTTTGTCCAAAACAATCAAAATTCGTCATAGTATTCATCCTCGTTTTTAGCAGCTATAGCAACTTAGAAATGTCATAGCTCCTAACTCAGAACTCCGATTAATCTTCTCCCTTTTTTATAAAAGAACTGTATCGAAGTTAACTTTCTAAATATATATATTAATAAGCCAAATTCGTTTTGAAACTTTTTGTAAAACTGTTTGAGTGGTAGGTATTCGAAAGACGAAAGTGTTTCAGTGTTTTCGCGATTCCGGAAGGTTTCAGACACAAAAATATGATCCGTTTGAAGTTTCGAAAAGCTGATACGAAGAGGTACGACATACTTTAACCGTAGAATTTAGTGAATAGGTCTAACAGGTGCAGTATTGATTTCAAGTAAAAAAAATGACTATACGACATAGACATTATGTAGTATGGATATCAATTGAGTTTAGGTATCATAGATTGTCAAATATATGTATGGTATAGTATACACACACACACACACACACACACACATGTTATTGTTAGGTAATATGTGTTAGTTACTATGTGTTAGTGTTGGCACAAGTGGTTATCAAGTGAGCCAAATATAGATAATTTATGTGTCAAGGTAATAAAGTTTGGGGCAAGGTACTAGTGTGATACTTGAGTACCATGAGGGTATTGGTATCATGACACTCAAGTATCATGAGTAAAGATAAGTGAGTATTGGAACTTGAGTAAGATATCCTATTTGATATCAAGTATTAGTATTAGAGTTAATTGGGTAAGTATCTAAGAGGATTAGGTATTGATCAAGATACTATGATATTGGGTATTAAAACTAAGTAATGAATAATATCAAGATGTCAAGTGCCAAGAGTAGGATGAGTGAGTCCATGTGTGTATGATTAGTAGGATTTGGTAAGCATAGGATATCTTGGGATAATTTGGATAGGTAATAGAATAGAAGGGTATATTGATATATAGGTATATAGGTAAACATATTGCTATAATCTATAGCTATACATGTCATAAGGTAAGGATATATGTATCTTGGTATCAATTGTAGGTAATCTAGGATACATATATATCTATGCATATATGTATCAATGATCAAAGGTAGATATCTATATGTATATGTACATATAGAAATAAGATACTAGAATACATGTTATGCTATATAGGATATATGTAAGGTAGCCAGGGTATGGTGTAAAATATATGATACTTAATGAATTAAGGTATCATGACATATCATGGTATATGGTATGTCAAGTATTATGTAGAACATGGTATCCTAAGGATATGCAATATATATATGTATATATAGGTGTATGTGTATATATATGTATAGATAGTTAAAGTAATTCTAAGGATAAAGATAATATCTCAGTAGCAAGGTAAGTCATTGGTATGTATAAGATAACAAGAGTAAAATATCATATATGTATGTTATATATGCATCAAATAGATACCAATATTATAGGATATATATATATATATATATATATATATATATATATATATATATATATATATATATATATATATTTATATATATATATATATATATATATATATATATATATATATATATATATATATATATATATATATATATATATTTATAGGATATATATATTATAGGATATATATATATATATATATATATATATATATATATATATATATATATATATTATAGGATATATATATTGTAGGATATATATATATATATATATATATATATATATATATATATATATATATATATATATATATATATATATATATATATATATATATATATATATTAATACGTATAATATAAGGGGGTATATTATACCATGTGGATATGGTATATATCTTGGTGTACTATGGCATGTAGGATATATATATATATATATATATATATATATATATATATATATATATATATATATATATATATATATATATATATATATATAAAATATATATATATATATATTTTATATATATATATATATATATATATATATATATATATATATATATATATATATATATATATATATATATATATATTAATACGTATAATATAAGGGGGTATATTATACCATGTGGATATGGTATATATCTTGGTGTACTATGGCATGTAGGGTATATGGATATATATAGTAGTATAAGTGTAGACAAACATGTGCGAGGGTATAGTAATAGGTAAATGGTAAGGGATATAGGCCTATAATAGGATATATGGATATATGTATATTATATAGGTAAATGATAAATGTTTAGATATGGGTAAAGTATTGGTATATGTTATGGATGGGTAAAGATAATGGTATATGTATAGGCATTGGGTACATCCATGGATAAATTGGCTAAGGTAATTCTAGATAGTAGGTAACTAGTAGAGATATAAGATATATATATTGATACTTGGTAATATTAGCTAGTATGGCTAATACCTTCAAGGTATGGACAAACAAGGTATTGACTAGTATGGACTAGAAAACCTACTTTACCCAAGGTATTGACCCTAGAACTAAGGTATTGACTAATAGTTAAGCTATTTGATATACAAAATAAGGTATTAGGTAAATGTGTGATACGGGTTAAGATACCGAAATACAGGATAGGTAAATAGCTATAGGCCAAGGTATTACTAAAAATTATATGTAGAAGTATATATTAGGATAATATATGGTAGAAACTTATTAATATAGCCTATAAATCTAGTATTGGCCTAGTTTTGACTACTTTGACCTAATTAGCACCTAAAAACCAAATAGTGACTTGTGAAGACCTCGTATAACTTTATAAACCTTGTAAATAGGTAAAATCAACCTAGAAACTAGGAAATAACCTAGTTTGACTGTATTAACCTAGATTTGACCTAGTTTAACCATTGTGACCTAGTTTTGAGTTAACTAAATGTATTGTTGACTTTAAAACACTATTTGACCTTGATACATCCTATATAGGTCACCTGGACTCCAGTTCAGGCACTATTTGATGTTCATTGCTCCGAACTACAAGCGAGTATATTTTTTGATAATTTTTTGTTTATGATATCTTTTATGTTTTCTGTGTTTAGTGTAGCTATCCTTGATCTCTTGACACATTAGTTACACGAATTGGTATTTTCGGACCCATCATGAGATGTTATTCCTTATATGTCTTGGTATACCATGTGCAAGCTCCGTTGTTGTTATTGTGCTTTGTATAGACACCGATTCCTGTAAAGGCTCGTGACCTTTTCAGAGAATCTCGTTTCGTAACGTACCATGGTTGGATCTATTGTACCAGTCGGGGGCAGGAAGTAGTAGTGTAGATATGTGATCATATCCTTTCCGTGCATGATATAGTTTTCCGTGAGTGTTAATCATACACCGCACGTATGCTTAACTATGCCATAAATTTCCGTATAAGTTTCTAAGTTGATCACATATTGAAGCTAGTACTCACTCAGTTAGTTATTTACTGGAACTATTATTAAAGGTGTGTTTCGCTCCGATCCTGACTGGATATATATTTTTAGCTTATGTAGTAGCATTAGTGTCACGACCCGCTACCCAAATTGTTGGGCCAGGCCGAGTCATGCCCAGCCTACGTTGAGATAAAACGTAGTAAGCTGTTCTAAAGACAACAGGATAAGACTAAATGTGCTAACAGTTCTATAAGTGAAGAAGAATCATAAATGCTCCAAACACAAAAGTCGTCGTATATAGTAAAATGTCCAAGTACAAGTGAACTGAAATGTAAAACTGGATACATGTCCAGTTACAAAATGATATAGTCTAATACATGTCTACTCTCAAAAGTCTAAGTAAACAAAAGACAACTAGGCGAGGTTCCCCACAGGAACATCCTCATAAAGCAAAGCTGGGTCCTCGGCAGTAACTCCATAGTATGAGTCGCAGAGTAACTCCTCCTCAGTAAGGACACCTACAACGTTATCCTGTCAGGACGGAAGCAAGTACTAAATCTAGCAAACTAGCATATGAAACATGGAAATGAACATAAGAGGAATAACTGAAAAGCATGGCATCACATAGTCTATCATGGCAAGGACACATATGTCATAGAGACAGATGTATATGTAATGTTTAAAACTGTAGTAGGTACGTGATCGGTCAATAGATGTACAATGTGCTGGGGCACATAATAAAATGTACATACGTACAAGTTAACAAGCATAGGTGTACATCCGTACAGACATGCGGGGTAATGGCCTGCGGCAAGGTATGCATATAAAATGCGACCTCGCTCGCTACTGTAGGGGGGTCGTGATCACGTACAATACTATCAGTTTCCCCATAACCCATATTCTAATCATGTGAGAGATACATCAAGACTGTTCTAAGCATGGTAGTAACTGAAAGTACAACATGTAGAGATCTAACTTGCTACCCCAAGGATCAGCATTTAACATGGTGGGGTTTGCAGTTCATTTTATGTGACAATATGTAAAGTTCGTAGAAAGTACTTGCCTCTAGCAAAGCAAAACAAAACAAGCTGCGATAACAATGCTATGGATGTCTGGTAGCTCGTCACTGTAGAAGTAAATACAATAACTTAGTTTTTTTATACTAAGCTAAAACACTAGGACACTAATTGGTACGACACGACTTGTGACTGGGCACCTAGCCAAAATGATGACTTTGGCATAGGGGACCAATGTGGGGTGACACACTACTTTAACTAACTTTTTAGGGTCTTTACACTAGTGAGGGATGGGGTTCAACACGGCTAAAACTCCAAATAACACAAAAAGCTACAAGTCGTAATTAATCAATAAATAAATCAAAAGACCATTGTGTTCTAACAATTTTTGAAGTAGACAAAAAGCCTAGTTTTTCTTAAAGTAAAGTACCAAAATGATCCTTGTTAATCATAGAAATTTATTATAATTTTTCTGGAATTTATTAACCAGTACAGATATTTTATAAAAATCAGTTTTCCTAAGTATACAGAAAATGAGTTTTGGTTTCATATGCCAAACTATGGGCAAAACAGTAAATTAAATACTACAAAAATTATACTAAATTAGCTAACTTAACATAGTATCCAAAACCTATTTTTCCATAATTTTAGCAGTACTTTAAGTATTTTTAGAAAATCAAAAACAGCATTGCACACAATAATTAATTATCTGCGTATTTTGTCCATGTATATTATTTGAACCAAAGTTCAAATACAGGACCCAAGGCCATGAATCAAGTCCAATATGACTTGTATAGGTCTTGAATGTGTGAAAACACATTTGAGCCCAAATACCCATGCTAGGCTTGGACACCAAATGGTTGCAGTAATTTAAATACAATAAAAAATACAATTTGGTAATAGTCAAAATAATATTATTATTTTAATAAGGTAAAATTTTACATAGTAACTATAAAAGTATGAATATTATTTTATAAAGATAATTTACACTAAGCTAAGTAAAATATATATAAGATAATATATATATATACATTAATATAGGGATATTTACATAATGGATATATATATATGTAAAAATTACATATATATATATATATATATATATATATATATATATATATATATATATATATAAGAAAAAATACTCAACTATATAATATATATATATATATATACAAAATTAATGTATACATATACATATAATAGTATATATATGATAATATATATACACAAGGAAATATATATACATAAGTATATATGTATACATAAGACATATATATATATATATATATATATATATATATATATATATATATATATATTAAAAAAAAAAAATATATATATATATATATATATATATATATATATATATATATATATATATATATATATATACATAAAATAATGAAGTACATATATATATATAAAAAAAAGCAACTATATATACATAAATATAGTATTTATATTAATACATATATATATACAAATATATGTATATACATATATATATATATATAAATAGATATATATATAATAGAAAAAGAAAAGGAAAAAGAAAACAGCAGTGGCAGGGCTTGAACCCGAGCCAACACGGCGTACGGAGGGGGGGGGGGTTAGGTCGAGTTGGGCTAGCCAGGGGGTCAGCCCGTTGGCTTTGTTAAGGGTTAGGGTTTTGATCAGGGGAGAGAGGGGGAGTTTTATAGGGCTTTTGGGCGGTTGCTAAGTCGGTCGGGCAGCCGGAAATGGCGGGGGCTGCCCGTCGGCGTGGCGGTCGTCGGTCGGGGGGGTGGGGGGGGTAGGTTTAGGGTTTTCCACTTAAGTCCTTAGGTTTTAGGATTTTGCACTAGGCCCCCAACAGATAATAAATGCAAATATAATTTGCATTCCTTAATTAAAAACAAATTCCTAATTACAAACTGATATAAAAGTAATTTGAATAATTACAAAACAGTATTAAACCAATTCTAATAATTGCAAATTGATATTAAAACATTTTAGAAAATTACAAATCAATATTTTTGTATTTTAAAACTCATTTAAAATTATTTAAAAATTCTAGAAAAATTCCTAAAAAAGTTAAGGCTATAAATGACATAAAATTTTTAATTAACACTAATTAAAAATAAATTTGAAAATCAGGGGCTTACAATTAGACTTGGAGTCTTTGGCTCAGGAGAGATTAGTTCCAGATGAGAAGACACCACCAATAGCGACTGAGTTAGTTAGCTATTTATACTGGATTTGCCTCAAGCTTTTGATTCACCTTGTTGTTATCAATTCAGATACTTCTGTTTATGTTGAGATAGTTAGACTTATAGACTTTGGATGTGGATATAGGTTTTGTTTATGTTCTGGACTTCTCTTGGATTATCATTTCATATCTTTTATGTTGTTATCGTGCAGTTATCTTTCTTATAATTATTTTTGATTGAGTATGAGTATTATCATCTTATCTCTGTATAAAGTTGAGATGTCATTAATATATTTTATTTATTATTGTGTGAGATGGTTAGGTAGTATTATTGACCTAGACAACGTTTTACCATCGATGTTGTAGCGTAGGCTAAACGTATCCACGTTCTCGTACCCTTACATCGTGTGCGGGTCATGACAAATTTTTATGGTGGCCCATGCAGGTCAGTTTTCATAATTAGAGCGATGTCGTGGCAGTGCATTGGCTTAGTTGTACTACGAGCCTACGATAGGATATAGAAAATATGATATTATGATGAGAGAATACTCAATCACAATTATGATTCCTTAGAGATTCCTGGGATGAACCCGAAGAATCTCACTATAAACTCTATCTTAAAATCTATTTCCACTTATCTCTGTCTACTTTTCTTTTTTCATTGTTGAATTTGATTCTTGGTGTTCGTTGTTCAATTTGATTCTTGGTGTTCGTTGTTGACTTTGATTTTGTATCAAGATAAATTTTATGGACTAAAATAAGGTATATTCTGATGACATATTTGATGAGGACAATGTGAAAGGTAATATATGCTTTATTTATAGAGTATAGAGTTTATCGCAGCCATACTAGCTGGCGTGTCGAAGACATAGAGCCTGAATTTGGATATAGTTATATTAGTTATGAAATTTAGAGTTTCTTGTAGCCATACCGGTTGGTTTGGTGAGAATTCTAGATAACATGATTATAAATGTATATACCTTAGTTATGGACTCTATCGTTTATTACAACTATTCTTACTGGCGTGACGAGGATTCTGTATAACATGATTACGGATAGACATATATGATTATCGGATTATATCTTAAATTGGTTATTAATATATCGTCTCTATCATTCAACTCTATTATCACTAAGTTCTGTTCCATCACCTTATTTGCTCAGGATATAGACATGCATAGTTCCTCTAGTCTAGTTCCTTATAGGGTTTCATTCTATCAATTCCTGAGGTTCCTTGGATAGTATAGTAGTTTGGTAGCTTACAGGTAGGTTTTTGTCATTGAGTATCAGTGTTGATTGTTGGGGGTATAGCTTATGAGTCTGTGAGTGATTCTTGGTTAGACATGTGAGCTATAGGCATCAATCTAGAGATAACTCATAGTGCGGAATCTTTTTAGCAATAGTTCTATGGTAGGTGTCAGTGTAGAAGCATGAAAAGCAAAAGCACAGTGTCTAGCAAAACTATTGTACACTTCAGACAGACAACATTCAGAAGAGCATTGTAAAACTGAGAGTGAAAGAGATTCTTTATTAAATAATCATGATTACAAAACAGTGAAAGTCTATTATAGATTCTCATGTTCATGATTACACAAATAAAGCTATCTACTCAGCATACTAAAGCATAGCACACAATCTACTCAGCGTATAAAATTGCAGCGTACTATCTACTCAGCATACAAAAGCACAGCGGCCAACCAAACATGTATTTCATAAAGTATGCCAAGAAAAATGCCTTTTCTCGATGCCCCTACAATATAGGCCAAGAAAAGGGCCTTTTCTCGGTGCAGCTCCTAAGCGCTGACCGGACAGGGATATGAATGGCAATAAATCCAAGCCCCTATATTCAACATCTTGGCACTCAGCATCGTCTTGGACAAAAATATAGCTAGCATGTTGCATAAATAGGGACAACTCCGTCCATAGTTAGCCGGGCTTTTCTCAAAGATTCCTTCCTAAAGCTTGCTACTTTTGTGAACAAGGAGTTTTGCAATCCTAGCCCCCAACTGGCACAAGTTTTGCCTAGTCCGCCAAGGGAAAAACTCACAGTTACTGTTGTACGCCATCGTCTCCGACATGAAGTAGGAGAGGGATGCACGAATGAGTTGTGCCCTAAAAATATTCTAATTTATAGGCTGTGTGTGGTCAAACCCATACGCTAAGTGGTAGTTAGTCAAAGGCTCCAAGTTAATTTGATGAACCTCGTATTCATCACAATGAATCTCATTTATGAGATTTCTGACCAAGTCTTTAGTCATCACTTCCCGAGCCCCACATAGTGGCAGAAATTATTTAGCTCTTGACCCAAGATGCCTTAAAAGCGCAGCAACTCCGGGTAGCCAAAAGCGCAGTGCCTCAGAGTACCCACAAGCACAGTAGCTGAAAGCGCAGTACCAAAGGCGAAGCCTTATCTCAAACTCCGGGCCATCACTTCGACATTTATGGCATGTTGACACAAATGTCAGAAGACAACTATCAATGGTCAGCTGTCAGATAGTAGAAGTCAGAGGTCAGATGTCACATATCAGCTGTCAGTCAAGAGCTCGGCCTCCAACGTGCCCAAATATGCAGCCACCTTAGCACCCCAAAAGTGTAGCTCCCTCATCAGCACTTCAAAGCGTAGCTGCACTGACGCTCCTAAAGTACATCTACTCTGACGCTCTGAAAGCGTAGCCCTTGTTCAAATAATACACGTAGCTGGCAAAGATGTAGCATCTATCAGATACGATCAAATCTATTCTATTATAACAGAATGAGATCTTTGAGCAATGTGCACATGACAGGTGTCATTGACTCAGTTATGTTTATGAATGGGTGCCAACCACCCAAGATCTCAGAAATAAACAACTCTCAACAACTGCCACGTGTCAGCTCATCCGCAGTTCAACAGTGTAGTTACAACATATTCAACTATGTTTTCGTGCACGCAGCGTTCATGTGCGCCAAAAGTTCATGCGCACATCTTATATGTGCCAGCCTATAAATAGAAGAAGTCCTCCTTCATTTGGGACCTTCAACTACTTCTTGATTGGCAAATCTAGATCATCCACACACATGCTTTCAAAGAGTCAGAGCAAGTTCTTCTCGTCGTCAGATCGTCAACGAAGTAAAGGAACCACTACATTGTTTGATCTTTATCATCACATTTTCCTAGAATTAAATTATATTTAGCTCTCTTGTTTAGAATTTCTTTTGTACTTCTTCTCGTTTGTAATACAAAAAGTTTATATAACTTTTATTCATGGCAAACAAAATGGCGACTCTGCTGGGGACTTCCTCCTCATATGACGAGAAGGTCATGATGTAATCTAACAACAACCTGCTTGGGTCCTCTTGAAAGATGTTGGTCGTACGTTTCGATCAACAAGCTTTTGAGGACTTGCTCTCTCGAAGCAGCTAACAAAGCCAAAGAAGACTCGTCGCACCTGGGTGCCTAAGACCACTGTGCTAAGCAGTGTAGATGAAGGTGATGCGCCCCAAGCATCCTAGAACCTAGACGCACTCCATGCGCTTGTACTCACCACTGTTGCCCCTCAGTCAACGCCAAGGTCTGAGAAACAGATCGAAGGCTACCCTTCCCAGGCTTTGCGGCCCCAGTCGAAGGCGCAACACAAGTAGAAAAGCGTAGCACCACCCTTGCGCACAGGACCAGCGATACAGGGAAGATCCTCTTTCTTTGACAGAATTACTTGCACCTTGGGTAAGGTAAAATTGGACTCTGAGTACTACGTGCCTTCTGGGGCTAGTTCGAAGAAGTCCAAGGCAGCATGCGCCATGCGTCGTCAACGTGCTACGCCAACTGTTAGTCAAAACCATGCATTGATATGCTTGCAGCTGACGGCAAGCTGTACAAAACTGATTTAGGTGCTTTTATACCTCGAATGACACAATTCCTAAAGTCCCCTATCACTTGGGTGCATCTCACACGCAGAAACCAAGCCAGGGGCAAATATTATGGCGATAGACTCATATGAGTAGTGTGGCTATACACGTGAAGTGAGTCTTCCTCACAAGTAGCCCCTAACTCATGACCTAAGCATGTCTCATGCACATGAATTAGGTTAGGAGGCACAATTATCACATCTATGCCCATATGCCCAGCTCGGTTATACGCGTGAGGTAGGCGTAAATGTGAATACCTCTTCCCATGACTTACGTAACGTGATTTATCACAAGCGTAAGGTAGGAGAAACTCCTGTTACACATAATGTGCCTACCTCAGGGGCACACTTGTGCTAACATAATCATCAACTGCTGCTGTAACCAAACAACAACATGTCTACCAAGAAGGCAGTCAGTTTTTCAATGATTGTGGCCATCGGCACCTGTTCGACAATGGCTCGGTAAGTGGTTGTCGATAGAAGATGAGGATGAGCTTCTGGTTTTCTCATGCAATGCTACATGGAGCTCATCCTCCTCAAAAAAACTTTAGAAAAACCCCAATTTTGTCCAGAACATCAAAGGGTCGACCTTAAGGTAGCAAACTAGCGGTGCCTAGCACGGGTGTGTTCCAACACACTCGCTCCAAAACCAAGTCCAAATCGGAGGGAACGATCGCTTCATCAATAGTACAAACTGGGGGTAGCATGCCTCCGATATTCCGTGACAACCCGTCGTTTCAACCAGACGAGGGTTCATACGGGATTGACACAGATGCCTCTAGGGGTGCAAATTATCGACAAATTGGGGGGTAGCTACTCCCTTGAATCAGAAGATGACACCAATTTACCTGTCTTCCCTCACAAAGGCGAAGCCCAAGGATCTGAGCCGGAGGGCAAAAGGTCCATCGTACCATCTACTTCCCACCACCTAATGTCAGTATTCATGACAGGGGTGACAACGCAGGAAGCAGTAATGGATCGAACCACCTATACCGTATAGAGGCCCTCGAAATAGGCCTAATTACATTAACATTGACCCAGGTGGTCTTCAAACTCGAAGACAGACTGCCACCTCGAGCCTCTTCTTCCGCCAATCAAGATACGGAAACAAATGGAGAATCGAATGCACCCTCTCAGGGGCCACTCCCGATTGAGAATCGTACACTACACGGTCATCTGGCCCACCAATGGTAGAAGACGTACAAGAAGCTCGCAGAGAGCTGCACGCTCGCTTTGACGCCATGGACAAATACTAATCACTCTAAAAACTGGGGATTCAATAATATATCCTCCTGAATGGAACATTGTGGTCTACCCTCCAAAATATGAGCCCCAGACCTGGACTCCGTTTGACGGAAAGGAGTCCCTCAATCGATACCTGACATACTTTGCCTCTATGACGGGGCACTTCCCAAAAGATGATGCCTTGCTCACAAGTCTATTCGTCGAGGCATTACAGGGGGTGGCATACGAGTGTTTCTGCAGCCACCCCGACAACTGCATTTTGTCTTTCGATAATTTGAAATGACTTTTCCTTTTTCGATTCTACGAGAGGGGAATGGACATGACGATGTCTGCTCTTATGGACATCGCTCAAAAAGAAAGGAAGCCTGTTCATGCCTACATAGAGCGCTTCGACCAAGCGACCTTGAGGCTACCTCCTGGTGTACCTGAACCTGTGCTGATGGACTCGTGCCACAAAAATATGCTCCCAACAATCAAACTCTGGCACAACGCTCCTCAATGTACGGAGTAGACGATGTTCATTATCAGTGCCGATAATGCTGAAAGGAATGCCCGGGATACATGCTTGCTTGGGATGAACTTTTTTACACTCAACGATAAAAGGAAATGCCCGTCCAGCAACAACCTCACCAACACCAGCAAAGACGAAAAGGGGAAACAAGCCCTGATTAGCAAGATTTCAAAAGGTTCAACATCTGTGAACCAAAAGCCGGCAGAGGTGCCAAGACCAAAAGAAAATTATTCTTTTAATGATGAGGGCGTGTTGGAGCTTTAAAACGTACTAATAAAGGGCGAGAAGCTTTAGCTCCCACCTCCCAAGCGTCCTGACAAAGTGGACAAGGTGGAGAACCCCAAGAACTGTTACTACCATCGGTACATCCATCACTTGACACGTGATTGTTACGTATTGAAAAGCAAATACAGAGGCTCATTGATGCTAAGGTCCTCTTACTTGACTATAAGGACAAAACGGTAACTGCCAACATAGTGACTCTCCAGTTCAGCAGCTTTCCGAAGACGGAAGCCCACGACATCATCGTCCCGATCCCCAAGACAATAATGGAGGTTGTTAACCTCCCACCGGCCCACGATAATGCTCAGGGCCCGATCCCGCTTACAACGTCGTGAGGCAAAGTAATATAGGTCCATCCTGATCTTGCTCCAAACATGATACAGCCTACGACGCGCTTTATTAAGGAAAAGAAATCTAAATTGTGTCGTATGGTTTCTGCCACGACCGATGAAGTCCTGGTTGGCACCCGCTCTGGTCTATCTTACCAGTAGGAGGGTAATCATTTTCTGGAGGATGATGCGCCTCCGCCTGTTATAGCCACAACACCCGATGCTTCGGAAGCAGGCCCGTAAGCAGAAGGAGGTTCGCTTTGATAAACAACTGAGAAAAGACTGAACGACGGGGGCAATCAAGCCTTTCAACTTTGATATATTGGCACAACTTGCCAATACTCCAGCCAGGCTGTCAATCTTTGAGCTTTTGTGTCTCTCCAAAGAGACATGAGATGCCCTCAGTGAAGCATTACAACATGCTGACTCTTTTCTTAGTCAGGTCCAGCTACCTGAAAAAGATCCTACGATATGCCCATATTTCCATAATATGGTCGAGACAATCTCGGACATCACCTTCCCTCAGCAAGACATGTTGCTGAAGAATAATTAGCACAATGGACATCTGTACTATACAGGGTATGTTGGCGCTGTTAAGGTTGATCGCATACACATCGATCCTGGCTCTTCTCTCAGCATTATCCCTCGAAGTGTACTCCAGACTTTGGGGATACCAATGCACCGGTTGACCGTGTCTAACACCAAAATTAGCAGTTTCAATGGCGGAAAAGCCGTTATTTGGGCAAAATCCGTCTGAAGTGCTAGATAGGTGATCTCCAAATGGAGGTGACCTGTTATGTCATTGATGCAGACATATCTTACAATGTCTTGTCGGAACGTCTGTAGATATATGAATATATGATTGTGCCCTCCACCTCCATCAATACGTGAAGTACATGGCCAGTAACGGGGTCATTAAAATAGAATTTGCTGATATTGATCCATTTTGAGGACTTAATGCATACTACACCAACGCTGATCTGTACAAGTCAGTCCACTTGGACGATAATGCCAATGATATGGACGATGAAACAGAAACTGCAGTTGTGACTAAAAAACCACTGATAGTCCCACTGAAAGGGAAGTCTCCTTAAACGTCTCTACTCTTGTGGCTAAGCTTCACGGAAGGGCTCCCACCCCAATGATTGTCAAGTTGCCGGCAGAGCCCAAGAACCTATCAAGGTCAAGTTGCCATGAAGGACCTCAGAAGCAACTCCAAGATTGTGAGATTGTCCGAATTCTGCTCCCTTGGTATTTAAACTACGACAAAAAGCCCCACCACCACCTCCTGTAGCTGTTCCGGTCCTCACGGACGAAGAGTTGGACTACATATCTGCCCATACTGAGGCACCCTCTTTAGATGACGTAATCTCTCGGGACAAAATTCTATATTTCATTAACAAAAGGCTATCTTTGAACTACTCTTGTGCACAGTAGAATGCTATGTATGTCATGGGTAATGCTTTAGGTACGTTATAAACACAAGTAACAACCACCAATACTTTAAACCGAATTATCCTGTCTCGAGGTGCTTACTTCGTGGTCCCGGCAAGAAAGAAAGACTAGGAGCCCATCATCTTCGGTCGGGTAGAACGTCCTAAAAACTTACCCCTACCGAACCAGAACCTGATAACGACAAGATGCAAATCTACCATTACACTGCTTAGGCCAAACAACTCATCCAAAAGGTGGGTTAGGACTTGAGTAGTGGCAAAGGCTTAAACTACGGTAAAGGTCGACGCCTTTCCTTACGACTTCCTATTCCAAAAGGAAAGCCTCATAATTACTACCAACGCACTCGCTAGGAGTTAGGCTATGTGACGCCCCCAACAACTGAATAGTTCAGAATCCAAAGTCGAGATGCATTCTCACTCGTCAGACTTTGCAACTTGGGACTCTGATACCAGCATCGGCCATGCTTTAAGAAGGTATTGTCAGTCAATATGACCTCCACAGATCCCCCAATACAGGTTGAAGACCAAACGCAGGAATTCTTCGAAGAAGAACCCTGGGTTCGATGCCTAGGATTTCAGTAGGAGTGGTATTTCGAACAATAAGAACCTTCTACCGAAGACAAGGTTGTGCAAATCGATTTAGGGGACGAGTCTTCACCCAAGTCCATCTTCATTAGCAAAAGTTTGATAGGAGAAGACAGAGAATCTTTGATACAACTGATCCAATATTACATTGATATCTTCGTCTGGAGCTATGAGGATATGTCAGGACTAGACCCGCAGGTCGCAATGCACAAGCTTAACATTCGACCAGATGCTAAACAGGTCAAACAGTAACAACGATTATGGATGTTATTGAAACTGAGATGAATAAGTTCATCACTAATAGTTACAACACCCCGATTGGGTATCCAATGTTGTTTCTGTCACAAAAAAGAATAGAAAGATTCGAGTCTACATAAACTTCAGGGATCTCAACTCAGCCTGTCCAAAAGATGGGTTTTTCCTCCTAATCACGGACGTAATGATCGATAATACTTGTGGCTTCGAGTGTATGTCTTTTATGAACGTTTTTTGGGCTACAAGTCGATCAAAATATTTTTTGATGATGAAAAAATACTTCATTTTGAACACCAAAGGGAATATACTGCTATACAGTAATGCCTTTCGGGTTAGAGAATGCTAGGGCAACATATCAGCGGGCTATAAGAACGATATTTTTCGAACATCTCCAAAAAAATGGTAGAATTTTATGTCGATGATAATGCTGTTAAGAGCCGGAAGAAGGCCTATCATCTGAAAGATCTAAAGATAGTGTTTGACTTAATGCGGGAACATAAACTAAAGAACCCAACCAAGTCTTTCCTGGGGGTTTCCAATGACAAGTTCTTAGGCTTTAGCGTTACAGCTAAGGATATTTATATTGACCCTGAGAAGACCAAGGACATCCTGGACATGGCTCCACCAAAGAATCTTCTTCAGCTTAGGGGCCTACAAGGACGCTTGGCATACATCTGAAGATTCATATCAAATCTTTCTGAGCGATGCCAACCCTTTATTAAACTAATGAAGAAGGGAGTTTCTTATGTCTGGATCAAAGAATGCCAACAAGCGTTCGATAAAATTAAGAAATATCTCACCAGCCCCCCAGTCCTGGTAGCTCTGGTAGTGGGAAGGAACTTCTTACTTTACGTCTGTGCTATGGACCGTTCTTTCGGTGTCTTGCTAGCGCAGAAAAGTGACACAGGTCACGAGCAAGCGATCTACTATTTGAGCAGGACCATGATTGGTGCCAAAACTCGGTATAATCCTGTTAAAAAGGAGTACCTTATTCTAGTCTTTTCTATCCAAAAGACACGCTATTATGTAGTTGGGCAAACAATCCACGTCACCTCTAGGGTCAACCCCCTCCGAGTTCTCATGACGAAGCTGGAAGCGCTAAACTCACGGTTAGCTATATGGGAAATCCTGTTATTGCCTTATAACATGGTGTTTATCCGCAGAAGGCAGTTAAGGGTCAAGCTTTGGCCGATTTCCTGGCAGCACCTATTCCAGAAACGTCAAAAATCTATGACAGCATTCCAGACGAGGTCTTGGAGACCAATATAGTTATGAAAGAGCCCGTTTGGTGGATGTTCTTTGATGGTGCTTTAAGAATAGGCCCTAAAGGCAAAATAATTGTAGGAGTTGGGGTGGTTCTAGTCACTTCTGAGGGCCTAGTTATTCACCGTACATATCCTCTCATGGAATCGTGTACCAACAACGTCGCTGAGTACAATGCCCTTATCATTGGACTCTAGCTCAATAAAAAGTTTTGAGTGATAACCTAGAGGCCTATGGAGACTCAAAACTGATATTAAATCAGGTTAGAGGCCAGTACGAGATCCGACATGAGGATATGGTCTGTTATCGTCAGACAACAATCGAAATTATCTCTACCTTCATTGGGTTCTTTATAGAACATGAACCTCAATTACAGAATTTGGAAGTCGACGCTCTCGCTGGCCTCGCTGCTTCTTTAGCAGCCCCTGTTGGGTCCTAGTACTCTGTCACTGTGATAGGGCAAGAATTGGTTTGCCCAAAGAATAACCTATGTATGTATCTGAGCTACTCTGTACAGACAGACACAAATATTAACATTAGAGACTGGCAATTCCCGTTTATAGACTATGCGATCTATGGAATCCTACCCAAGGACTCGAAAGAAACTACTTCCATTATGAGACGTTCTCTCCGGTTCTACTATAACACATCTACTAAAATATTATATCGTCATTCTTGCGACGGGCTCCTCATTTGGTGTTTATTTGATGTCGAAGCAAAAGAAGCACTCCGGGAGATGCACATGGCACTTGCGGAGCTCATCAACTTGGTCCTAAGTTGCAGTACCGACTATGGCGTATAGGATATTATTGGCCCACCATGATGCAGATGTCGTTGATTACGCTAAGAAATGTCGAGTATGTCAACTGCATGCTGACTTTATCTATAAATCCTCCAAATTCCTACATCCCACGGTGGCAGCTTGACCATTCGAGACATGGGGAATGGATATCATCGGGCCTATTAGCCCTTCGTCTTCCAAAGGACATCGGTTCATCCTTACTATTATCAACTACTTCTCTAAGTTTGTAACCACCACTTTTCTGGAACAAGAGTATTTTTGACTTTTTCTATTTATTGTATTTATTATGTTTCAAATTATATTTTGAATGATAAATTATTTTTCCAAACTAAACTTTATATTTTGGTTAATTATATAAATAATTAGTATAGTTCATGTGTTATATTTTGAATATGGATAATAGTCAGCCTTTAGCTAGAATAGTGGTTAGTGATCATATAAGACTTAAACCAACTTGACATGACCACCCAGCTAGATGTTTAAGACTAGCCTAATTGAAATTTAGTTAGTCTCTAGCTAGATTAAAAGAATTTGCTATAAGGTTTGACTAAACACCTAATTAGGAGAGAGGTTTAATCCTTAACTTGTCATGATATTAGAGAGGCGCTTAGTGGACATTCCAACTTAGCCAAAACCCTAAACTAAATACCTATGGTAGCCCACGCCCCAATTTAAGTCCCACTTCATCTTTTTCCTCCTCGTTTCACTCAAAACCCTAACCCTAATTTGGAAGCTTCTTCCCCAATTGCTCCTACCACCAAATTTTCTGCAAATTGACCAAATTGGTCTTATTCTCTTCCACTTTGAGAGAAAAAGGCTCTATTAACAAGCTTGGAGGGATTGGAGCACTTAGAGCTTGAAGGACTTTGAATATTGGATCCATTTTTATTGGGAATCCATCTCCCAATTCGTATGAGCTTTCTAACCCATTAATTTCCATTAAATTAGTATAGATGCATCAATTAGGGACCCCCACACATTAGGTTTGTCATGGAGAGGAGTTTTGACTCTTCCTTCTCTCTTTTGGAGACTTTTCTCTTTGTGTTTTGACCCCATTTTGGGGAAAATTCAAGAATGAGATTTCTAGGATTTGTGAAATAGGTTTGTTAGGCTCTCATGGTGATTTAGAACATGTCGGTGAGCATGGGGTCAAGTTTGAATCCATTTGGAGTGTGTATCATGGACGTGTCCGATACGCACGTAGAGCATTTGACAAAATAATAATGAGAGCATTCAATACTTAAATTTCACTTTTTAATCTTGTTTTAGGTTAGCATTGTCTTGAGTTATCAATATTAGGATTTATATAGTGAATTCGAGTGGATTAGTGTAGTAAATATTGCATTGGGGGTAATATGGGTCCTTACCTATCAAATAAGAATAGGGTGAGGAGGTTGTTTACATCTAGTGGGCTGTTCTTGATTTATTGGGGACTGTTGTCTGAAGAGGGATACTTTACAGCAGATGTATTTTGATACTTGGTATCAGTTGTGACGAGGTACTCCTATACTTTAATTTGTGTGTGGTGTCCTTGTGACAATGTGTAATTAGCCATAGAGGCAACAATTGATTTTGTTTGCAGTCAACTTATAAGGGACTTTCTTTGCACATACACTCCTTGAATTCAGTCTTCCATTTCCTTACCTTTATCCAGACCTTATTAGCCTTTAGTATCCGCCCTTAACCTTGGGTTGCCTACCACTGTGAAGCATTTGCTGTCTAAGGATCATATTGCAGATTGTAACTGAACTATGTATATATATAGAGGCTCTTTAGTGTATCAGTTATGTTGAGGGGGAATTATGAACCATAATAGTAGCAACAATAGTTACTTTATTGTCCTGCTAGTAGCAGAGCATGAATAGGATAGCAAATGCTAAGGCGAGTTCCCTGTTTGACCGGTAATGCATTGGGGTCGGGCATGAGGGCTTCAAAGGGGTTGGGTTCTCTATGAATTACAGTAGGGTATAGGGCCATATAAGTGGCAGTCCCTATTCACTATATGTTTAGTACCATTTTATTGAGTTCAGTCCTTGATGTATTCATATGTTTCAGTCTTAGACTGTAGGTGTCAGTTTCGAATAGAAGGATAGTGTTACCAGCCCTTGAACTGATATGTAGAGGGAGGGATTTGCATTTAGGTATCAGTCCTAACTTGTATTGTATCAGTCTAGGATAGGGGGTTTAGCCATAGCAGTGTCTTAAGAGTGAAGTGAAGGAGTTTTAGTAGAAATCTTGCCTAATAGCAGGGCATGCAGGTATCAGTGGAAGTAAAGGCTTATATTTACATACTACTGGTTCAGGTGAGTGTATCAAAGGTTGTTAGTGTTTGGTATTGGGGACTCAGATGTCCAAGTACAGTAGTGGAGTGAAGCAGGTAGAGAGAGAGAGGGGGAGAGAGAGAGAGAGAGAGCAGTAGATTCAAATGTGATCAGTCCACCTTGTTTGCTACTGCTCAGTCCTAATATTCCTTAATGTTTCAGTCCAATATATTGTATCAGTCCTATGACTGATAGGTAGTGTCAGTCCATGTGAAGAGGGGAGTAAGGTTTCAGCAAGAGGACTGATTTGATATTCAGTCATTACATGAATGTTCAGCCCTTGCATATGTATAGGTTTAGTTTCCTTGTTTTAGTATCAGTTCTGGTATCAAGGCTCATGTTGTAAATAGTTAGATGTATACATCAGTCTGGTCTCCTTGCACTATATAACATATGGTTCAGTCCTCTCTAAATGCATCAATAAATCTGTATATCATTGCTCAATTCCTTAGCCTTCATTATGTTCAGTCTACCTTGTTCAGTCCCCTGTGTGAATAAATCATCACTGACATCCTTTAACCTCTATAGGACCAGCCTAGCCTATAGGTACAACCCCTATTGTCCAGTCCCTACTTTCGACACAATTATATATATATATATATATATATATATATATATATATATATATATATATATATATATTTATATATTTATATATATATTGTAAGGGATAAAAAAAAAATATTGTAAGGGATCCCACATAATAGCAGCCATTGTACGTAAGGGAATATATATTGTATCAGTAATCGAGATGTATATCTAAGTTATTAGCCAAATGGTTTGTATCAATTAGATTAGGGAGGAGATTAGGTTACCTGTGTAACATTGGGACAATGTGGATATGAGTGTTTGTGAGAATGCATGTTAAGAGTGAAGGGGAATAGCTAACAAAGGTTTAGGGAGAGAGAGTATCTCAGTCTTGAGTGCAAGGGTTTGTTGGTTCAATCATGAGAGGATATGTGTGAAGGGACTCTAATATTCATTACTTATCAGTAGGATGTAAGAGGACTGCCTGTGTGTGAGCATATCAGTCATTACATGAGTTTGAATCAGTCACTTGATACATTTGTATCAGTATTCCCCACCCATTTGTATCATTCCATATCCTTGCAAATAGTTCACTATTAGATAGGTTAGAGAGTGAGAAACTTGGACTTGGGAGGCTACAACAGTAAATGAGAGGCAGGCCCTGCTTTGGGCCTGCAGGTAGATAGAAGGGGTTGACAAGAAGAGCATAGCAGTAGATAAAAATATGGATTTGGGTGTGAATGAGGCCACCATTGTATATCAGTTAACTGATATGAAGGGACAGGTAGTGGGGATATATTACAGAAGCAGTTGGTAGGGAGATTGGTGAACAGTCATTGACAGTGAGAGTCTTGAGTATCTAAGTGTGGTGAGTGTGTGTGTCTACTTGGATGTGTGTCATAAGGGTATGAGTGTATGAGGGGTAAGTGCCAAGTGATATATTTATATATATATATATATTGTAAGGGATAAAAAATATATATATTGTAAGGGATCCCACATAATAGCAGCCATTGTACGTAAGGGAATATATATTGTATCAGTAATCGAGATGTATATCTAAGTTATTAGCCAAATAGTTTGTATCAATTAGATTAGGGAGGAGATTAGGTTTCCTGTGTAACATTGGGACAATGTGGATATGAGTGTTTGTGAGAATGCATGTTAAGAGTGAAGGGGAATAGCTAACAAAGGTTTAGGGAGAGAGAGTATCTCAGTCTTGAGTGCAAGGGTTTGTTGGTTCAATCATGAGAGGATATGTGTGAAAGGACTCTAATGTTCATTACTTATCAGTAGGATGTAAGAGGATTGCCTGTGTGTGAGCATATCAGTCATTACATGAGTTTGAATCAGTCACTTGATACATTTGTATCAGTATTCCCCACCCATTTGTATCATTCCATATCCTTGCAAATAGTTCACTATTAGATAGGTTAGAGAGTGAGAAACTTGGACTTGGGAGGCTACAACAGTAAATGAGAGGCAGGCCCTGCTTTGGGCCTGCAGGTAGATAGAAGGGGTTGACAAGAAGAGCATAGCAGTAGATAAAAATATGGATTTGGGTGTGAATGAGGCCACCATTGTATATATCAGTTAACTGATATGAAGGGACATGTAGTGGGGATATATTATAGAAGCAGTTGGTAGGGAGATTGGTGAACAGTCATTGACAGTGAGAGTCTTGAGTATCTAAGTGTGGTGAGTGTGTGTGTCTACTTGGATGTGTGTCATAAGGGTGTGAGTGTATGAGGGGTAAGTGCCAAGTGAGTGAGTAAATGTGTGATACTAGTATAACTCCTACATTTCACTTTGGTTTCCTATATATAGTTGAGTTGCAGTAATGAAATCAGTAAATGAGAGGGAGGCCAGGTACTTGGCCTTGGCCTTGCCTATTTGGAAGTGCCAAGCAGTGGCATTAGGCAGCAGTAGTCGTGGGCAAGGTAGTATTGGTTTGGCCATTGGCAATTGGCCTTGGCCTGCATATGAAATTGACCCTATTGTTAAGGGTATATGGATAAAAGTTATATATTAAGGTAACACATATAGATAATGGCAGAAACATAGAGAATGCTAAATGTCTGAGTTGTGCCTATGGGTAGAATATTGGGTAATGAGGTATTGTATCGTAGAGCCTATACATATACTATATAGACAGGTGCATGAGGATATGACTTGGTATGGCATAGTATAGTTTAGGAAACTTAGGTGTGACTTAGATTAACTAGGATTAACTTAGTTTAACTAGTTTTGACTAGTATTAACCTAAATTGACTTCCACGACTTAGAAAGGGCCAAGAAGCATATAATTGATGCATGAAAATACATTATTTACTTTAGAACACTAAATAACTATGTATATCTCATATATAGGTTTGTATGACACCGCTTTGGGCATCGATCCTCATTTACTGCTCAGGACGACAGACGAGTACATTCTCTGATAGTTTTCATTTATTTGATGATCATTATGATTCAGCTTCTAGTATAGTATTATTTGATTCTCTGACACAACACGGATTGGTATTTCTGGATCCATTACATACGACGCACATATTTTAATTGTTTGGTCTCTATTTCTAGAATAACCCACTGGAACCACCTACTGGGAACACCTACTGGCACCACTTACTTTCTGGCCGGACTTGTACTTGGTTTATGTTGGGATATGGATTCACTTGTACTTGTCGAGGCGGGAAAATACTTGAGTAGACATATAAACATTCTCAATCATACTGGAACCACTCCTACTGGTCTAATCTGGTAAGATAGCCGTCGCCGCTAGGCCAAGCGTGCGACGTACCGTATTCACTACTGGTCTAATCTGGGAAGATAGCCGTCGCACGCTTGTCAAGCGTGCGATGTGCCATTTTTATCCCCTAGTCGTTTACATGTCGAAAGCTGTATTTCAAAACACACTGGTTTAGTATCTTGTACTGGATTTACACTGGACTCACATTGTACTGTCTGGACTCACATCATATTTGTTCTAGTTCGGATATCTCTATTTACAGTCTTCATTACCATGCTATTCTGATTCACTATGTTTACTCATTTATACTTTAGTGAACTGCTGATCTATTTCATTTTCTGTCTTACTCTTTCCATGTTCATCAAGTATTACTTGCTATTACTGTTTTATAGTCTTTGTCATTTATTTGGAATTGCTAGAGAAGATGTGTTCGTTCCATCCTGACTGGATATATTTTTTATATGTTTGCTCAGAGGATCTGTATCCCACTTACTACGGATTCGAGGATGGGATAGCTACCATGGGTTCGGATTCTCAGGGGTGATTACCGAGAGACCCAATTCTAGTTTTAGCTTGTGTTAGATTCATTGTTAGAACTCTTGGCATGTAAATGTAATGAAGATTGTGTTATTTAAATTTGAGACTTGGATTTTGATTTTGTATTAGAAGTTGTTGTTGTTGAGACTTTGTAGTATTTAGACTTCTTTGATATCTTATCGTACTTTAGATTGTGATTGAGTATTCAATGTTATCTTTGTACTTGTCCTTCATTCGGAGTTCAGTTCTATGACAGGTAGATTATATCATTGTGTGAGATTGTTAGTTAGCGACCTAGACAACGTTCTACCGCCGATGTCACGACGTAGGCTGGGCGTGGTCACGCACTCGTGCCCCTATACCGGGTGCAGGTCGTGACACAATTTTAGTGGTGGCCCATACAGGTCGAGATTCACATTGGTGCGATGTCGTGGTAGTACAACGGGTTAGTTGTATTGCTGCGAGCCTGTGACAGGAAACAAAGAATAGGCTATAGAGTGAGAGGATACTTAATCACAGTTAGGACTTCTTGAGAAGATTCCTGGGATGACCCTTGAGAATCTTATTATAAACTATCTCAAAATTCGATTCCAACTACTTCTGTCTACTCTCCCTTTTCTATTGTTGAATTTGATTCTTGGTGTTCATTGTTGACTTGATTTTCTACCAAGATAAATCTCATGGACTAAGTTGCCTCAGTTATGGAATTTAGAGTATACCGCATCCATATTAGCTGGCATGATGATGACATAAAGTCAGATTTTGGATGTATTTCTTGGGTTGTGGGAATTTAAGGTTTTCGCTTCCAAGCATGAGGTAATGCAAAAATTTTGGATACCATAATTCTAGAGGTATGTACCTTAGTTGCGGTCCCTATGGTTTATCGCAGCCATACATACTGGCATGACGAGGATTTTGGTAACATGATTCGGGATAGACGGGTATGGTTATTAGATTACAGAATAGATACCCTATAGATGGTACCCTAGTATAATGAAGTAAAATATCAATGCGAATGTTACTTGAGTATCATAAAGTAGAGAGAGGGAGCTAGGCCACCTATGGCACAGCATCATGCTCTGCACCATTAGAGGGATATACCCTAGAGGGACAGGGCTTTTGCCTTGATGGTCGAGGAGGCTGACACTACGGGTGACGGATTAGTAGGTCTGTCTTTTTCAGTTCTTCTTCCTGTCTTTTCCATCTTGATTGTGTGATTCTATTAGTACCTATTAGAAGTTTTGTGCTGTGAAAGATAGTGTAGTGACCCCGTTTGAGACTGTAAAATCACGACCAGTAGGACAATGATCTTGCGTATTGTTTAGATAGAAATTTCTTGACCTTGATTGTTGGGGGTTTGATATATAAGGAGTACAACCAACTTTAAATTTCGAGGTCAAAATTTTTCTAAGGGGGTAGGTTTGTAACCACCACTTTCCTGGAACAGGGGTATTTTTGACTTTTCCTATTTATTGTATTTATTGTGATTTTAAATTATATCTTGAATGATAAATTATTTTTCAAAACTAAACTTTATATTTCGGTTAATTATATAAATAATTAATATAGTGCATGTGTTATATTTTTGAATATGGATAATGGTTAGCCTTTAGCTAGAATAGTGTTTTGTGATCCTAGAGGACTTAAACCAACTTGACAAGACCGCCCAACTAGATAATTAGGACTAGCCTAATTAAACTTTAGTTAGTCTCTAGCTAGATTAGAAAAATTAGCTAGAAGGTTTGACTAAACAGCTAATTAGGAAGAGAGGTTTAATCCCTAACTTGTCATGACATTAGAGAGGGGCTTAGTGGACATTCCAACTTAGCGAAAACCCTAAACTAAACCCCTATGGCAGCCCACACTCCTATTTAATGTTGGCCCATTACTAAATGGTCACACCCGATTTTGATAAACAAACAATGACTTAAGTCAATACACAAAATATACAAACTGCTGCTAACATTTCAGGTCAAGTGAAATCAATATCCAAAGTGTACTACAACATTTACAAGCATATCATTCTTCATCTCAAAGCGTTCAAGTGTTGAAATCTGTCTGAGTCATTTTACAATTTATTCTGTATTTTTTTATCTTTATTGAGTCTAGGATACAAATTGTAAAATCGACTGGATATTGCTGGTTTAGGTTATCCACAGTCCACCGACCTAAAAAGCCTGCCTATCCACCAAAATTCCTTATACAAAAAATATTACATATCCTATGTAAACAGAATTGGACCAAACATTCTTCTAAGTACTGGATGGACTTAGACAGAACTCTGGCCGAGTTCGGTCCGAGTTCGGTCAATTCAAATTCAAATGTTTGTTGCCTCCAAATCTGCATGCAACGTTCGTTTGCAAAATCTTTGCATCTGAACTGTCCGAACTCTGTCCGAGTTCGGTCCTCAAAAACACCAATAAATAGAAGAGAATTTCTCATTTCAACTCATCAATTCATCTTCTTCTCTCTATCTATATCCAATAGTGTTTTCATTGATCTAAAGCTTTCATACTCCACCTATACATCTCTTAGCCAAAGCCAATAACATCGATTTGATTTAGAGTCTTTGGTTGTCAGAGTTGTAAAGAGGTCGTTCAAGTTCAGAATACATTTCTGTTTTCGGAGCCGGTCGTGCGCTCGTCGCCAAGCACAGTATTGTGAAGTCGGTCGTGCACTTGTCACCAAGCACGGTGTTGTAAAGAGACTGCAAGCTCTCAATTAGCTTGTGAATAGTAGATTAACCGCAGGTAAGAGTACCTGCGACTAGATTAGTCCTCCAAGAGGGAAACCAGTATATATCGCGGTGTCCACTGAGTTTGATTCTCTGATCTCTATATTTATTTACTGTCTCTTTATTCACTGCCATAGTTGTCTGCTTTTAATTTTTAATTGGTGATTATTTTTTGCTGCACTCGCACTCACTCTATTCACCTCCCCTCTATAGGTGCTCAGCGGTCCTCCAATTGGTATCAGAGCAGGTCATATTCTAATATAACAACCTCAGAGAGTATATTTGGCAGCCGTGAAATCAATATTCAACGGTGAAGGGTAATCCACAAATAGACCCCCACTATTTGATGGAACAAACTATACATACTGGAAAACACGTATGACATTCTTCTTAAAGTCTCATGATTTTGATCTTTGGCCTATAGTTATTGACGATTATAAGAAGCCAGCACCTACAGTTGTTGATGGCATACTTACAGACAAGCCTCATGATAAATATACAGAGGCAGAAAAAGCAAAGGCTAGTCTAGATGCATGTGCCATCAATGCACTGTTCTGTGCAATTGACATGATGGAGTTCAATCGAGTTTCAACCTGTAAGATGTCTCATGAGATTTGGAAACTTCTTGAGGTAACTAATGAAGGTACTTCTCAAGTGAAGGAATCCAAAATCAGCATACTAACACAGGAATATGAATCTTTCAAAATGAAATCCGACGAGTCAATTACACAGATGTTCACTCGTTTCCTTGATATTACTAATCCTTTGCAATCTCTTGGTAAGGATTACAATAATCACGAGAAGATCAGAAAAGTGCTACGGGCTCTGACCAAGAACTGGAACCCAAAAGCAACAGCAATTGTTGAAGGAAACGATCTCACCACCATGACTCTGGAAACACTTATGGGCAAGCTAATGACCCATGAGCTGGATCTGCAAGAGTTTGAGGAAGCTACTACAAAAAAGAAATCAATCGCCTTCAAAGCTCAAGCCAGAAGATCAACATGCAAAGATTCTGATGAAAAATCATCCAGTAGTGATGAACAAGCCCTGCTAGTGAAGAATTTCAGAAAATTCTTAAAGTTTGAGAAATCAAACAGAAAGAAGAAAGATGTCCATAAAAGCAATAAAAAAGAAACAATATGCTTTGGATGCAAGAAGTCAGGGCATATGAAGAAGGACTGTCCAACTCCAAAGAAAAGTAGTCCATATGATAGATCAAGATCAAGCCGAAGAACAACAACTGGTCGAAAGTATGCAAATACAAGTATCTGGCATGAAAGTGATGCTAGTGAATCAGAGGAAGAAGATAGACCCTGCAATACTGCAAATGCCTGTCTTATGGCTTTTGATAAGGTATTCTCAAATCCTTTGTTTGATGATTTTACTTTCGATGAGTTAGAAAATGCCTTCAGCGAACGACTTAAAGAACACAGAAATATGCTTGATAGTATAAGCAATCTCGAAAAGAGGTTAAGGCATGCACAACCGAAGTAGCTTGACTGTCAAGTCTCATTGAAGACATTAAAGAGACAACTACTACCGGTAACACGGAAGAGATAGCCACGCTTAAAGTAGACTATCATGAGGCTATCCTCAAAATTGAAAAGAAAGAAAGATGCTATGTCAAGATACAAGAGTTATATGACATAGAGAAGAAGAAGCACTGAGTCACAGAGCAAAGACTCATTGATATGACTGCTAAATATGAAGAGTCTTATGCGATTTCTAAAAAGTTAGAAATCAAGTTAGACAAACAGGCTATACCTGTGACACAGCCAAAATTTAGTCCTAATGCTAAGCATACGCCTAAGAGGATTAAAACACAGAAAGCACGCAAGAAACACGAATATTACCATGCTTTCACATATAGGTTTTCAAAGAAACCACATATGCATGTCAACACAAAATCAACTAACACGTTTTCAAAACTTACTTGCACGTACTGTGGTACTCATGGGCACATATCACAGTATTGTCTAGCAAGAAAGCTTGTTGACAATCACACACTGATTTGGAGACCTAAGACTAATCAATATGGACCCTTCAGTAAATGGGTACCAAACGATTCATCTACTTATTTTGTAGGTGAACCCTCAACCCTCTCATGCTAAAAGCAAGTAGATCCTCGATAGCGGATGTTCGCAGCACATGACTGGTGATACTTCTTTGTTTGCCACGCTATCGATGAAGAAAGAAGGATATGTCTCCTTCGAAAACCACCTGAGAGGTGATATCATTGGAAATGGCATTGTTGGTATATCTTTTTATCCTGTAATAAAAGATGTTTGTCTAGAATTGAAACATAACCTACTGAGCATAAGTCACTTGGCAGATAATGGTTATGGCATCAATTTTTGTAAGAAAAAATTTGAGTGGCACCCCACTTGAATGGCCTATTTATGCAGTACACCCTACATTGTTTGTTAAATGTATAAGTTATCCCACATTTGATGGAAAACGTGAAAAAGTAACAGCGTATGGGTTTAATCCTTTTTACATAACGAAAATACCCTTCTAAAAATTGGGTTAGGGTTCAGGGGCCTGCAGACGTTCTCCCTGTCCTTCTTTCGTACTTGTTGATTAAAATTCATGTTATAGTAGGTAATGGCTTTAAGAAAGCTACTGTCGTCCTTCTTGCTCATCACCATCATCACCTCCCTTCCTCTCTCTTCCTCCTCCTTCTCTTTCTACAACCGCTCCTTTTCCCTGCCGATAGCAGCCCATCCCTCCTTCAACTCTGCCGCCGTCGCCGACTCCCCATGCAACAACCACCAACTGCTGCAGCCCAACAACCAACAGTCGTCGCCAGCAGCAGCAGCTCCTCCATCCTCTACTCTTAAGCTCCACCTCAAACACCACGGCCAACATGCCGCTATTAACAATCCCTCTTCGCGTAAGCACTCGTTCCTTGCATCCGCATACAAGGACTCCCTGCACATGCAGACCCTCTTCGGCCGCATCTCCAGCAACAAGCAGCGTGATGGTCGTCGACATACTGCAGCTGCCGCGGCTAGTACTGATCCGCTGGCGCCGGGAACGAACGTGATGATGGCCACTTTGGAGTCCGGAGTCAACCTCGGCTCCGGAGAGTACTTCATGGATGTCTTCGTCGGTATGCCCCCCAAGCACTTCTCCCTCATCCTCGACACCGGCAGCGACCTCAACTGGCTCCAGTGCGCCCCCTACCACCGCTGCTTCCCCCAGCACGGCCCCCTCTATGACCCCGTCTTCTCCTCCATCGGCCGCAACCTCACCCGTGACGACCCCCGCTGCGGACTCGTATCCTCTTTCGACGACACCACGCATCGCCGGGGTGCCGACACCTGTCCCTACTTCTACTGGTACGGGGACCAGAGGAGCCGCCGCCCCAGGTGGAGCACGGCGGCCAGGTCGATGGAGGGGAGCCGCCAATCGGAGGGAGGTTAATGGGAGGCCTGTCGACGATAGGGGGGTTGCCGATGATTGGGAGAAGGCTTGGTTGAGTCCATGGCTATGGCAGTGCACTCTGTAGCTCTCGCTAGCTTAGGTTTCAGTGATGGAGTGAGGAGGTGGTGGTTTGTCAATGGTGGTGGTGGTGGTGGTGAAGAGGGAGTGGTGGTGGCGAAAGCCAGGGAAGCGACGACCGTTGTAAGAGCCCATCCATCCCCCCCACTCATCTTCCTGGCCGCAGCCCTAGGGGAAAGAAATCGAAGAAGAAGACAATGCGGGGAGGGATATTTTGGTAAACAAAATTGGTCAAACATCGTTGACCGTCAAAACTGACGTTTTTCGTCCAAAGTGGGGTAACTTATACATTTAGCAAACAATATGGGGTATACTGCATAAATAGACCATTCAAGTGGGGTGCCACTCAAATTTTTTCTTTTTGTAAAAGATAAATATACAATATATGATATGTCATCTGGTAATCCCGTATATGAAGGGATTGGAGAAGACAATATTTACGTTTTCTTTCTAGAGAGTACTAATAATGTAGGAAGATGCCTAGTCGCAAACTTAGATGAAAGCTGGCTGTGGCATATGAGGCTAGGACATGCTAATATGGACACTATATCACGGCTATGCACTAAAAAGTTGGTAAAAGAACTCCCTGAGATATCATTCAAGAGAGATATGGTATGTGTAGACTGTGAAAAGAATAAAGCACATAGGTCTATATTTAAATCCATCAACGCTGTAAGCACTTCTAGACCTTTACAGTTGATACATATGGATTTATTTGGTCCTAGTAGAGTCGCTAGTCTTGGCGATAAGCTCTACGCCTTTGTTATTGTTGATGATTTCTCCCGTTTTACTTGGGTTTACTTTTTATCAAACAAAAGTGATATTATTTTTGAATTTCAGATATTTTGTAAAAAGGTACAAAACGAAAAAGGCTTCATGATTACTCGTATCCGAAGTGATCATGGCAGCGAATTCATAAATACTGATTTCAAAAAGTTTTGTGATGATAGTGGATATTACCACCAGTTTTCCTGTCCTAAAACTCCTCAACAGAATGTTGTTGTTGAGCGGAAGAACCGTACTCTAAGCGAGATGGCTAGAGTCATGCTGAATCAGCATAATCTTCCTAAATACTTTTGGGCAGAAGCTGTAAGTAGAGTCTGTCATGTTTTAAATAGGGTGTTAATTCGACCTATCTCGAAGAAAATACCTTATGAACATTGGTTTGGCAGAATTCCAAATATTTCATATTTTAAAGTTTTTGGATGTCGCTGTCTTATCCTGAACACCAAGGACAACTTGGGAAAATTGACTCTAAAGCAGATGAAGGAATATTTCTCGGATATGCTGAAGAGTAAGGGATATAGAATTTTCAATAAAAGATCTATGATTGTAGAAGAATCCATTAACGTTACTTTTGATGAGCTCAATAGTCACAGATTTAGTGACAGTGATGATAAAAATGTACAAGCCAGAACCGATAAAAATCCTATAGAAGATCTGACTCATAGATTCGAATCATTGAAGTTCTTGCCAGATCATCCAGAGACGCTCATTATAGGTGATATATCAAAGGTGTAAGTACACGCTCTTCATATAGAGATACTGAAATAGCAGCTAATGTAGCTTTTATTTCACAAGTAGAACCTAAGAATGTAGCAGATGCTTTTAATGATGATTTTTCGATTGATGTCATGTAAGAGAAACTTAATCAATTTGAGAGAAACCAAGTTTGGGAAGTCGTTCCTAAGCCTATTGGTCAATCGATAATTGGTACTAAATGGGTGTTCCAAAATAAATTAAGTAAAGATGGACAAGTTCTACGCAACAAAGCACGTCTAGTGCACAAGGTTATAATCAAGAAGAATGTATTGATTACGACGAGGCATATGCTCATGTTACTAGACTAAAAGCTATCCGCATGTTTTATGCATATGCATGTTTTAATGATTTTAAGTTATTTGAAATGGACGTGAAAAGTGCATTTTTAAACAGATTTTTGAAAAAAAAAGTTTTTGTGAAACAACCCCCTGGTTTTGAAGATTTTCAAAAACCTGATCATGTCTTCAAACTTGAGAAAGCACCCTATGGACTCAAACAGGCACCTCATGCTTGGTATGAACGCCTAAGTGCCTTCTTACTTGAAAATGGTTTTTCAAAAGGAAGAGTTGATACTACTTTATTTATCAAGTCTTTAAATGATGATATTCTTCTTGTGTAAATATATGTTGATGACATCATATTCGGATCTACTAATGAAAAACTTTGTCAAGAGTTTGCTAAGTGTATGCAGAGTGAATTTGAGATGAGTATGATGGGAGAGCTGAACTTCTTCCTATGACTTCAGATCAAACAACACTCAAAAGGAACATTCATCAATCAAGCTAAATATACAAAGGATATACTAAAAAAGTATGACTTCGACAATGTAAAGCCAATCGGAACTCCAATGGCTACATCAACAAAGCTTGACACTGATGAAAGTGGTAAACCTGTCGACCAGCATAAGTATCGAGGTATGATTGGTAGTTTATTGTATTTAACTGCTAGTCGCCCTGATATTATATTTAGTGTCTGCATTTGTGCACGATATCAGGCAAATCCTAAGGAATCACACTTATGTGCCGTTAAGCGTATCTTCAGATACCTTAAGGGAACTTCAACAGTCGGCTTATGGTATCCTAAAACCAAATCCTTTAACCTGATAGGTTATTCGGATACGGATTTTGCAGAATGCAAAGTAGACCGTAAAAGTATCAGCGGTACGTGTCATTTCCTAGGAAAAGCCTTAGTGTCATGGTTTTGCAAAAAATAAAATTCTGTAGCACTATCAACTACTAAGGCTGAGTATATCGCCGTAGGACGATGTTGTGCTCAAAATTTGTGGATGAAGCAAACCTTAGAAGACTTCAATCTGTACTACACTAAGATTCCTATTTATTATAACAACACTAGCACTATTAACCTGACTAAGAATCATGTATGTCACTCACGCACAAAGCACATAGAGATTCGTCATCACTTTTTACGTGATCACCAACAACACAGGGATATTTGCTTAGAATTTGTTGACACAGGTCATCAACTAGCAGACATTTTCACAAAACAACTAGTTGAAGACCGCTTTAACAATCTGCGTCGAGAGCTCGACATACTTGAATTTTTAGATTGATAATGTAGTATGATTAGTAAATCAATTTATAACTCAAAACTTTTAACTTTATCATTGGACGTTATTTTGGGTACAAGTCGAAAGGGTCCTTCTGCCATACAGGTGTAAATAGCATGAAGCGACACGGTGTACTAGTCTTCAGACTACCGCTAGCTGAGATCCGGCCCCTACAGCTAACCCAAAGTAATAGAAATTATTAAATAAAGAAGTGTGAAGGTTATACATTGAATTTATCAATTATACATTATTAATGACATTGAAAATACAAGTAGCCGAACTCTGACCAAATTCCGACCGAGTTCGGATGGAGCCGGTACGAATTTCCAGAACACCAGCAGCCGGCCCTAGCCTATATATATATATATATATATATATATATATATATATATATATATATATATATATATTTACCCATCTCTTTTTACCATCCTTCAATCCGAGAACCTCTTCAAAGTCACTTTTACTACTTCCTAGTCTTCCTTCTCCCTACTTCACGGATCTTCGAAGCTCGGAAGCAGTCTCCTTCCTCCTCTCTTAATCTTTTGGAGGTATCCTCTCCCTTTTTCAATTCTATTCCTATGGCACACAAACTTCACTACAAAAGGAAGAAATTAGCTTCCAAGAGTGGCTTTCGTGCTGGATCCTCCTCCGCTGAGTATGAACCAGTTAGCATATTTAGTCCCGTTCGTCCTACTGACGACGATGACTATGATTCTGGACTTTTCCCATCTGCAGACTTTTCCATTGCCTATTTTGACAACTTTTCTTATAGAGATATTTGTCCCGGTCGTTATGTCAACTTTACTATATTTTCTGAGTATGTCACTACATTTGAAAATTTATCCCTTCGTGATTTTTTAGAAACCGCCGACAATATATATGTTAATGTCGTTCGCATGTTTTACTATAACTTACAAGTTGTAGAGAGTGGTATTTATTCGTGTGTTGGAGGTAGAGAAATTGAATTCAACTCTACAGATGTCAGTGAATTTGTTTACATGCCTGACATAGGTGAAGCCCTAGTTGACATCATTCATGTCCAATTTCCTAAGGACATGACTCTTGATTCTTTCAAGGTCGCCATGTGTCATCCTCGTCCTGTTCCTAGAAATGGCAGGGTGTACTCACAGCACCTTAATCAAAAAATTTATGAGTTACATCGTTTCGTGTTCTCTGCTTTGCTTCCCAAGACTGGATCTTCTGACGAGGTCACGTTTTTCGAGATGTTTGCTATGTATCACCTGCACTATGGTGTCACTTTCTCTGTCCCCAAGACTTTCATTGCTTGAATAATTAGCTGTAGGAGGATAGGGCGCAACCATTTGTATCCCATGCACTTGGCTAAGATCTTTAGACGTCTTAGAGTTGATCTCTCTCAGTGTAGTTTCTCTTCTACTGCTTCTGAGTTAAGTAGAGCCATGACTTATCCCAATCCACCTCCTCCACCTGGTGCTGAACCTGCTGCTCCGGTTTATGCTGATGATCCTCAGGCTCCCGTCCCTGCTGTTCCAGCTGCGGCTCCTGGTTTTGACCCAGGTTTCTATCTGTGATTTGATGAGTTCGTTGCCCTCTCAACGCAACGTCATCAGCACTTTTATGACTTTGTTGCACTCTCTGCACAACGTCATCAGAGCTATATCGATTCTGAGTTCTGCCACGTCTCTCAGGCTCAGGTGGTGCAGAACAGCCTTGTTGATACCTATTGGAGCTTATTTTATGATCCCACTCATCCGATTCAGATGACTCATCACCCAGGGTTTTCTGGACTGAGATTCGATGATGAGGCAACTTTCACTCACTTCGATCCTACCACGGCCTACTTTCTACCGGATGCTCCTTGAGGTGATGACACACCGCTGTGATGTGGGACTTTCGTTGGTTTTCATGGATGTTGCTGCTAGATAATGATCATCGTAGTATTTTTTATGTACTGGTCTAAACTGATGAGCTAGACTTTTAGACTTGCTTTAGACAGTCATTTGTTGTTGTGTTATAACTGATTATGATTATGTTAGTTGCACTTCAATTGATTTTCTTATATCAGATTTTAGTTGTGTTACTGCTTCTCTTAGTTCATTTTTTTCATAAGATTTGTTATCTGTGGAATTACTCTGTCTCTATCTTTGTTAAATGCTGAACATTATTGGCTTCACACATTACGGGGGAGCCGAAACATTTTGAACATGACAAAGGAGGAGTAAGTGCAATACCAAACAAAATTTATCAAAAGCTTCACAGAACAAATCAGGTATTTTATTTCAATCAAATATTTTTAGATATATTTTGGTATAGACTCAAGTTTGTCATTTATCAAAATGGGGGAGATTGTTGGCCCATTACTAAATGGTCACACCCGATTTTGATAAATCAACAATAACTTAAGTCAATACACAAAATATACAAATTGCTGCTAACATTTCAGGTTAAGTGAAATTAATATCCAAAGTGTACTACAACATTTGCAAGCATGTCATTCTTCATCTCAAAGCGTTCATGTGTTGGAATCTGTCTGAGTCTAATTTATTCTGTATTTTTATCTTTATTGAGTCTAGGATACAAATTGTAAAATTGACTGATATTGCTGGCTTAGGTTATCCACAATCCACCTATCTAAAATGCCTGTCTATCCACCAAAATTCCTTATACCAAAAATATTATATATCCTATGCAAACAGAATTGTACCAAACATTCTTCTAAGTACTGGATAAACTTAGACAGAACTCTGGTCGAGTTCAGTCAGAGTTCAGACCGATTTCGGTCAGTTCAAATTCAAATGTTTGTTGCCTCCAAATCTGCATGCAACGTTCTTTTGTGAAATCTTTGCAACCGAACTCTGTCCGAGTTCGATCCTCAAAAATACCTATAAATGGAAGAGAATTTCTCATTTCAACTCATCAATTCATCTTCTTCTCTCTATCTATATTCAATAGTATTTTCATTGATCTAAAGCTTTCATACTCCACCTATACATCTCTTAACCAAAGCCAGTAACATCTATTTGATTTAGAGTCTTTGGTTGTTAGAGTTTTAAAGAGGTCGTTCAAGTTCAGAACACATTTCTGTTTTCGGAGCCGATCGTACGCTCGTCGCCAAGCACGGTGTTGTGAAGTCGGTCGTGCACTTGTCACCAAGCACGATGTTGTAAAGAGACTGTAAGCTCCCAATTAGATTGTGAATAGTGGATTAACAGCAGGCAAGAGTACCTGCGACTGGATTAGTCCTCCAAGAGGGAAACCAGTATATATTGCAGTATCCACTGAGTTTGATTCTCTGATCTCTACATTTATTTATTGTCTCTTTATTCCCTGCCATATTTATCTGCTTTTATTTTTTAATTGGTGATTATTTTCTGCTGTACTCACACTCACTCTATTCACCCCCCTCTAGAGGTGCTCAACGGTACAACATTTAAGTCCCACTTCATCTTCTTCCTTCTCATTTCACTCCAAATCCTAACCCTAATTTGGAAGCTTCTTCCCCAATTGCTCCTACCACCAAATTTTCTCCAAATTGACCCAAATTGGTCTCATTCCCTTCCTCTTGGGGAGTAGAAGGCGCTATTCACAAGCTTGGAGGGATTGGAGCACTTGGAGCTTGAAGGACTTTGAATCTTGGATTCATTTTTATTGGAAATCTATCTCCCAATTGGTATGAGCTTTCTAACTTGCTAATTTCTATCAAATTAGTATAGATGCATCAATTAGGGACCCCCATGCATTAGGTTTGCCATGGAGAGGAGTTTTGACTCTTCCTTCTCATTTTTGGAGACTTTTCTCTTTGTGTTTTGACCCATTTTGGAGAAAATTCAAGAATGAGATTTCTAGAGTTTATGAAATAGGTTTGTTAGGTTCTAAGGGTGATTTAGAACATGTGGGTGAGCTTGGGGTCAAGTTTGAATCCATTTGGAGTACGTATCATGGACGTGTCCGATAAGCACGGCAATCGTTTGACAAAATGACCATGACAGCGTCAAATGCTTAAATTTCAGTTTTGAATCTTGTTTTAGGTTAGCAATGTCTTGAGTTATCAATATTAGGATTTATCTAGCAAGTTCGAGTGGATTAGTATAGTGAATATTGCATTGGGGGTAAAATGGGTCCTTACCTGTCTAATGAGAATAGGGTAAGGGGGCTGTTTGCATCCTGTGGACTGTTCTTGATACATTGGGGACTATTGTGTGAAGAGAGACACTTTACAGCAGATGTATTTTTATACTTGGTATTAGTTGTGAAGGGTTACTCCTATACTTTAATTTGTGTGTGGTGTCCTTGTGATAATGTGCAGTTAGCCATAGAGGCAACAACTGATTTTGTTCGTAGTCAACTTATAAGGGACTTTTTTTGCGTCAGACACTGCTTGAATTTAGCCTTCCATTTCCTTACCTTTGTCCAGACCTTATTATCCTTTAGTATCAGCCCTTAACCTTGGGTTGCCTAACATTGTGAAGCATCTGTTGTATAAGGATCATATTATCAACCATCTTGCAGATTACAACTGACCCATGTATATATATATATATAGAGGCTCTTTAGTGTATCAGTTATGTTGAGGGGGAATTGTGAACCATAATAGTAGCAACATCAGTTACCTTGCTATCCTGCTAGTAGCAGAGCATGAATAGGACAACAGATGTGAAGGAGAGTTCCCTATAGGACTGGTAATGCATTAGGGCCGGGCATGAAGGCTTCAAAGGGGTTGGGTTCTCTATGAATAACAGTAGGGCGTAGGCCCATATAAGTAGCAGTCCCTATTCACTATATGTTCAATACTATTTTACTGAGTTCAGTCCTTGATGTATTCATATGTTTTAGTCTTAGACTGTAGGTATCAATTTTGAATGAGAGGATAGTGTTACCAGCCCTTGAACTGATATGTAGATGGAGGGATTTGCATTTAGGTATCAGTCCTAACTTGTATTGTATCAGTCTAGGATATGGGGTTTAGCCATAGCAGTGTCTTAAGAGTGAAGTGAAGGAGTTTTAGTAGACAGCTTGCAAAATAGTAGGACATGCAGGTATCAGTAGAAGTAGAGGCTTATATTTCCAAATTGTTGGTTCAGTTGAGTGTATCAAGGGTTGTTAAAGTTTGGTATTGGGGACTCAGATGTCCAAGTACAGTAGTGGAGTGAAGCAGGTAGAGAGAGAGAAAGGGAGATAGAGCAGTGGATTCAAATGTGATTAGTCCACCTTGTTTGCTACAGCTCAGTCCCAATATTCCTTAATGTTTCAGTCCAATATATTGTATCAGTCCTATGACTGATAGGTAGTGTCAGTCCATGTGAATGAGGGTAGTAAGGTTTTAGTAAGAGGGCTGATCTGATAATTAGTCATTACATGAATGTTCAGCCCTTGCATATGTATATGTTTAGTTCCCTTGTTTTAGTATCAGTTATAGTATCAAGGCTCATGTTGTAAATGGTTAGATGTATACATCAGTTAAGCCTCCTTGCACTGTATAACATATGGTTCAGTACTCTATAAATGCATCAATAAATCTGTATATCATTGCTCAATTCCTTAGCCTTCATTATGTTCAGTCTACTTTGTTCAGTCACATGTGCGAATAAATCATCACTGACATGCTTTAACCTCTATAGGACTAGCCAAGCCTATAGGTACAGCCCCTATTGTCCAGTCCCTACTTCTGATACAATTATATATATATATATATATATATATATATATAATAAAAAAAAAAAAATATATATATATATATATATATATATATATATTATAAGGGATCCCATTTAATAGCATCCATTGTAGGTAAGGGAATATATATTGTATCAGTAATTGAAATTTATACCTCAGTCGTTAGCCATATGTTTTGTATCAGTTAGATTAGGGAGGAGATTGGATTACCTGTGTAACATTAGGATAATGTGGATATGAGTGTTTGTGAGAATGCATGTGAAGAGTGAAGGGGAATATCTAACAAAGGTTTAGGGAGAAAGAGTATCTCAGTCTTGAGTGCAAGGGTTTGTTGGTTCAGTCATGAAAGGATATGTGTGAAGGGACTCTAATGTTCATTACTTATCAGTAGGATACAAGAGGACTTCCTGTGTGTGAGTGTATCAGTCATTACATGAGTTTGAATCAGTCACTTGATACATTTGTATTAGTATTCCCCTCCTATTTGTATCAGTCCATACCCTTGCAAATAGTTCACTTTTGGACAGGTTAGAGTGTGAAAAGCTTGGACTTGGGAGGCTATAGCAGTAAATAAGAGGCATGCCCTGCTTTGGGCCTGCAAGTATATAGAAGGGGATGACAGGATGAGCATAGCAGTAGATAAAAATATAGATTTGGTGTGAAGGAGGCCACCATTGTATATCAGTTAACTGATATGAAGGGACATGTAGTGGCGGTATATAATAGCAGCAGTTGGTAGGGGGATTGGTGAACAGTCATTGACAGTAAGAGTTTTGAGTATCTAAGTGTGGTGAGTATGTGTCTACTTGGATGTGTGTTATAAGGGTATGAGGGGTGAGTGCCAAGTGAGTGAGTGAATGTGTGACACTAGTATAAGTCCTATATTTTACTTTGGTTTCCTATATATAGTTGAGTTAGTGTAATGGAATTAGTAAATGAGAGGGAGGCCAGGTACTTGGCCTTGGCCTTGCCCATTTGGAAGTGCCAAGCAGTGGCATTAGGCAGCAGTAGTCTTGGGCAGGATAGTGTTGGTTTGGCCATTGGCAATTGGCCTTGGCTTGTACTTGAAATTGAACCTGCGGGTAAAGTAGGTAATGTTGTAAATGGTTAGATGTATACATCAGTTAACATAGTAGTAGATAAAAATATGGATTTGGTGTGAAGGAGGCCACCATTGTATATCAGTTAACTGATATGAAGGGACATGTAGTGGGGGTATATAATAGCAGCAGTTGGTAGGGGGATTGGTGAACAGTCATTGACAGTAAGAGTTTTGAGTATCTAAGTGTGGTGAGTGTGTGTTTACTTGGATGTGTGTTATAAGGGTGTGAGTGTATGAGGGGTGAGTGCCAAGTGAGTGAGTGAATGTGTGACACTAGTATAAGTCCTATATTTTACTTTGGTTTCCTATATATAGTTGAGTTAGTGTAATGGAATTAGTAAATGAGAGGGAGGCCAGGTACTTGGCCTTGGCCTTGCCCATTTGGAAGTGCCAAGCAGTGGCATTAGGCAGCAGTAGTCTTGGACAGGATAGTGTTGGTTTGGCCATTGGAAATTGGCCTTAGCCTTCATTATGTTCAGTCTACTTTGTTCAGTCACATGTGCGAATAAATCATCACTGACATGCTTTAACCTCTATAGGACTAGCCAAGCCTATAGGTACAGCCCCTATTGTCCAGTCCCTATATATATATATATATATATATATATATATATATATATATATATATATATATATATATATAAATAAATAATATATATATATATATATATATATATATATATATATATATTATAAGGGATCCCATTTAATAGCATCCATTATAGGTAAGGGAATATATATTGTATCAGTAATTGAAATGTATACCTCAGTCGTTAGCCATATATTTTGTATCAGTTAGATTAGGGAGGAGATTGGATTACCTGTGTAACATTGGGATAATGTGGATATGAGTGTTTGTGAGAATGCATGTGAAGAGTGAAGGGGAATATCTAACAAAGGTTTAGGGAGAAAGAGTATCTCAGTCTTGAGTGCAAGGGTTTGTTGGTTCAGTCATGAAAGGATATGTATGAAGGGACTCTAATGTTCATTACTTATCAGTAGGATACAAGAGGACTTCCTGTGTGAGTGTATCATTCATTACATGATTTTGAATCAGTCACTTGATACATTTGTATTAGTATTCCCCTCCTATTTGTATCAGTCCATACCCTTGCAAATAGTTCACTTTTGGACAGGTTAGAGTGTGAGAAGCTTGGACTTGGGAGGCTATAGCAGTAAATGAGAGGCATGCCCTGCTTTGGGCCTGCAAGTATATAGAAGGGGATGACAGGATGAGCATAGCAGTAGATAAAAATATGGATTTGGTGTGAAGGAGGCCACCATTGTATATCAGTTAACTGATATGAAGGGACATGTAGTGGGGGTATATAATAGCAGCAGTTGGTAGGGGGATTGGTGAACAGTCATTGACAGTAAGAGTTTTGAGTATCTAAGTGTGGTGAGTGTGTGTCTACTTGGATGTGTGTTATAAGGGTGTAAGTGTATGAGGGGTGAGTGCCAAGTGAGTGAGTGAATGTGTGACACTAGTATAAGTCCTATATTTTACTTTGGTTTCCTATATATAGTTGAGTTAGTGTAATGGAATTAGTAAATGAGAGGGAGGCCAGGTACTTGGCCTTGGCCTTGCCCATTTGGAAGTGCCAAGCAGTGGCATTAGGCAGCAGTAGTCTTGGGCAGGATAGTGTTGGTTTGGCCATTAGCAATTGGCCTTGGCTTGTACTTGAAATTGAACCTGCGGGTAAAGTAGGTAATGTTTAGAAATGGAAGGTATATGGGTAAAAGTTATATATTAGGGTAACACATATAGATAATGGCAGGAACATAGTGAATGCTAAATGTATGAGTTGTGCCTATTGGTAGAATATTAGGTAATGAGGTATTGTATCGTAGAGCCTATACATATACTATATAGACAGGTGCATGGGGATACGACTTGGTATGGTCTAGTATAGACTAGGAAATATAGGTGTGACTTAGATTGACTAGGATTAACTTAGTTTAACTAGTTTTTGACTATGATTGACTTAAATTGACTTCCATGACCTAGAAATGGCCTAGAAGCATATAATTGATGCATGAAAATACATTATTTACTTTAGAACACCAAATAACTTTGTATATCTCATATATAGGTTTGTGTGACACCGCTTTGGGCATCGATCCTCATTTACTGCTTAGGACAACAAGCGAGTACATTCTCTGATAGTTTTCATTTATTTGATGATCATTATGATTTAGCTTTTAGTATAGTATTATTTGAATCTCTGACATAACACAGATTTGTATTTCTGGATCGATTACATATGAAACACATATTTTACTTGTCTGGCCTCTATTTTTGAGATCACCCACTGGAACCACCTACTGGAAACACCTACTGGCACCACTTACTTTCTGGCTGGACTTGTACTTGATTTATGTTGGGATATGGATTCACTTGTACTTGTCGAGGCAGAGAAATACTCGAATAGACATGTAAACATTTCAATCATGCTGGAACCACCACTACTGGTCTAATCTGGAAAGATAGCCATCGCTGCTAGGCCAAGCGTGCGACATGACGTATTCACTACTGGTCTAATCTGGAAAGATAGCCGTCACACGCTTGCCAAGCGTGCGATGTGCCGTATTTACCCCTAGTCTTTTACATGTCGAAAGCGGTATTTCAAAACACACTAGTTTAGTGTCTTGTACTGGATTCACATTGAACTGTCTGGGCTCACATCACATTTGTCTCGTTTGGATATCTCTATTTATAGTCTTCATTGCCATGCTCTTCTGATTCACTATGTTTACTCTTTTGTACTTTAGTTAACTGCTACTTTATTTCATTTTCTGTCTTACTGTTTCCATGTTCATCAAGTATTACTTCTATAACTATTTTATAGTCTTTGTCATTTATTTGGAACTTCTAGAGGAGATTTGCTTGTTCCATCCAGACTGGATATATTTTTTAGATGTTTGCTAAGAGGATCTGTGTCCTACTTACTACTTACCGAGAGACCTAGTTCTAGTTTTGGCTTGTGTTAGATTCATTGTTAAAACTCTTGGCATGTAAATGTAATGAAGATTTTGTTATCTAAATTTGTGACTTGGATTTTGATTTTGTATTAGAAGTTGTTGTTATTGAGACTTTGTAGTATTTAGACTTCTTTGATATCTTATCGTGCTTTAGATTGGGATTGAGTTTTCAATGTTATCTTAATACTTGTCCTCCATTCGGAGTTGAGATCTATGACAGGTACAATATATTACTGTGTGAGATTGTTTGTTAGCAACCTAGACATCGTTCTACCACCGATGTCGCAACATAGGCTGGGCGCAATCAAGCACTTGTGCCCTTATACCAGGTGCAGGTCATGACAGTGGGTGGAGGCGATACCGCTGGCGGAGGTAAAAATCTCGAACATGATCAGCTTAGTTAAGTACCAAGTTATCTATCGCTTTAGAATCCCTCGAAGAATTATTCACAGCAACGGACCCCCAGTTTGTGAGCCATGCCTTCCATTGGTTTTGCAATAAGAACCAGATATAAAATATTGCATCGACAGTCTACAATCCGATGAAGAATGGTTTAGCAAAAGCTGTAGGACCGTTGAGCACCTCTAGAGATGGGGGAATAGAGTGTGTACGTGTGCAGCAAAAATAATCACCACTTAAATTTTTTAGTAGCTATATAATAAGGCAGATATAAGATAGTAAATAAATATGGTAAAGTAAGAGATCAGAGAATCAAACTCAGTGTCACAGCGATGTATACTGATCTTCCTTTGAGAGGACTACTCCAGTCTCGAGTACTTTTGCTCGATGTTAATCTACCATGCATAAGCTAAACGAGAGCTTGTAGTCTCTTACAATACTTTGCTTGGTGACAAGCGCATGACCGACTCCACAACAATGATCTCGAAAACTGGAACATTTTTTGAAAGACGCCTCTGATACAACTCTTTAGTACTAAAACTCTAGATCGAGCAGAACTTGTACTGGCTTTGGCTAAATGTGGTATATGCTTGATTTAAAAGCTTTAGATCGTTGAAAACACTTAAAGAGATAGAGAAGAGAGAATGAATGAGTGATTTGAAATGGTGAAAATCCTTTCTATTTATAGTGTTTTTGCTGACCAAATTCGGGCAAAGTTCAGGCAGAGTTCGGATGCATGAATCTCGTATTCGAACGTTATAGGCAGATTTGGTAGAACTAAAATTTGAATTATCCTAGACCGAACTCGATCCGAACTCGGTCAGAGTTCAACCTGAGTTCTGTCAGGGTCAGAACAGTATGTATGGGCCAAATTTGCATGGGCTTCAGGCTTTTTGGAATTATGGAATTTTGGGATTATATATGTAGGCTTATTTGGATATGTGGACTAAGAATAACCTAAGCCAGTATTAATCCTGATCAACCTCACAATATATTTCCTAGACTCAATAAAATAGAAAATACAGAAGAAAATATAAAAGTCTGGATCTTTGATTCCAGTACGATTGCTCTTTATGACGATGCGAATGTCTGTACTTTGAAGTAGTAGAATGTAGATGCAGTAGACGTTCTTCTTCTTTGAAACTTGTTGACATGTAGTAGTTTGAATATTTTGCGTACCGACCAAAGTTGACGTTGATTATCAAAATCAGGTGTGATCATTAACCAATGGGCCAACAATCTTCCCCATTTTGATAATTGACAAACTTTGAGTCGATACCAAAATGTAACAAAATATAGAACTTGAAAATATATACCTGACTTGAAACGCGGATTTTTTTTTTGGTTATACTCTTTCTCCCCCTTATGTACTAAAAATGTAGCCCCCCCCCTCGGAATTTGTGAGGACAACAATAACAAGGAAAAAGACAGAGTAATATCCATAAAATATATGATTGAATTAAGTCAACATCTCAAGAAATATCACCAGCAGTAGCAGTTAATGAAATATGAATAATGGAAACTAAATAATATTGCATAAACCAACTACTATTAAAAATGAGTTCAAAGTGCATAAACAATTGAAACAGTGCAATACGACTGATAATCCAAAAGAACTGTCACTACATAAGATCACCATCATCATCCGAACTAGCCCACAAAATGCTAAGCCAAAAGACTAAATCAAACATCAGCATCACCATCAGAAGGATCAGCAGGAGGATGAAGAGCAACATAAGCTGTCGTCGGATTAAAAAATCCGAAAGTGAGATGATCCTCAAATCTCGGTCCGTCGAAGTCGGGATGACGGAGGATAGGAGCTAGAGCAGTAGGATGATGTGCCAAAGTCCACTGAATGTTCGCCATTCCATTTCTGAAGACTTAGGCAATGTGACAGTACTCAACATCTGTGAAACGAGTCATATATATGTTTTATGCCTCTGTCCCTAGAGGGTGACAAATGCATCAAAACTCTGAAAGAACTCATCGAAGTGTCCTAGAGCAGCAGGGGTTGGAGCATCGGTTGGAGCTGCGGCTGGATCAGAGGATGGAACAGCACCAGGTGGAAGTGGAGGCTGAGGGTACTTCCTAGATCTAGTCAGCTCAAAAGATGACCCAGAAATTGGACATATATCTAAGTTGATTTGAAATTTCTGAAAGATCGTCGCAAGATGCATAGGGTAGAGGAGGTTACAACTTGCCCTCCGACAATAGACCATACCCACAATAACAGTCTTGGGAACAGAAAAGGTGACTCCAAAGTGAATGAGGTACATGGTCGACATCTCTAGGAATGTGACCTCATCAGTAGATCTCGTCTTAGGTAGCAAGGCCAAATAAACAATGTGATAGAGTTCATAGAAATGCTGGTTTAGGTGCTTTGCGAACAAACGAGACCGAGGGACTGGACCCGAATGACACATAGCAGCCTTGAATGACTCAAGGGTCACATCAGGAGGGAATTGAACTTTGTTAATCTCGACTAGAGCTTCGCCGTTGTCTGGTATATGGAAGTACTTACTCAAATCGGTTGACTTAAACTCTAGTTCTTTTCCACCAACAAAAGAATGAATGTTGTCATCTTTCTCTTGCATATTGCAATAGAACATCCGAACAGCATTATCATAAATATCACTAGAAGTCTCAAGAAAATCTCGGAGTCCTAAGTTTCCAAATGTAGATGCGTACTCCAAAAATATAGTAAAATTTGTCGATTGACTGGGGCAAATGTTCCGGTATCGAAATTAGGTAAACCAAGATTGTGAAATTTTCGAAGACGAAAATATGTTGGTGTCAAAATCCTCTTCGTCGTCGGACGAGCGGGACTAAGCACGTTAACGGTTCATACTCCGAATTGGAGGATGACACCGCAGTATCTCTCTTCTTTCTTTTGGAAGACATAGAAGTTGAAATGAGGAGAAAGGAGAGATATACCTCAAAATAGAGAATCAAAAGAGTGGATAACGTCTTTGTAGAGCCGATATATCCAAGAAATTAGAGTTTGGAAGCTTTGGAAGAGGATTTCCAAGATCTAGGGTCAGGGTTTATTATTTTTGGGTGGCTGTGTTTGGGAAGATGAAGGAATAGAAGAAGAAAGGGTCGGCTGGAAGCTGATTTTTAAACGAAAAAGACCCCTACAGAGTTCTGCCCAAACTCGATCAGAACTCAGTGCGAGTTTGGCCACTCTATTTTTAGTTCATTTATGAGTAATAAATTATAAAAATAGCTTAATAACTTTTAACTCTTCAATTGAATTAATATTCATCACCTTGGGTTAGCTGTAGGGACCGAATCCCAGCTAACGGTAGTCCAAAGACTAAAGCACCGTGTCGCTTTAGGCTCGCCTGTATGACATAAGGGCCCTATCGGCTTGTACCCAAAATAACTTCAATTAATAAATCTCGAAATATTAAATTTTAAGCATTTTTATTAATCATAACACATCATGACTCTGAAAATTCATGTATGCCTAACTCTCGACGCAGATAATTGAATCGGTCTTGAGCTAGCAGTTTTGTGAAAATGTCTGCTAATTGATGATCTGTGTCAATAAATTCTAAGCATATATCCTCGTGTTGCTGGTAATATGCAAGAAATAATGACATATTTTTTGTGCTTTGTACATAAGTGACAAACTGGGTTCTTTGTCAAGGTAATCATGCTAGTATTGTAACAGTAAATTAGAATCTTTATGTCGTGTAGATTGTAGTCTTCTAGGATTTACTTCATCTATAAAATCTGAGCACAACAATATCCTACGATGATATACTCAGCCTCAGTTGTTGATAGCGCGACAAGGTTTTGCTTCTTGCTAAACCAGAAGACTAATGTTTTTTCTAGAAAATGACACGTACCGCTAGTACTTTTACGGTCTATTTTGCATCCAACAAAATCAATATCTAAGTAACCGATTAGGTTAATAGATGTGGTTTTGGGATACCATAAGCCAACTATAAAAGTTCCTTTAAGGTATCGAAAGATACGCTTAATGGCGCATAGGTGTGATTCCTTAGGATTAGATTGATATCTGCACAAATGTAAATACTAAACATAATATCAGGGTGACTAGTATTTAAGTAAAGTAAACTACCAATCATACCTCGATACTTATGATGGTCGACTGGTTTGCCATTTTCATCAATGTCAAGCCGTGTTGATGTAGCCATTAGTGTGTCGATAGGCTTTACATTGTCGAAGTCGTACTTTTTCAGTTAATCCTTCGTGTACTTGGCTTGATTGATGAATGTTTCCTGTGAGTGCTGACTGATCTGAAGTCCTAGGAAGTAATTGAGCTCTCCCATCATACTCATCTCAAACTCATTCTGCATACACTTTGCAAAATCTTGACAAAGTTTTTCATTAGTAGAACCGAAAATAATATCATCTTGTCACGACCCATACCCAGTATAGGGGCACAAGTGCATGATAGCGCCCAGCCTACGCCGTAGTATCGGCAGTAGAACGATGTCTAGGTCTACTATACTAGCAGTGAACATGATAACCTATCAATATAGCTCATCTCCTACTGGAGGATAATAATGATATAGCATACTCAATCACAAATCTATGACGAAGATATAAAGGCACGATAAATGATACTGACATAAAGAAAAATATCCAAAAGTGCAAAGTATCATTTTACATATCCAGAGTCTAGAGTAAAATATATCAATACAAGTCTAAAATAATAAACAGGCTAATCAGAATGTGCTGGAGACATATCCAGTACAAGCCTAGTCTACTGGGTTGCTACTACGGCCTCCTCAACTGGAAGTAGGCCCTGCTCTGCCAAAGTCTCCTGATATATGCTTACTACGTCCTGCGGACCATAGTAGGTAGTGCACCCGTCCTCATCGTTGTCTGAAAGATATATCCAGTTAGGATTGGAGCAAAGTACATTTCTAACAACAGTTTCCGTAAATGATAAGGACTATGTAACAGTAAATAGAGAGAATGTACGAAATTAAGTAAAGTGCACATAAAAGTAGCATGGCATAGTAAAACTATAAATAAGAGCAAGAATAAGTAAAATAGGTTATATCATGTACAAGATTCCAGAAATCCATACTATCTATATAAGTGAGTACTACCTTCGATATGTGACCGGCTTAGAAACTTGCACAAGATTTTATGGCCGGATTAATCATGCCTGCGGTGTATGATTAACACTCACAAGAAACAAGACATGCACAAGAAGGATATTGACCACACATCTGCACTAATACTCCCCGTCCTCAACTGGTACTGTGGATCTAACCAGGGTATATTATGACACGGGATGCTCTGGGAAGGTAGCTAATCCTCTCAGGAATCGGTGTCTACACAATGCACAAAAACAATAACAAGGCTTGCACAAGGTGTACCAGATCTACGGGAATAACATTTTATGACGGGATCCAAAAATACCAATCCGTGTAACCAACGTGTCGAGAGTTCAAGGGTATCTACACTAAATATATGAAACATAGAAAATACCATAAACAGAAAATTACCAGAGAATGTACTCGCTTGAGATCCAGTGTAGAATATCAACAGTATTCGATACGGTGCCTCGAAGACCTAAATATGGAATGTTATATCAATATCAAGTTTTGGAATGAAAATAAGTCAGACTAGTCCAATTCTAGGTCATAAAGTCATTTCTAGGTCAAATTAGCTATTTCTAGGTTGTTTGAGTCTATCTCTAGGATATTGGGTCCAATCACCCTGTATCTAGGATATACTAGCTATATGGGATACTAGGGTATCAACACTACATGGAGTCCTAAGATACACAACATACTATATATAGTATTTATACTAGTATCCTTATAGCTAATGCTAGCCCTACAAGGATACCTTGGCCTTGAGCCAATTTAGTATCACACTCTATCTACCTTTTTAATACCCAACTCAAAACCTAAAGCTAAAACCCATATCTAGGTATTACCTATCTTCTACATATACCTTACCTTAATGTAGGGTAATCCAAATCATTACCTACATATACCCAACCCCTGTGCTAATACCCATGCATATCCTACTCCTATGCCTACATGACCTTCATGCAAACACACACACAATACTCACACATATTCTCATATGTGCATACTTATACACATGTTACTCTCATATGTGTGTTAGTGTCACCCACACCCAGATCTTCACTCACACAATACAAACCCACATTGACCCTCAAATGTGACACACACTCCCTCACACTGTCTATATACGTACCCCATAATCTGTCTTTACCTGGGGTGTATTTCTACACTTGTTGTTGCATATGGCTAATGCCCCAATTCTTGCTACTGCTGCTCTGGCACTTCCCCTTCCTGTTCACTAATGCGCACACACCACTCTACCTAGGAATGTTTATCCTCAACTCATAAACACACCTAACTATCCAAGGATACACACACAGCAGGTAAGATCTGCTACTGCCCTGCTGTTGTTTAACTCCCTTCCTGCCCCCAATCTTTACTGTAACATACTTAAACCCATAACCCATCCAACTGACAGGAAGGGAAGGGAGGTGTCCTTGTGGCAATGGCTGCCACCAACAGGACCTCCCAACCTTATAGGTAACTTGGCATTTAGTGTCCTAACCAATGCTAAACAGACCACCAAAACCAGTGCTAAATAGACCACCAACATGACTTCCTTTACCTGTCCTAACTATTTTCTGCATTTAGTGTTGCCTAACCAGTGTTAAACAGACCACCAAAACCCCTATCAACCTTGCTGCCATGCTCCTAACTGCTGCTACTGCCAAAGTTGCTGCTAACTTCTATCTACCCGAGCCATTCCCAAGGCCAAACTGCCTACTGCAGGCTACTAAGCACCTGACCAAGCATCAGTACTCCCCCCCCCCCCCCCCCGCGCCACAGTTTCCCCCTCTCCACACTCCCCACATCATATATACACATTCACACAATCCTATATATATACATACATATGTACATATCTAATATATATAAATACATCTACATCTATATGTATTGGTGCACACACATTTGGATATGTGTGGACCTACACTCTCACACCTGTCAATGTACCTGTGCGCATTGGTTTCCATGAAATCATATCCCTTACAATCCCTCCTCTCTCTAACACACATACTCACATAGGTAAATTGGTAATTCAAATGCACACCACAGTTACCTATTCCTCTACCCATATAGTCTGTTGTTGTTTCCCTTCCCTTTCACACACTCTCCATTACACAGGAATTTCCGATCATACACATATGTTTAGGAACACGCATACACTCTAACACACACTGTCTTAGAAGCTAACACCCATCCTTATACCTAGTAGTGGAGATAATCCTAAAACTAAGCCCTCTCATATATTTTTGATACCAATCCCATAGCCTACTGCTACAACCTAGCAGCAGGGTCTGCTGCTGTCTCCCCCATTCTTCTCTACCAGTCTAGCTTTCTAGTTACCCTTCTATCTATCTATCTATCTATCTATCTATCTATCTATCTGTCTGTCTATCTATCTACTCTTCTACTAGTTATCTATCCAACTTCAAATCAATTTCCTATCTATCTAGCTATTAATATATATATATATTTTTTTAATATATCTAGCTATTAATATATCTAGCTATTAATATATATATATATATATATATATATATATATATATATACACCCAATGGACGCCCCTTCTCTAACTGAATCTCTCCCTCTATAATTCTATTTATCAACTGAACGTCATCTAACCCCTTATCCCTCTTATCTCACAACTGACACACACACCCCCTATGTCTCTTTCTATATATACACACATATGCCTATCTATCTAAGTACCTACACATCCATATCTATCAATCTCATTTCCCACACATATGAATCCCAATAAGGCATACACATAAAATACATACACACACATTTGTGTAGGTAGATACATATACCCCACATCCATAGGCATACACACACTTATGAATATATATATGGATACACACTTATATATACATATAGGTAGATATACATGCATACCCAAATTTAACCGTGCTTATCATGAGACACCATGATATGACACCACGTATCCTATTTAGGGGACCACACCAAATCTCAACTCAAAACTTTGGGGACACATGTCAAACACTTGGTGTGCAAGCTTGTGATACTCCAAGATACTCTACCAAACCTTGTCCAAATCCAACCAAACTTCATGGGCAAGTCTAAATATACCTATAAATAATTAGTATATTTCTAAGCTAGTGTCGAGTGTCATGTGTAATTGGGCATTGCCCCACAATTGTAGGATGCCAAAATCCCCCAAATTGGCCCCGTGTCCTACAGTATCATGACACAACCTACACGTACCCATTTGTGGATACAAATCTAGGCAAACATAACCAAATCTATTTAAATAGTCCTAAAAACCTAGTGTCAACACTTGGTGTGCCATTCTCAGAATTCCTTCAAAAGTGGCACAAAACTCACTCTAGCTTTCAAATAGGTATTCATTAGAGTCTCAAAACTCTACCTATGGGTAGCCCTCACTACAAGAAAAAAGGCTTTTCTTGACGGTGATTTCATGTCAAGAAATGGGTATCTTGACGGTTGCGGATCCGTTAAGTAGGCCGGAGTCAAGAAAAGCCCCCTCCTTTTCTTGACGGTCGCTGGCAGGACTTTTCTTGACGGTTTTTAGCCGTCATATAAGTAATTTTCTTGACTGTTTTTAGCCGCCAAGATAGCAGTTTTTAGAAACCGTCACGTAGGCAAAAACTTTTCTTGACTCCGGCCTAAATGACGGCCTTTAGCCGTCAAGAAAAGTATTTGTTTTGACGAACAAATCTATCATGAAAACATGAATTCACAGCTATTATGCAGCATGATTTGAAATAAAATTGACGTTTGACAACCGTCAAGAGAAGCTATCCAAAGTACCGTCAAGAGAAGCTTGCCAAAATTTTTCAAGGATTATTAATATTAATCAAACAAACATAATCAATCCAGAAGCTACACACATCAAATTACTATAAAACCCAAATTTCATATTAACAAACTGTATTGTTCATACAAAAAACTTTCAATATGCATCCCACCACATGTATTCTTCACTTGTCCAACCACACCATAATCCAACCATAAAGTACACATATCCCACATCTGTTGTTTTCATACCACTTAAACATCCAAACCACAAACATCCATACATCACTTGTCACCATAAAACATAATCCGACACTACAAAATGAGACCAAAAAGTAGAAAACCAGACCGGAGCACATCCCTCCATATCCATAGCATTCCCCTATTCACAGCATGCATGCACCTTCATTTTTCGACAATTTTCTTAGAGAACGAGAACACAAATTATCAATATACTTTCCTACATGTTCTTAATCATATAGATATTCAACTCACTATTACAAAATTATCAATACAGTTTAACTTTATTACTGCACACACAAGAACTTGAGATAATTTGAATCACTTGACAGAACTGCAAGGAATATTTGACTGCAGTAAATAGTATCATATTTATGGAATAGCACCAATTTGTTATATGCCGCCTGTAAGTGTCGTTCGAATAGCCCAAAGGACCTAGTTGGTGTACATACATTGTAATGGTATATTCTGTGGAAATGAAATATGCAATCTAACTCTTTGGCTTTACGCAACTTCATACAACAACTGAAGCTAATGAATAAAAAGTAAATAAAACTGATGAAGCATGGACTTGTAATTATGGACAAATGCTTGAAAGATAAAGTATACTTTTTTCTAAAAACCAAAAGTTGAAAAAATTATTTACATCAAGCTTTCACTCCAACGACGGACCAGGCTATAAATAATATAGCTATAAAGGAATAGGGAAAAAAAATCAAAGGTTACTCTATTGGATACATTGTCATGGGGGTACTTAGGCGACATCCATATTTTTTCTCTATTATTGGTTACATCGTTTAATAGTCCAAAGGAGAACTAGAGAGCACTGATCTTATGGTCGAAGGACAAAGTTTCACATACTTAAGCCAGAGTTTCGAACTTCATCTCCTTTATGGTTTTAGTCGCTTAATAGACAATAATCTGTGCCGATTTCTAGATACATTTATATATAAAAAAATCATTTTTGTGAAACAAAAAAATGGATTTGAGGAAATCCATGCTTCAAAACTTAGCTGGATGGACACTCTTAGGTTGACAAGATGCAAGAACCATATGCGTAATAAGAATAACAGAGAAATGCCATAGCTCTTAACTAGATTTGGTACAATGAAGACTAAAAGATACAAATTTTCAACCCAGATCTTCACAAACAAAATTAAACAGTAGATGATATCATTAGTAGATGCATGGCTCAAAGTTTGCATATAATTCTACACTAACTATGAGACCTAGTTTTATAATTTTATTACCAAAAGAATTAACGAGTGTGAGCAATGCCATAGCTCTTAACTAGTTGTAGCCAGGTCAAATAGATAACTTCAAGCACTATAGAACAAAAGGCATTATCAAACGATATCAAAAAGAAATTTTACGTAGATGAGTTTTTGTACCCATACCGTGATTCCACCGTGGTGCACATTGCCAAAAGGCTCCTCACCAGTGAGAATTTCCCATATGACTATACCAAAGGAAATACATCAACTTGTAATTGGATGAGAATTAATAATATTGGTAAAATGTCTAATTTATTCATGCTAGTGGGCCACTATTTATTATCTACCTCCATTTCAAGGATGGTAATAGCCACAAAGAAGACCTTTTTCACAGATTGCTCTCAACTCTTCAGGATAAACATGCCCTAGCATCACCTGATGGGAGAATAGCTAAATGTAGAAAACAGATGGTGTTTGTCCGAGGAAGTTCAACCAAGTACCTCAGCGAGTGCCATACTAACACCAAAACTCTGCTCTTCTAACAGAGATTTCATAACTTCAGTAAGTAAAGTCCTTTTACCATGCCAAGCTTCTAACAACCTTTAGAGACAAAACAGTAGGAATAATTTTACACCAGAAAGCTGGATGTCGTCTAGTCAAAATATCAGACTACTGATTCGAAGAAACCTATACAAGAAATGCTTTAATACACAAAGTGCTCCAACAATCGAAGGTTCATCCTTTGTCTGACATATCTGGATAAGACAATGACAAAAGAGGTTGACAGAGAACTGTTAAGCGCAAGATCCAAACTTCTTCAGAAAATTATCAATTTTATGGTTCCAATTTAATAGATTCATCTATCAACAGATAAATCCATTTTTCCCACTCGGACATGCCTTTGATTGTGATCAGATAAGTCTATAAGCATAGCTGAGTCTAACTATGTTGTTGTTAATGGAAGCATGTCATGGCGACAAGGCAAGATCTTTTTCTAACTGATATTCAAGCAAAATTTTGTTGTCACATGCATAGTTTGCAGTATCGACCAATACCGATCTGACACGGCCGATAACGATATAGTTTGGCATGTCCCGAACCGATACCGACTGATATTCGATACTGATGATACCGACATTTTTGCTCTTTTCGGACAATTCGGTAAAGAAAATTGAATGAAAAAGACAATCTGCAAGGGTGTAAAAGTATAGCAAGGTTGTAAAAGCATGTAAAGGGAGAAAACTTACCTATCCCATGTAAACCAATTCACAAGGGTGACTATTATTTCATTCAATTTCAAAAATGCTAAAAAAACAACACTACAAATATTTAGAATTATGTCTAAATGACAAATGATATTTTTATTTGCCTTGGAGAAAAGCAATAGACATCACAGAAAGGAAAAGTTCAAAGAGGAAAAATTTGAAGTACATGCCATTTCAGTTGAATTCAAATTCTGAAGTACATGCCATTTAAGTTGAATTAAAACGCTCAATTTTTTTAGAAGGGGATAGTATATGTCACATTATTTGATAAATCATTATTAATCTAATGCTCTAGGAAGTTTACGTAGTACATTCTAACCAAGGTTCAAAATCTTAGTTCAAGTTCTGGCCATCTTTTGAGCCACATTATGCGATTTAGAAGTTTTATTGACTTATAGAGTTACACATTTGTATAGTAATCTTCGAATGTTAAAAAAGTAAAAGGATAAAATTTAAAGATAATTTCATGCAATGTTTGTGTAGTTTACGGATACAATGATTGATACTGGATACTAGTTACTTTCATGACATGAGTCCTAACACAAAGTAATCTTCACAAGTAGTTATTAAGTATATTTTGCAGAGAGTGCATTGATATTTATAAATATTACTAATTAATATCAAATACTGAGAATATCAAATCTGTATTTGTATAATAATAAGTATCAAACAAGTCCATATGATATCATAAACCCTTCCTGTATGGTGATCTCAATTGAAAGGGACATATATGGAAAGAATGTCAAGTTAACCAGATGGGTCTGTTTATGATACATTATCAAAGGCAGATGGTATATCTTTACGAAAGAAAACAAAAACAATAAATAAATTAGTAAGAAAAGCACAAGTAGTGAGAAATTAACTCCAGGAAATATTCTGCACTAGCCTTTAGAGATTGGAAATTTTAGATTGCACTTCAGAAATGAAATTCGACAAGAACGTGCAAATGAAATATTTAGAGCGGTAAAAGGTATTACAAAATCAATAATGTTGTCCCCATAATTCAGATATGTACTCTATTAGTCTTCAGTCAGTTCATATGAAAACTTTTGCTCATTTACCAGGGATAAATGTGCATGAGGAGGGAGGGAGGAGAGAGTACTCGTTTTTGGGCCAGCTAGGTGATTCCATAGGGCTTAAATCTTTGATGTCGCCATTAAGTGAATAATCTCTAATCTTCTTTTAAGTCTCCAAAAGAGAAGTGCTGCACAAGAAGATTAAATTGATATAGCAGAAATCAATAACACAAAAAGTTATAAATCTAAGAAATGGACATGGAAGGGTATTGAACAACTCAACAACATAGTAAATCTATAAGAAATACGGCATCATAATCATGCCACATGTTTCTACAGAAAGACAATCGCAAGATAAAGGGCATGTCTGGCATCTCCTACGAGTTGCAACTCCACAACATGGACCTATGTCAACGTCTAGAAGTGCATTTCATCTGACCAGTGGTGGTTAGGGCACTTATTGTAAATGAGATTAAGCTTCATTAGATCACTACACAAGCAAACGAGTGGAAAAATAAACATTTATAACCTAAGTTATCCATCTTTGTTGCATTTGAAATATCACTCACATGAATTTCATCAATTTGGAGTTCTAGCTGCCAAGTTGCAATAACTTGAAAGAATTAGCAAGGATATATGAAAAGTATGTATGGATGATAACCAAATAGGATTTGAGAGTTATCCTCGACTTTTAATCCATTAGCATTTTTAATTTGTCCAAGGATCTTACAGCCTTCATCGTTTCAAATGTTATCCTCTCTTTCTATGTAATGACTACCTTTTGTGTTTGTAAGTTGTAATACCAACAGGAGGAGCCATCTCCATAAGCTGTGTTAGAAACTGCAAGTTCTTCCGAAACTTCGAGTTCGCCTCGATGAGCTTCTTCAGCTCGGTCGACATGACACCTCTTGCCGACTTCGTGTCCCCGTACTTAGAAAGTTGCTCGTTTTCCCAACAACTACCCTAGCCCTTTAAAAAATTCCATAAAACCCCTAAATTCCTATAAAAAAAACCAAAATACCTAAATTTCTCCAGCATGAGCAGCTGCGTTATCTCCTTGAACAAAAACTCGTTGAACGTGGAGAAAACCTTCAAATCCTTCACCAATATATCCACCGCTTTCGACCGATCGCGCCTACAGACCCATAGCCCCAAATATTTCAACATCCAAACCCTAAAATCTCTAGAAAAAATTAAGATAGAGAGAAAGAGGAGAGACTGTTCGTACTTATCGAGGGCTTCACTATACTTCTGATTGCGGATCTCGAAGAAGATCTTCATCGAGTAGCGGTTGTCGTCGACCTTGGTGACGCTGGAGAGGTACTTCTCGACCTCGTCCCACTCCCCGCCGAGCACCACCTCCTCGAAGTGCTTCATGTTGAATTAGAACCCGGACTCCTGCTCCATCCTGTGAAATTCTAACAAAATCGACGGCCAAAATTAGGGTTTCTAAATTTTCTAGGGCTTCCTCTTCGAGGAGGAGGAAAAGAAAAATTAGGGTTTGCTCACTTGTGGAAGGTCTCCTTGAACTTCTCCTCCTCTAGGAACTGGAGGATGAGGAAGATGAGCTCCCGGCTGAGTCATGGCTGGATCTCCAGATTCGGATCCGGGTCATGTCTTCTTATCGGAACCATATCGGAAGGAGAGGATGAGGAAGGAGAAGAGGGTGAGTTGGGGTTAGGGATTGGGAGATGATTCCTCCTTGTTCTTCAACGCCATCACCGTGGAGACGGTTCCTCGATGATTCCTCGACCGAGGAATGACCTCCTCTAAGAAATAAAAAGGAAGAGGAAGTGAGAGATAGAGAGAGGAAGGGAGAGCAGAAAGTTATTGTTTAGGGAGAGTTTACGAGAGATCGGAAAAAAAATTGTTGTGCTCTCCAATAAAAAAGAATCATAACCGTCAATAGATATAAAAATTTGAAATAATTACAATAATGACAGCAAAAAAAGCGACAATTTTTTCGTACATGCATTACTTGACGGTTATCAACAAACCGTCAATATAAAAATGTTCTTTCTCGACGGATCCTTCGAAACCGTCAACATACATGCCATAAAATTGCTAAAGTAACAAAAAAATGGCATCTCTTGACGTAAGCCTAAATCCGTCAAGATAACCACTATTGTTGACGATTTTCGACGACCGTCAACTTATAAACCGTCAAGAATCGTCATTTTTCTTGTAGTGCCTAGTCCATTAGTGAATTCCTAGGGGTTTAATAACACAATTAGAGTCTAAATAACAAGGAAAGTAAGGTGTATACGTATTGGGAGATGAATTCTCAATAAAAAGCCAAATGTACACGATCCGGACATGTAGCTCCTAGCAAGTGGACTCATCTCCTTGCTCCTAGTCTCCAAGCCCCTTCTAGTGTAGAGAATGAGAGGATTAGGTGAGAGAATGGGTGAGATTTGAGAGAAAATGATGGAGGAATGGCTCTACTTGGAAGAGAACACCAAAATAAGAAAAATGAGAGTTGAAATAAAGAATGTGGGCTCTCTCTCCATACATGCTGCCATATAGGGCTAGGGTCACCTATTCTAGAATGTCCTACATGTCCTCTAATGTTGTCATGAAAGCTAATTACTATATGGAAGGGTTTAGACCTATTTCGGTAAATAGTCTTATCTTTATTCTACTTAATTGGTCATGACTAATGAGTCTAATTAAGTCTAATCAACTGAGTTGGTTCATGAGTCATGTCATGCTAATTATTGGGCTCTAGTCAAGTGTCTAATCTAACGGGTTCACTAACACAAGTCCAACTAATAGGCTAACCACTAACCGTAATAACTAACATAATATTATTAAATAAATATACACAATATAAATAAATAATTAGGCACAATAAAATGTAAACATGAAATGACAAAAATATCCCTCCCCCAAATTTAGGTAGTCATAATCCTACCACCCCTTAGAAAAATTTTGTCCTCGACATTTAAGTTGGTCGTACTCTTCTCTAGGTCAAGCCCCCAACAATCATGAACCAAGAAGGTCCTACCTAAATCATATAGTATAAATTCTACTAAAAATAACATGCACGGCTATGGTATTACTTGTCATGATATTGCAGTCCCAATCAGGGTTTCCTACGAACTTTGCTAAACACACTATAGTACAAGGCAAGCTATAAGGTACTAAAGAACATTCAAGCAAGGATGAAAGGATGGAACAGAAACAAAATATACATACTAACCCATCACCAACAGCATCGGCCTCCTCGGCCGTCATCGCAACAGCCCTGCTCCACTGGGGTGTCTCCCAATGCTGGTGCGGGGCACCTTGCGGTACCACATGTGGCCTAGCTAGAGCCCTCCTATCTTGGTATCCTAATACTAATCAATCTGCTGGCACTCACTCATCAATCACTCTAGGATACTTATCCTTACCTTGGCAATATAACCATATATAACACCCTCTTGCTCTACCAAACTCAAATTTTCGGCGCACTCCACTCTCACATGATACCTATTCTTACGTATATACACATATATAAAACATGCATGACTATACTGATACCAATTCATTAAATCACCACTGATACTCTACTCTCCCTTCTACCCTTGGTACCTATACTAACTATACTGACATTTACCATAGAACAATTTCTTCCAAGGTGTTGCTCTACGAATCATCTCTAGATTACTGCCAACAGCTCACATGCTTATCCAGGAACCACTCACAAATCTCCAAGTTATACTCCTAACAACCAACATTGATACTCAAATACAAAAACCTATCTGCAAGCTACCAAGCTACTACACCATCCAAGGAACCTCAGAAATAATAGAATGAAACCCTATAAGGAATTGGCCTAGAGGAAATTAAGGATGCCCCTTGCCTGAGCTGAGGAAGGTAACAGAAATGATTTCTATAATAATAAGAGTGGATAAATAGAGATGATATATTAAGAACCCATTTAAGATATAATCTGATAATCGCATATGTCTGTCCGTAATCATGTTACCCAGAATCTTTGCCATGCCAGTAAACGTAGCTATGATAAACTATAGGGTCCATAACTGAGGTATATACTTCTATAATCATGTTATCTAGAATTTTCACTACACCAACCGGTATGGCTGCAAGAATTTTAAATTCCATAACTAATATAAGTATATCCAAAGCCAGGCTCTATGTCTTCGCCATGCCAGCTTAGTATGGCTGCGATAAGCTCTAGATTCCATAACCAAAGTAGACTTTTACATTTCACATTATCCTCACCAAATATGTCATCAGAATATACCTTAACTTAGTTTATAAAATTCATCTGATATAAAAATCAAAGTCAACAATGAACTCCAGGGATAAATTTCAACAACAATCACCAAGAATGAAATTCAACAACGAACAATGAAGAGTGGAAATAGACATGTGGAAACACTCTGAGATAAGGTTTATAGTGAGATTCTCAGTGGTCGTCCCAGGAACCTCTCAAGGAATTCTAATTGTAATTGAGTATCCTTTCATCCTAATATCCTATTTCCTATATCCTATCGCAGGCTCGCAGTAGTACAACTAAGTCGTTGTACCACCACAACATCGCTCTAATTGCAAAGTCTGACCTGCATGGACCACCACTAAAAATGTGTCAAGACCCGCACCCGATATAGGGGCACAAGTGCATGACAGCGTCCAGCCTACGCCGCATTGTCGACGGTAAAACGCTGCCCTATCAATATAGCTCATCTCCAACTGGAGGACAATAATGATATAGCATACTCAATCACAAATCTGTAAGAAAGATATAAAGACACGATAAATGATACTGACATAAAGAGATATATCCAGAAGTGCAAAGTATTATTTTACATATCCAGAGTCTAGAGTCAAATATATCAATACAAGTCTGAAATAATAAACAGGATAATCAGAATGTGTTGGAGACATATCCAGTACAAGCCTAGTCTACTGGGTCGCCACTACGGTCTTCTCAATTGGAACTAGGCCCGGTTGTGCCAAAGTCTTCTGATCTATGCCTACTACATCTTGCGGATCATAGTAGATAATGCACTCGTCGTTGTCTGAAAAATATATCCAGTCAGGATAGGAGCGAAGTATATTTCCAATAATAGTTCAAGTAAATGATATGGACTATGTAACAGTAAATAGAAAGAATGTACGAGATTAAGTAAAGTGTACATGAAAGTAGCATGGCATGGTAAAACTATAAACAAGAGAAAGAATAAGTAAAACAAGTTTTATCATGTACAAGAGTCCAGAAATCCATACGATCTATGTGAGTGAGTACTAGCCTATGTGAGTGAGTACTAGCTTCGATATGTGGTCGGCTTGGGAACTTGAACAAGATTTTATGGCCTGGTTAATCATACGTGCGGTGTACGATTAACAATCACAAGAAATAAGACATGCATAAGAAGGGTATTGACCACACATCTACACTAATACTCTTCGTCCTGACTGGTACAGTAGATCCAACAATGGTACATTATGGCACGGGATGCTCTGGGAAGGTAGCTAATCCTTTCAGGAATCGGTATCTATACGATGCACAAGAATAATAATAAGGCTTGCACAAGGTATACCAGATGTATGGGAATAACATCTCATGATGGGAACTTGAAATACCAATCAGTGTAACCAACGTGTCGAGAGTTCAAGGGTATCTACACTAAATACACGAAACATAGAAAATACCATAAACAAGAAATTATCAGAGAATGTACTCGCTTGAGATCCAGTGTGAAATATCAACAGTATCCGATACGGTGCCTCAAAGACCTAAATATGGAATGTTATATCAATATCAAGTTTTGGAATAAAAAAAGTCAGACTAGTCCAATTCTAGGTCATAAAGTCATTTCTAGGTCAAATTATCTATTTCTAGGTTGTCTAAGTCTATCTCTAGGATATTGGGTCCAATCACCCTGCATCTAGGCTATACTAGCTATATGGGATACTAGGGTATCAACAGTATATGGTGTCCTAAGATACACAACATACTATATATAATATTTATAATAGTATCCTTATAGCTAATGCTAGCACTACATAGATACCTTGGCTTTGAGACAACTCAGTATCACACTCTATCTACCCTCTTAATACCCAACTCGAAACCTAGAGCTAAAACCCATATCTAGGTATTACCTATCTTCTATATATACCTTACCTAAATACAAGGTAATTGTAAGCCCTCTTGAATGTTAATTAGATTTTATCTAGATTAATTAGTAATTTAATATGATTATATTTGAATTTCTAAGTTATTAATGATTTTTCACTTTTATTTTTGATTATCATTTGCACATTGCCATGACTTTTAAATTATGAGCACAAGACTAGTCATTTTCTCAAAACCAACTTCGTATGCATGATCTAGTCGAGACACTCTTCACCAATTTATCGCACAACTTTCCTGGCGCAAGACCCAAACTTGATTCACCCCACGGAGTCACATTTTTTTCGACTCGAATTGGGGACACCATTTCGACCGAAACATGTCAACCCAAGATATGGACACGACCCACTTTGGGCCCACTACACACATGCCACTTATGTCCCATTCACGCATGCTATTTATTTATCAGTGATTATAAATGACTAATTTAAGCCATTTTATTCACCAAGACCCATTTGTGACCCGACCCAACTCAATTAAACTCAACCCTAGCACCATGCCACCCCTCTTATCAATACCTACACACACAACACCAATGCATCCCTACAAAATACCAAACACCCAACACTATTCATTCTAATCCCAAATGACCAACTCCTAATCCCAATTTAGGAAGAGGTCCTCTAATTAAATCCATTCAAACCCCTTCATACTAATTAGCCTCTTTGGCCATACACAAATAATCTAGGGGAAAGTTCCTATGATACATGTAATCCCTTGACCAATCACCACTCAACACACCCTTTCCTTTTTCCAAAAACTATGACATAACTCACCAACTCTCTCTTTCTCTCTCCTCCTAGGAACCCCTATCAGCCAACCATGCTCTCCCCCTCTTCTTATTCTAAAACACTTTTCCATTCTCTTCTTTCTTTCTAGCAGCTCAGCCCCTCTTCCAAGCCACAACCGACACCAACACTCACCATTTTCACTCTATTACCATTATCCTCACCATCTCTTCATCTCTTCCTCCTCTTTAATCTGACAGCCGACACCCCATTGCAGCCATCATCTTCATCTTCACCACCACCATCATCTTCTCCATAACCATTCTCTTTATCTTCTCCTCCTCCTCCTCCTCCTCCATGGCAGCAGCCATGAGCTGCTTCTGTTGCTGTCGAGGCAGCCACGGCCACCACTGCCTCGTCGCGGCTGTCGTCGCCTAGCTGCTGCGGCTGTCGCACGTCCAGCACCGTCGCGTGCACCAGGTCGGCCACTGCCGACCACCCCTAGGCCGGCTATCTTCCAGAAGCGAGACACCACACTCCAGTGGTCCCTTGGCCTTTCGGCGTTCGACGCGCGATGCGTTCTCGACGTGCGACGGGTTTCCTACGTCTCCGTATCGACAAGACGAGCTTGTCGCATCGTAGCCCTGTCCAGCCCCTTTGCGCGCCTTCGCTGTCGTAGCACGCGTACGACAGAGGTGACTTCTTCCTCCTCATTGTGTTTATTTTCACATATGTATATGCTTTCCGTGGTTTATTTGACTTGAGTACGGGTTAGAAGCTTGGGTAATCAAGTTCATGCAATGGGACTTAGCATGTGTTGCTCCTACAACACACCCATGTTTCCTTTCTTGCTAATATGACATTAGGTGTTCTGTTGCCATATTTCTCTTCATTTAGAAGACACAATATGTTTCCATTTCACTTGTCCCATCTTATTTTGTTGCATGTAATATTAACACTATGTACAAGTTCCTTAGTATTACGTAAGAATGCATGGTAATCCCATTATACCCATGTTACACCCATGACAGTATGACCCCCTCACTTGATTCCCATACGTACACCATATTTTCATTGTTAATGTATAACCTATATATATTTCCTAATATATATGTACTTTTCCTTATATACATTTCCTCATGTATATTTCCTATATATATATATATATATATATATATATATATATATATACTCCTATACTTGTATATATATATATATATATATATATATATATATATATATATATATATATATATATATATATATATATATATATATATATATACAAGTTGTATATATATATTTTCTATATACATAATACAATATATATACGTGTTTCGTGTTTTTCTTTATGTGTATAATATATATATATATATATATATATATATATATATACTCCTATACTTGTATATATATGTCTCTATACATGTATAAAAACTTGTATGTGTAATTCCTTGCATAAATGTAACTTAGTATATATATGTGTCTTCAAGTACGTAGAAACATATATGCTTCATTGTGTGTGGATAGATGTGTAGTCATGAATGTTCGTTTAGCGTATTGTAAGCCTTGGTTGGGTATTTGTAGGTCTCTCGGACGACGTGATCGAGACGGGAGGGACCAGAGTACTGCTTGCGTACTGTGGAGTTGAAGGCAAGTATACCTTGCCTCGTATTACTGTTTTACATATACTTCTTTATGCTCTTGTTAGCGTAAACTTAGTTAGTTGAGTCCGGGAGTTGCCTCTGGCGTAGTCGATGATGACATCGACACTTAGGGTTACCTACTTGACTTAGCTCTAGACGACGTATCCTCGGTTATGGAGTTGTTATGATAACTCCCTCGACCATGACACGTGTTACGACACGGCACCGAGTGAGATCAAATCGTGGCACGCACTGACGCTCTCGACTAGCCATCAGTGCGAGTGGCACGTGTGACGACACATATAGAGTAGTGATGGTTCTAGATAGCTGACTTTGTATTGAGATTGATGTTTTAGACGTGGATACGAATTGCATATTCTGGCCGGGAAAGACAACCAGTAGGTGTATGGGACAGACAGTTATATTATTCTAGACTCAGGGGGGACCCGGTTATGGGCATGATACCCGATTATGGGCCATACATCTACTAGGGGATACGTCCGGCAGCGGCCACTAGCTGCGCGCTATATACGGTCGGGAGGTATACTAGTGTTGTATGTTCACATCGGCTCGTGATCCGACATCGGCCAGTGACTCGATGCCATTCCCTTATCTACCCACCCATACGTTCCAAAGTTGTTTTCATATGCATTCACTTAAACTAGTTAGCACACCCCTTATGTTTATATAAGTATTTACTTTATGGCATGTTCCTATTTATATCTTGCTATGTCCCCTGAGGACCTGGTTCATTTCCAGATCCCGACGAGCATCTGTACTCGACAATTTACGGTTCCTGAGCTAAAGCAGGAGACTTTGCAGAGGACTACGAGATGTACCCCGAGGAGTTCCCCTGATCCAGGGTATGCTGCTACTTTGGCTGAAAGTTTCATTACCTAGTTAGTTGTTGCTCTTAGCTAATTATCTTCCATTTCCTGTATTTCCATTCTGATGTACTGTGGGATTGTTTCCACCATACTTGTTTTTCCATCAGTTGTATTTGGATATTCTGACTACTCTGCTTTTATTTTATTACTTCCCTTTATGTTATTTGTGGATGAGATTTAGATGATTGCCTGTGTTGGTTAGTTACTTTTATAGCATAGTATGCCTAAGTGAGTCCATTAAATTGGGCATCTCACTCTAGGTTGAATCAGCTGGCTAGGTTATGCCCAAATCCCATATATTTGGGAGTGGGACGTGACAGTAACCCAATTTATTACCTACACATACCCAACCCATGTGCTAATACCCATACATATCCTACTCATATGCCTACATGACCTTCACGCAAACACACACACAACACTCACACATATTCTCACATGTGCACACCAATACACATGTCACTCTCACATGTGTGTTAGTGTCACCCATGTCCAGACATTCACTCATACAACACAAACCCATATTGACCCTCAAATGTGACACACACTCCCTTACATTGCCTATATACCTACCCCTTAACCTGCCTTTACCTGGGGTGTATCCCCATACCTGCTGTTGCATAGGGCCAATGCCCCCATTCTTGCTACTGCTGCTATGGCACTTCCTCTCCCTGTTCACTAAAATACGCATACCACTCTACCTAGGAATCTTTACCCTCAACTCATAAACATGCCTACCTATCCAAGGATACACACACACAACAGGTAAGATCTGCTACTGCCCTACTGCTGTTTAACTCCCTTCCTGCCCCCAATATTTACTGCAACATACTTAAACCCATAACCCATCCAACTGACAGGAAGGGAAGGGGAGGTGTCCTTGTGGTCATGGATGCCACCAACAGGACCTCCCAAGCTATAGGTAACTTGGCACATGCCTTTGTGCCAAGTGCACTGGCCAAAAGGCTTCCCTTACCTGTCATAACTGTTTTCTGCATTTAGTGTTGCCTAACCAGTGCTAAACAGACCACCAAAACCCCTATGAACCTTGCTTCCATGCTCCTAACTGCTGCTACTGCCAAGGTTGCTACTAACTTCCACTTCCATCTACTCGAGCCATTCCCAAAGCCTAACTGCCTACTACAGGCTACTAAAGCCCCTGACCAAGCAGCAGTACTCCCCCCGCACAGTTCTCTCCCTCTCCACACTCCCCACATTAACTTCAACATCCTACATTATCTACCAAACTCCTTTTAGTTTTGTGATAGTTTAGATAAAGATACGACATATATATACAAGTCCAGACTAATTGTGCCAATAAATGATAGCATTATATGTTACCACACAATATCTTATGCCGGTAGCTCTGGCAAGGCACCAAAATTCATATCTATAACCCAGCATATTGAGTACAAGAGAACCAATAAGAACAACTAAATCACTAGCCTTCAAAATACGAACTAGAAATCTGCAGACAAAAATCACCATTAAATAGAAATAAATATATTACATGATTTATATTTAATGCAAAAGGTGTGAGAGAACAGCTTGAAGAAATTCTGAAAATAGTACATGACATGAATACTATAAGAAGAGGGTTGTCAAGGGTTTGATAAAAAAAGGGCCTTCTATTTACTCCACAAAATGCATCTCAATTACAGGGTTGTGTGACTTGTGTCTAATCACCATAGGCATTCCTTAATGACAACACACTTAATTGAGTCCTATTTCTACATAGAAGGGATGAAGTCTTTATTATTTTATCCTTAAAAAGGAAACTTCTAAATGGATTTCCAATTTAATTCATAAAGCAGATAAAATTTTCCAAACAGAGTATTTTCCTTAGAATAGTGGGTTGCTTGTAAATACCATCATCCATGATGAGCCATGCTAATACACTTAATCATGATGACAATATGAAGTATAAGCTGTCTAAAAGTCTTTAGATTTCCTGTAGCCCCTGCTCTATGTTTCTGTTCACTTAGTATTCAGTATTCACTCAACTAATTGTTTATATAAGATTTGAACGCCAACATAGATGGTAACAGCTACGTTTTTATCATTAGAAATGGGTAGGGGGAAAACTCGAAGTTGCCCAGCAAGGAAATTATATTAACAAGCACCTACTTTGTATGGACACGGATACCATATGACATGGTAAGGACAGGGCGACAAGGCTATAACACCTGTTTTGGCGTGCATGTCCTAGTGTATTTTGAAGTGTCTGGTTGTGTACAATAGGTGTCCGACACGACACAACCTACATGTTTGGAGTGTCCGGCTTCTTAGACAAGCACTGTAATAAAAACTTAAGGATTTTGCTTCTTCAAACCCATCAAACTTATAGTCTATGATAATAAATGATTGCATTATATGTTACCACACAATATCTTATGTCGGCAGCTCTGGCAAGGCATATAATGCTATCATTTATTGGCACAATTAGATAAAGAAGCAAACTACCATTCCAAAGATAAAGCACAGAATACAAGACAACGAGGAAAAAAGAAGAAAGAAAGAAAATTAATTAGTAAGATATCTCTTTCCATATCCACTATAAAACAAAATGAGAAGGGTCATACCGGTCTTCCAATGACCATGGATTTTGCAGCCTTCATCCTTCCCTGCAATAAATACATCATGTAAATTCCTTGCTTGAAAGAACCTTGAACCATTAATTATCATTCAATAAGCAATTAAATGATAAATATCATGCATCCCAAAATTCTTACAAACTAATTATGTAAAGCTGGGATTATGTAAAGATGAAGAATGATACACTTTTATGCAATGAAGTTCAAGGGAAACTGCAATGCATCAAGGGAAACTTTAGTGGCAAGGGGTTTTATACGGTATCGGAGCAACACAAGCTTTAAGCCCACTAAAAAATATTTTAAGCGGATTATATAAAAGTGTATCAAATATGCACTAATAAGGTGCACAAAAAGGTGTATCTTTGTTGTGAAATTGATTGGATGGTTGCAAGATGGAACTCCTTTTCCTTCTTCTTACCAGCTGCTTCGATCTTCTCAGCTGTGTTCATATCCCAGGACTCCTTTTCCTGGAATTAATAGAACATTCAGCTTCAACAGAACTTCAAGGTACTGCAGCAATACGAAAGAAGGGAAAAGACATATACATTACCTTCACAAAAGATACAAGCTCAACTTCATATATTACAGTTGAGTTTGCGGAAACAACAACAAGTTCCTGCTTCGACTCAGTTGAAGAGATAGCAGGCTCGGGTGGAATGGTCACCAAGGCAAGCTCTCCCTTTTTCATTGAGGTCACAGCTCGGTCCAGTCCTTCAATTACTTGTTCTGTCCACATTTAACCAACTGGCATCAGCAAGTTACAGTAATATAGCTCATAGGTAATAAACAGAGATGTCCTTTCTTTATAAAGACGGCTCCATCTTGCAACCGTCCAATCCAATTAATAACCCCGAATATCCTCTTGACAACCCTTCATAAATAGAACATGAAACATACATGATACAGATACTAATTTTCCTAAACACAATAAAAAATAGTTTATCTAAATGACTTCAAAACATGTCTTGTGACCATATTAAATAACATATATGAATCCCGCATTCAGCACTTAAGTTTTACTATATATATAAATATGAATGTCCATATAGTAAGCCTGAATCATGCTTTGCTCTTTCGAAAACTATAATGTAAAGTGTCTATATGAGTATGATTTGATATGGAATGGTCATTTCTTACTTAGTGTTCACTATGTATATATCATTTCCATACTTAAGTTTGGGTCCCTTTTCTATATATAAACTATGTACAATCCAACCTAATTCTGATAAGGCATTTGTGGAATGGCAATCTTTTAACTTGCATAAAAAATTGGAGTGGGCATTAATACAAACGGGTGGAGCACATACTTGAGGATTCTATCTTTGTCCTTGAAGGGGATGGTGTCGGTGACGTGGACATCGAAATGATGGCGGCGGAGAGACGGCCGGAGTAGGAGTGGGCCGTGAGGAGGAGCTCCCCCAGAACTCTCGAGTCCCCTATCCTTGACTAACTCCTTTGCGACCTCCTTCAGACTCTTCCACATTAGAACACCGAGCTCCACAAACATAACCATCGATGTCCTATGTTCTGTTGTCGTTGCGATGCCGAGTTCAAACTAAGAGCATCTCCAACCCTATTGTGAGTTTAGAAAAAATGGTTGCCACATAGGAATGACAAACTTTCATTCCAAAAATTCTTCTCCAATGCAAATGTAGAATAAAACATGAAGTTGACATGGCAATGACATGGCAAGAAGAATGTGAAGTTGATTGTCTAGATCTAGACAATGCACTTCACAATGACTTTGTCTCCACATCATCAATTATGAATAGAAATATTTATAAAAAAGTTAAAGAAGGGGAGGAGTTGCCTTGGAAGTTGGAAAAAATATTTTTTTTATTGTCTCCTCAATACTTTTGCATTGGAGAGAATTTTTCTATCTCATTGTCTTTTGAGATATAATTTTGCCACATAAACAAGACATTGTCTTGTGGCTCATGCCACATAGGAGCCACCTAAGATTCACAACACTTAACAAGACAATAGGGTTGGAGATGCTCTAACAACCCAGAACCACCGAAGTCACCTTGCCTCCATCCCAATGACTTTGCTGCAATCCCCAAACTCGTTATGTCATGTTTCTGGTCATCGCTAACCCATTCTTCGCGTAAACCACCGCCACAACCCTATTTTCTCCAACCGGTCTCCTGTTTCGGACTGCTCGAGTAGTTGTCGGGAATGGAACTGCCCGACTTCGTTGAAAGCCTCCCCTATCCCCATCAGTATCAGTAGCAGCACGAGCCAAATTGCTGACAGCAGTGATGCCCCGTCCGTACCACCGTTCGCCTAGCACTAGTTATGCCACTTCTTTTCGACCACTCCGGCTACTACCATCTAACTGGCCGCGATGACCATCCTGATGCTTCTCTCCGATGGATCTAGGGTTTGGGTTCGGGGTTGGGGACGAGATTAGGTGGATTTGGAAATTAGGGTTTTGGGTCTATAGGAGAAGAAAGGAGGAAGAGGAAGAAAAGGAGAAGGGAGATGTAGAGGAGGAAGAGGGGTTTGTTGGTTTGAGCTCTCCTTCTCCATCTGCTGGTGGATGAGAGAGATGGAGAAATAGAGAGGTGAGGAAAGGATCAAAAAATAAATGGGTTTGAATGACAATCGTCAATATAGATCTACAATATAAAATTAAAAAAAATTACTAAAATGGCAGCTGAAACAATTGTGCTAATTTTTTAGGCATATATTAGTTAACGATTATTACCGAACCGTCACTAAATAAAAGGGTATTTCTTGACGGATCCTCTAAAACTGTCAACTACTATGCTGTAAGATTGCTGAATTGACATAAAATGAGGCATTTCTTGACGTAAGGCTAAAACCATCAAGATAACCCATTTCTTTGACGGGTTTTCACGACCGTCGAGAAATAAACCGTCAAAAAACATCATTTTTTTGTAGTGAGGGTCTGCTGCTATCTTCCCCCCTCTTCTCTACCTGTCTAGCTATCGAGTTACCCGTCTATCTATCTATCTATCAATTTTTCTATCTTTCTATCTACTCTTCTACTAGTTATCTATCCAACTTCAAATCAATTTCCTATCTATCTAGCTATTAACATTTATCAATGAAACTATATATATATATATATATATATATATATATATATATATATATATATATATATATATATATATATATATATATATGTCAAGCTATATATCCACTCACTATACACCAAATGGACACCACTTCTCTAACTGAATCTCTCCCTCTCTAATTCCATTTATCAACTCAACGTCATCTAACCCCTAACAGACCCCTTATCCCTCTTATCTCACAACTGCCACGCCCCCATGTCTCTCTCTATATATACACACATATGACTCTCTACATATGCCTATCTATCTAAATACCTAAACGTCCATATCTATCAATCTCATTTCCACACAGATGAATCCCAATAAGTGCATACACATAAAATACATACACACATTTTTTAGGTAGATACATATACCCACATCCGTAAGCATATACACAATTATATATATATATATATATATATATATATATATATATATATATATATATATATATATATATATATATATATATATATATATATATATATATATATATATATATACGCATACCCAAATCTAGCCGTACGTATCATGAGATACCATGACATGACACCACGTATCCTATTTAGGACACACACACCAAATCTCAACTCAAAAAGGATACAAAAATTTCTTTGGGGATACATGTCAAACACTTGGTGCGCAAGCTTGTGATACGCCCAAGATACTCTACCAAACCTTGTCCAAATCCTGCCAAACTTCATGGGCAAGTCTAAAATATACCTATAAACATAATTAGTACATTTCTAAGCTAGTATCGAGTATCATGTGTAATTGGACATGTGCACCACAAGTGTAGGAGGCCAAAACCCCCAAATTGGCTTCGTGTCCAAACATATCATTACACGACCTATATGTACCCATTTGTGGACACGAATCTAGACACAACCAAATCTACACTAATTAGGACTAACAAGCCTAGTGTCAAACACTTGGTGTACCATTCTCGGAATTCTTTCAAAATTGGCACAAAACTCACTCTAGCATTCAAATAGGGATTCATTAGTCTCAAAACTCTACCTATGGATAGCCCTAGTCCATGGGTGAATTCATAGGGGTTTAATAACACAATTAGAGTCTAAATAACAAGGAAAGTGAGGTGTATACCTATTGGGAGACGGATTCCCAATGAGAAGCCAAATGGACAAGATCCGGACTCGTAGCTCCTAGCAAGTGGACTCCTCTCCTTGCTCCTAGTCTCCAAGCCCCTTCTAGACTCCTTCTAGTGTAGAGAATGAGAGGAATAGGTGAGAGAATGGGTGAGATTTGAGATAAAATGGTATAGGTATGGCTCTACTTAGAAGAGAACACCCAAATGAGAAAAATGAGAGTTGAAATGAAGAATGGGGGCTCTCTCTCCATACATGGATACCATATAGGGCTAGGTTTAGCTAATCTAGAATATCCTACATGCCCTCTAATGTTGTCATGAAAGCTAATTACTATATGGAAGGGTTTAGACATATTTCGGTAAATAGTCTAATCTCTATTCTACTTAATTGGTCATGACTAATGAGTCTAATTGGGTCTAACAAATGAGTTGGTTCATGAGTCATGTCATGCTAATTGTTGGGCTCTATTCAAGTGTCTAATCTAACGGGTTGACTAACACAAGTCCAAGCAATAGGCTAACCACTAATCGTAATAACTAACATAATATTATTAAATAAATATACACAATATGAAATAAATAATTTAGCACAATAAAATGTAAATATGAAATGACAAAAATACCCCTTTCTCGGATTTAGGTAGTCACACATCTACATAAAATTTCCCAAGTAAAATATTGTCATTTGAAGATTTGATAAACAAGGTTGTATCAACTCTTCCTTTTGAAAAACCATTTTTAGTAGGAAAGCACTTAGGCATTCATACGAAGTATATGGTGCTTATTTGAGTCCATAGAGAGCTTTTCTAAGCTTGAAAAAGTGATCAAATTTTTGAAAATTATCAAAACTAGGGGGCAATTTCACAAAAAACTTTTTTCTTCAAAAATTCGTTCAAAAATGTATTTTTTTTTTATGTCTATTTGAAAAAGTTTAAAATCATGAAAACATGCAAATGCACAAAACATGTGAATGGCTTCTAGTCTAGCAACATGAGCATAAGTCTCGTCAAAATCAATCCCTTCTTCTTGATTATAATCTTGTGCCACTAGACGTGCTTTGTTTCATAGAACTTGTCCATCATCACTAAGTTTATTTCGGAACACCCATTTGGTACATTGTTGATTGACCAATAGGTTTAGGAATAAGTTTCCAAACTTGGGTTCTCTCAAATTGATTCAGTTCCTCTTGCATGGCATCAATCCAAAATTCATCATTAAAAGCATCTGCTACTGTCTTAGGTTTTACTTGAGAAATAAATGCCACATTCGCTACTATATCTCTAGTAGAAGAACGTGTACTTATGCCTTTGGATACATTACCTATTATGAGTGTTTTTGGATGGTCTGTCATGAATTTCATCCTCTTCGGTAGACTTTACAAATAGCTCTCGTTGGTAGCAGCATCTTCTGGTGCCTTGATTTTTTTTATACATTCTCATCGTCATTGTCACTAGATCTCTGACTATTGGGCTCATCAACAGTAACGTTAATCGATTCTTCAACAATCATAGACATTTAATTGAAAATCCTATATCCTTTACTCTTGGCAGCATATCCGAGAAATATCCCTTCGTCTGCCTTAGAGTCGAACTTACCCAAGTTGTACTTGGTGTTCATGATAAAACATTGACAACCAAAAACCTTAAGATATGATATATTTGGAATCCTTCCAAACCATAATTCATAAGGGATTTTCTTCAAGATAGATCGAATTAACACCCTATTGAAAATATGACAAGATGTACTAACAGCTTCTGTCCAAAAATATTTAGGAAGATTATGCTGATTAAGCACGACTCTAGCTATTTCGGTTAGAGTAAGATTCTTCCACTCTACAAGACCATTCTGTTGAGGAGTTCTACGATAAGAAAACTTATGGTAATATCCACTATCATCATAAAACTTTTTAAAATCTGCATTTATGAATTTGCTACCAAGATCACTTCGGATTCGAGTAATCATGAAGCCTTTTTCGTTTTGTACGTTTTTGTAAAATATTTGAATTTCAAAAATGGTATCACTTTTATTTGATAAAAGAAAACCCAAGTATAGCGAGAGAAATCGTCGACTATAACAAAGCGTAGTGTTTACCACCAAGACTGGCGACTCTACTAGGACCAAATAAATACAAATGAATTAACTGTAAAGGTCTAGAAGTATTTACAGCATTGATGGATTTAAAGGATGACCTAGTTACTTTATTCTTTTCACAGTCAGCACATACCATATCTCTCTTGAATATAATTTTTGGGAGTTATTTTACCAGCTTTTTGGTGCATAGCCATGAGATAGTGTCTATATTTGCATGTCCTAGCCTCATATGTTATAGCCAGCTTTGATCTTGATTGGCTACTAGGCACTTTCCTGCATTGTTAGTACTTTCTAGAAAGAAAACATAAATATTGTCTTCCCTGATCCCTTCATATACTGGATTCCCGGTAGACATTTCATCGATAGAATATTTGTCTTTCACAATGTTGATGCCATAACCATTATCGACCAAGTGACTTATGCTCAATATGTTATGTTTCAATTCCGTGACTAGACATACGTCATTTATTTCTTGATAGGGAGACATACCAGCAGTGTCATTACCAATAATATCATCGTTCAGATTATTTTTGAAAGAGACATATCCTTCTCTCTTCATCGATAACATAGCGAATAAAGATGCATCACCAGTCATGTGCCGCGAACTTCCGCTATTGAGTATCCACTTGCTTCTAGCAAGAGAGGGTTGAGGGTCCACCTATAAAACGAGTTGATGAATCCTTCGGTACCCATTTCTTCAAGGATCTATTTTGATTAGTCTTAGGAATCCAAGCAAGTATGTTAGTATCAACAAACTTTCTAGCTTTACAATATTGTGATATGTGCCCTTGTGTACCACAATATGTGTATGTGAGTTTCAAAAATGTGCTCTTTGTTTCTGTGTTGACATTCTTATGTGTCTTTCTTTTAACCTATAAGTGAAAGCATGATTGTGAGAAACGTGTTGCTTAGGTGCTTTCTTTGGTTTAGTCCTTTGTGATGTATGCTTTGTGTTAGGACTAACCTTAGGTCGTGTAACAGGAATGACTTGTTTACCAAACTTGATCTCTAACTTTTTAGAGATCGTACAAGACTCCTCATATTTGGCAGTCATATCTATGAGTCTTTGCTCAGTGACTAAGTGTCTTCTCTTCTGTATGTCATAAAGTTCTTGCACTTTGACATAGTCTATTTCTTTCTTTTATATGGTGAAGATAGCCTCATGATAGTCTACTTTAAGCTTGGCTATCTCTTCCGTGTTACCAATAGTAGATGTCTCTTTAATATCTTCAATAAGACTACACAATCTCACTATTTTGGTTGTGTGTGCCTTAATCTCCTTACGAGATTGCGTGTACTTGTCTAACACATTTCTGTGTTCATCAAGTAGTTCGCTACAGACATTTTCTAGTTCATCGAAAGTAAAGTCATCATACAGAGGGTTTGAAGATACCTTATCGAAAGCCATCAGACATACATTTGCAGTGCTGTTGGGTTTGTCCTCCTCCTCTGACTCACTGGCCTTACTTTTGTGCCAAATGCTTGTATTAGCATACTTTTGACCTCTCATAGCTTTTTTGCTCAGTTTTGATCGGTTATATGGACTGCTCTTCTTTAACAGTGGACAGTCCTTCTTTATGTGCCCTGATTTATCCGAAGCAGATTGTTTCTTCTTTGTTGCTTTTGTGGATGTCCTTCTTCTTTCGATTTGATCTCTTAAACTTCAAGAATTTTCTGAAATTTTTGACCAGTAAGGCCCGTTCTTCACCATCATATAATTCTTCGCAGAATCATTGCATGAGCTTCTTCGGGCTTGTGCATTGAAGGCAATAGATTTTTCCTTGGGAGTTGCTTCTTCAAACTCTTGTAAGTCTAGCTCATGGATCATGAGCTTGCCCATTACTGTCTCCAAAGTCATCATGGTGAGGTCGTTTCCTTCTATGATCGCAGTGGCTTTTAGGTTCCAATTCTTGGTTAGAGCCCGCAGAACCTTCCTGGCATTCTTGTGATTGCTGTAATCCTTACCAAGAGACTATAAAGGACTATTAATATCAAGAAACTGAATAAACATCTATGTAATTGACTCACCGGGTTTTATCTTGAAAGACTCGTATTCCTGTGTCAGTCGGCTGATTTTTGATTCCTTCACTTGGAAAGTTCCTTTATGAGTTAGTTCAAGAAGTCTCCAAATTTTATTAGATGTCGTACATGTAGATACGCGATTGAACTCAGTTTTGTCAATTGCACAGAATAGTGTATTCATGGCTCGTGCATCTAGACTAGCCTGTGTTTTTTTTGTGCTCATGTGGCTTGTCTACTACTACACCATCAACCACTGTTCTAAGCGGTTTTTTGTAACCGTCTATAAATATCGACCAAAGATCGAAATCGAGTGACTTAAGAACTCATTCGTGTCTTCCAGTATGTATAGTTTGTTTCGTCAAATAGTGGGGGTCTATTTGTGGATTGCCCTTCACGGTTGAATACAGATTTAATGGCTGCCATATATATATATCTAGATGGTTATATATTTGTATAACCTTCTCTGATACCAATTGTAGGACCGTTGCGCACCTTTAGATGGAGGGGTGAATAGAGTGTGTGCATGTGTAGCGAAAATAATCACCACTTAAAAAATTTTAGTAGCTATATAATATGGAAGATATAAGACAGTAAATAAATACGGTAAAGTAAGAGATCAGAGAATCAAACTCAGTGACATAGCGGTGTATACTGGTCTCCCTCTAAGAAGACTACTCCAGTCTCGAGTACTCTTGCTCGATATTAATCCACTATGCACAAGCTAAATGAGAGCTTATAGTATCTTACAACACAGTACTTGATGACGAGGGCACGACCGAGTCCACAACAATGATTTCAAAAACTGGAACATTTTTTGAAAGATGCCTCTGGTACAACTCTTAAGTACTAAAACTCTAGATCGAATAGAACTTGTACCGGCTTTGGCTAAGAGTGGTATATGCTTGATTTGAAAGCTTTGGATCGCCAAAAATACTTAACGGGATAGAGAAGAGAAAATGAATGAGTAATTTGAAATTGTGAAAATCCTTCTTTATTTATAGTATTTTTGCTGACCAAACTCAGGAAAAGTTTAGTCAGAGTTCGGATGCATAAATCTCGCATTCGAACGTTATAGGCAGATTTGGTGGAACTAAAATTTGAATTACCCTAGACCGAACTCGGTCCGAACTCGGGCGGAACTCGGGCAGAGTTCGCCCTGAGTTCTGTCAGGGTCAGAACAGTATGTATAGGCCAAATTTACATGGGCTTTAGGCTTTTATTGTGGACTTTTAGGATTAGATAGGTAGGCTTATTTGGATATGTGGACTGAGAATAACCCAAGCCAGTATTAATCCTGATCAACCTCACAATATATTTTCTAGACTCAATAAAATAGAAAATACAGAAGAAAATATAAAAGTCTTGATCTTTGATTCCAGTACGATTGTTCTTGATGACGATGTGATGTCTATTCCTTAAAGTAGTAGAATGTAGATGTAGTAGATATTCTTCTTCTTTGAAACCTGTTGACTTATAGCAGTTTGTATATTTTGCGTACCGACAAAAGTTGACATTGGTTATCAAAATCAGGTGTGATCATTAACCAATGGGCCAACAGAAGCATTTAACAAAACAATCATTAAGCTACTCAAGAAGGTCGTATCATCCAATAAACGCGATTGGAATGAAAAGCTAGGCGAGTGTCTATAGGCTTATCGCACAACCATCCGGACACCCACTGGCAATACGCCATTCTCCCTCGTGTATGGGAGCGAAGCGATACTCCTCCTCGAGATTCAGGTTCCATCTCTGCGGGTGGCTATCACCAACCAGTTAATGGACGAGGACAATGAACATCATCGTCTGCAAGAATTGGAAGCACTAGATGAAAAACATCTACTAGCTCAACAACGTATTGAGCTATACCAAGCTTGGATTTTCGGAACCTTCAACAAAAAGGTCAAGGAAGGGACGTTTCAATTCGGTGACCTCGTGTTATCAGTTAGAAGGCCATTGGTGATGACTCACAAATCGACCGAAAAGTTCAAACCCAAGTAGGAGGTTCCCTTCGTCATAGAGACGATATACTCTAACGGTGATTAGCGATTCACTAAACCTAATAGAGATCTGTTAATGATGCCGATCAATGGCAAATTTCTAAAGAAATACTGTGTCTAGTTTTGAGCGTGTATTTCTCTATTTCTTGCAAATAATTCCTCAGAATGCGATTATGTTTATATTACCTCTAAATCGCTCTCTACAGTCCTATCTTACCATATTTGTTTAAATATTTGAGTGAGATATTTCAAAATATTATGTTTACCATGTTCATATTACCTCTGAGTAAACATTCTTACTCGAGCCATCTTTGTGTCGCTACCAATCATATATAAAGACATCCACGTTTACATTACCTCTGAGCTATTTTTATATACCTACAGAGTCGTATCCCTCCATTTTCGTACAACCCCTGAGAAGGTCGACCCTGTCACAAAATCAAATGTTTACCATGTCCCCTATTACCTCTGAGCTACTTCCACTCTATCATGTTAAAACTACCTCTGATAGAATCCTTGTTACCACAATGTTCTTAAAAACAAACAAGAAGCAAACAGAAGCTTGACTACAACAAAATTAAAATCTCTCTAAAAAGAGGCACAAAATGAGAAACAAAAGTCAAAATTATTGACTAAGATGATCGACGCACAAGATCACCGACCCAACCTTTCAGGAAGGCAATTCTTGGTCCTACATACTCTTTGGTTCGACGTTCTGCTTCTTGATGCCTCACTATCTCGTCCTCAAATTGAGACATGCTTCGACAAGCATCATCCAACTCTGCCTGACGGGTGCCGACACTCTCAGTAGCTTGGGCCAAGGCCTTAGATTGTTGGCGAAGGGACATATGTTCGTTTTTTTTCCTCTCTATTTCACCCTCCGTAGTGACCAATTTTTCTTCCAGAAGGTGGACCTGCTCCTGATAGTATTCACACTGCTGTGTCAGGGTTTCTTTAAGGCAGTCTACGACTTCTTAGGCAGTAACCATCTCCCCTACCTTCTCTCGATCTCGGCCGCCTCATGCACAAGAGCATTCCGCCCCAACCTATATCAGGATAACTCAGCGGTTAGCCTTCCCAACTCCTTATCCACCAGGGGAGAAAGATCACGCTCGAGGCCTTGAAGCTCTGTGAGATGAGCCTCCAACTCCACCACAGAAGCCTCCAAGGCATCGACGGTTGCCTCATATCCGGGATGGCCCCGAAATGACGCCTATTGGAGTGCTACCGAGGATCGAGCTAGTACAAAAGTATGACTATGCTTCAAAAAACTAGGGAAACCTCACTTTAAAGTAGTATAAATGGTCTCGATAATCAGTCTGACGTAGTAGTCGGTATTGGCCATGGTCATTAGAGTCATCGAAGGTGGCACGGTAGAAGGCCCTGGTGGAAGACGAGCATGAGCGGGAGTAGCTGTGGCCATTACCTAACTAGAGGCTGTCTTAGGCACAGAAATGGTCATGGTCGTCACATAAATAGAGGCCATCACTGGAACAACCATACTTGCCCCTGATGCTGAATGATCCAGCTCCGGTGCCACTGGTTCAAAGGTAGCTCCGTAGGAGGTTCCCCAAGGAATGTATCCTAGGTTGGGACCCTCCATAGTTGAAGACTCCCTTACCCTATAGGATTTGCCTCTGGTTCCCCGATAGGCAAAGGCTGATCTAATGCCTTGGCAACAACCATTTCTACAACGGCCAAGTCAAACGACACCTTTTTGGCCGACTCGTTGGCATGATCTTCTACAGCTTTCTCAGCCGCCTCCTCCATACCAGATGGGGGCTCAGTCACATTCTCTTAGGCCTCTCCTTCTATACCCCTGGTTGTCTTATCCGTCTCACTCACAATAGCGATGGATTCATTGGCCTTGTCTTCGACCGCCACAAGATTGTCTTCGGACGCCACAAGGGGCTATTTTGCCGTTACCCCTATAGGGCCTCTTCTTGATGAGTACTTACAAAATCAATATACCCGTTAGAGAGATAAAACAAACAAGCCATACAAGAGATATTCTTCTAAACTTACGTATCGAATCGGTGGGTATATACGCCTCCAACAATTCCGAAAAGTCCTTATGCTCATAATAGAAAGAGGCAATCGGAGCAATACGAAACTTCTCAACCGGCGCAACCCCAGCAGTATCGGTCAATACAACCTCTTTCGGGTTAGCGGTCTTCTCAGTCTTTGTAGTCTCGAGTACCTCAACTGTCGAGGGGCCCTCATCTTGAGTAGTTCCTTTAACCCTCACCGATGGAGGGCCTTCAGTCGGTACAGTAGTCTCAACCCTATCCGTCGGACGTGTTGGCACCCGGAGGGGAGGGTATCCTAGCAGCAGCTGCCTTGGGGAGATCCCCGAGGGCTTCGAACATGCAGTCAGTCAAGTCCTTCTTTGTCAATTTTGATTTTTTTTCTTCACAAGCTGCACAAACAAAGCAGAATAAACAGAAATCCTGTAGTTAATAAATAAAAAGTATGCCAGATACCTGTGAAGAGGACACAACGGGCTATTATTTCTTCCGTCTCGTAGGTGGCTAGGCCAGCTGCTCCAATATGGTCTGGTTATATGCAATCTGCTTAAATCTCTGGGATGGTGGAGATCTCAACTTTGCAGAGGCATGGCGCTTCAAAGGCGGGACTACGAGGGCCTCTTCTTCTTTTTCTTTTTGGGAGGCGCTGGACCGCTACGATGCCTTTTTCCTTGACGGCAGATAATCCTAAAAGCGTTTAAGGGTGGCCTGAGAAGCCTCCATCTTGGTCCCAACAATAAAACTATTTTTTGGATTGTAGCCCGGAGAAAAGTTGTTAGCCGAGCAGTAAAACTTCACGACGGAGTATAGGATGTGTGTCTCGAGATGGATCGAGGGTATCGTAAAGCTTACCCAGTGCACTTGACATTATAGTAATGCTGCACGCGCGTACCATCCAACAGACTCTCCTCACAACTCAAGCAGGTGCTTGGGTTATCTATCATCATCTGGCTGTAGCCGAATTGACGCACGAATCAACTCGACAGGTAAGGTTCCAGAAACACATGGTTCTGGTTCATATACACCAAATACGACGGTCGGATGGATTAAAGCCAATGGAAAGATCCACACGTCAAGATACTCGTTTGATTGCCCTTGTTTTCCAGTATGTCTTCCATATGAAAGCCTGAGTAGGAGCACAGGATCCTAAAGAAGTCAAACCCGGTCAAGTCTCCAGCACCATCTACTAATAGGTACACCGTGATGAATCCACTTCTTCTGACGATAGCTGCGTATAGAGGCATCTTCATCCATGTGACTTTTTTTGGACTGAGGTCCATTAAGCCCGAGTGGTTTAGCACCAACCAAGCTATCAGGTAATGGTAGGGAAGCTCCATCCATAAAAATGCACCATCATTTTTGTTGTGCTTGATAATCCTCTTCGAAAACTCTTACAAGCCTCATAGAGTATTGCAAACCATGGTAGGTAAGAGAGCAAGACGGTGTCCAAACACCAGCTTCACGGCCGGCATGATAAGGTCCCTACATGTAATGCTAGGGAAGCTCCACTCATAGAAATTCACCATCATTTTTGTTGTGCTTGATAATCCTCTTCGAAAACTCTTACAAGCCTCACAGAATATTATAGACCATGGCAGGTAGGAGAGCAAGACGGTGTCCAAGCACTAGCTTCACGGTCGGCATGATAAGGTTCATGCTCACTTGTCCTATGGACCCAGAACCCCCGGGTGTTACGCAAGTGCGTAGCCATAACATCAGAAAGGAAACCAACATCGCCTTTGGAGTCATGGCGCACAGATTTTGACAAAAATAACTGTGAACCATAGAGGTTAGTTTTCCCTCACCATCTACTGAGGGGCTTGTCTCCCCCGCTTCCGTCATCAATGCCTCGACTTCAGAAGTGGTATATTCCCTACAAGTGATGAAATTAACCTTCCTCGGTCTTACAGGATGTTTTGTGAAGACGTAATCCCTCCAGAAAGAAACATGAGGATAAGTCTTCTAAGCATCCTGGCGGTGCATACTTAGTGATGTCATAGCAACTCCTTCTATGCATCCATTATCTCAGGATGTTGCACTTCTAGTCCTATTAACTCATCATTACAGGGAGTATATTCTTCGTAATCCCGTAGGACCGATCGTCCTCGCCAAGGCGTGATGCCACGTGAGCCTAAATTTGTGCTCACGCAAGGCGGGTTCCATAATGGCCGATTACAGGCTAAGCGACGGGGTCGTCGCACAGTCGTCGCAAGCAGAAACATTAAAACAGCAGTAAAAACTTGAAATAAAACACAAGTCATAAAATAGATCTTTATTGATATTGAAACAAAGATTACATAGGTGGGTACGAGGCCAAGATTACAATCACTCGAGCTCACTTTTCTCACAATACAAGTCACTCAGCTCTCTCTCTCATCTCTCAGTACAATTCAACGAGCCAGCGGATGCTTCAGATAGGCGATATCCATACATTATGTCCCGTATAAGTCCAGACTCCACGCGACCGCATGCCTCAAAATGCCAAGGAACTCCGTGCCTCAACGCATCCAAGCGAGCTCCGTGCCAATGAGCTTCTACCTATGCCTGTACATAAATACTGTGTGGGTGTCAGTACTCAACTATACTGGTGGAGTGAGCTCCTCGCCCACCCATACAAAACTAATATGTTTATTTACTTTGTGCCACATATCCTTTTATAATTTTCTTTCTATTCTTGCCTTAGGATCAATTTTAGGACATAAACTCTGGCTTATTTTGTGTCTCAGACCATCGCCGTGCCTTGCACCAACAACTTTCTCAAACTTTTCCTCTAGACCTTTTTGTGCCAACAATGTCATCTTATCGACTCGTGCTTATCTTTCGGCCAATAGCTGGTACGCAACAACTTGGTCGTGCCATAAATCCCTTTGTATAACATAATCAAGGCAGTGTCTCGCCACTTAGTAACTTTTCTATACTTGTGTCATAACAATGTGGTCGTGCCGTAACATATCGAGGCCATGCCTCACAATTTAATATGACTTAACCGAACTTGCCGTACGGCCATTCTTGACTTAGCTCGAAAGTACTCAATTCCAACTTACGCAACTCTATGCCGATGACATATTACTCGACGCCACATCTCGTACCGAAGCACATGCCCGTACTCTAGCCAAATCTTAGGCTCCATATTGAGTTGCAACCGTGCATACCTTCTTAACTCAAACTTGTCATGCTTATACTTTCTTTGAATCGGCCAACACCGTGCATGCGGATTGTCGCTCAGCACACCAACTTATCTATATGAAAGTCACTGACAATCCAAGCCATCATGGACATAGCTTGGGTAGGCGCCGTGTCTTTCAATGCATGGTAGCTAGCCTCATGGAAAGCCCCCGACTACCCACATAGTACAATCAAGCGCTGCTATAACATCTTCTCCCTAGGTCGACTGGCCCCGACGCCCTGACGTAATACCAGTCGAGGAAGAAATCCTTGTCGACAAGTTGTGCATGACCAGCACCTACGAGAACACCTAGACTCACGTTAATGTATAGCCTACTTTGAGGTACGACTAGAACCATACTTAGTAAAACGTGCTCGGAACCATATTATGCAAAACATGCACTGGAACCATACGGTGCAAAACATGCATGAGAACCATACGATGCAAAACGTGCATCCTTGGAGACTCCCAAAATGTGGGGCCTCCTCGGCGACAAACGGTCGTATGAACATTCCTTTCTTTGGAACTTATTGAACGACTAATGCATAGCCTTCCCACTAAACTTGAACAAAACGTGCTCCTTAAGTGTCACAGACCGTGGCTAAGTTTTCAAAGTGCCGACCGTGGCTCGTGCCTTAAACCGACTTATTTTCTACGCGACGCTATCTCCCACGTCATACTTTATATGACAAGCCTTGAGATCATGGGACTATGTGACTTGACAACCGCAGAAAGTGTGCGATAGTGCTTAGAATTACTTCGGCAGCCCAACATAACTTTTGCCTAACTCAATTATGCAACAACTTAATCCGTGGGACGGGAAAGGCTATGCCAAGCCTTGGACGATGGGACCGTGCATGCTTTATCAAGCGTTCGTACGTGCGACGCATATGACTTAGGCTATGTCCATAACTTCATGGCAACTTAAACCAACTTTCCTTCTCCCAAGCAACGGGACGAAGGATCGGGTGTCATTTTGAAAGCACAACGTACAACACTTCTAAGTCGACCGTGGGACCTTTTTATATTCTTAACTCAATCGACCCGACTTGGGATTATTCTCTTAGCTATGTGAATTCATCTCTTTTATTATCAAGCCTACTTGTGCATTTGAAAATATTCGTTTTATTAGTGCGAAGGCCAAGCTGAGGCAAGTTCACCGAAGCCACCCACCTGAACGAGGAGTCGCCTCGACCGTACGAGTCTTCGAGCAAGCCGTTGCATGGCTAAGTCCAAACGTCGTTGGTGTTTTGATTCCTCCAATTGACTGAGCGGGACGGGGCACTATAATGCCATTCCTAACTCTCCCTCAGGATTATAGAACATCCCGGTATGGTGGTTGTACATTTCCAGCAGGGCCAGGAATATGTGGTGGTTTATCTCCATCTTATATTCAGTGGCTCTGACAGCATAGTACAGGCTAATCTGTTTCAGTTCCTTCTCGTACTTGGCCAATATCCACAAGGTCAAGTTATGCCACTTAGGTTCAGCGTAGATCCAACCTTTAACTTGGAAAACTCCCTTCGGTATGAGACCTCCTCCGAAAGAAGTCGGTTGGCAAAAATAGAAACCCCAAAGGATGAATGGCCGAAGTCAAATCATTATACGGGTGCCTCGGATGCAATACTCTCAAAGAGTGAGATGGGCCACCACGGGCGTATGTAAAAGCATCTCTCTTCCTTGAGCGGGAGTCCAGTTTAAATGGCATGTCAACACTTCTCCCTGAGTAGGGGTCAAATCCTACTCCATGCCTCGTTTCTCGACAAAACATGAGAAGACCGAAAGCGGAAGTTGTCATTCGATCAGTGGAACATACAGACTAAGGTCATAGTTGCCAAAATACCACTCCTCCTTGATCTTCAGGATCCTTGTCTCTTTAGAGATTAACTTATCACCAAAAGGAAATTGAGACTTCAGCATCTCACCTCTAGCGGCACTACCAGCCGAGAGCTTACCTCGACTCATCATGCGTTGGAAGTAGGAGAAGTGTTGGAGGTCTATCATAGCCAACTGATGCTGAGGTTGATCTCGGGCGATTAACTCTTTTGCAGGGTTAACCACCTCCGCGTCGAAGTTCACACCTCACACCTAGAGAACAAACATACGAGTCAAAGTGGATCTCGTCAAATCGCGGGACGACCACATAAATTGCATATAAAACAGGCAAAAAAGTCAAAAAAATTTTAGAAAGCATAAACAAAAATCTTTTGCGCCGGCACTACTTAGTGGCCCTTTGTATTAGCAAGCAAGCTGCAGCGCAGACAATGTTTAGTGGCCCTATACATCAGTAAGCAAGCATCCGCACAGGCACTGTTCGGTATCCCTGTGCATCAGCAAGCAAGCTTCAATGCATGCACTGTTCAGTGGCTTTGCGCATCAGCATGCATCAGTGCATCTTTCAGACGCTATTTCGAAAAGTAGCGCACATGAGCATCAGTAAAAGAAGCATCAGCGCATCTTCCAGATTCTACTTTAAAAAGTAGCTCCCATGCGCATCAGCAAAAAAAGCATTGGCGCATCTTCCAGACACTACTTCGAAAAGTAGTGCCCATGCGCGTTAGCAATTAGGGCATCAATGCATATTTTAAAGTGTTGCTTAAAAAGCAAACACTTATACATGAGCACCTATCACAGGCTATCTCTGTCAAAACGAAGACATGAAGCCTACCCGTGACGGCTTTTCGTACATCGGAGTGTGCGTGTTCGTCGATGATCGGAGCATCGTCATCTGCAGCAACTTCGGTGGATGGCGTCTTCTCTTTGGCCTTGCTAGTGCTCGCAGCACTAGCCTTTGGGGCCTTGGAAACTTTGGGAGCTCTTGGAGTCTTGGGGGCCATTAAAAACAAAGGTTTCTTGTTGGGGAAGAAGAATGTGTCTCTTTCTTTCAAAAACTCAGATAAAAGGAACGGAGTAAGTTCCCTCTCTTCTAAAAAACCCCTATTTATCGGAAGAAGACACGTGTCAAACAGATAAGATAGAAAAATGCTTCAGATTTAAAGAAACGTTTCAAAATGCATGCAGTGGTGGAATAAAATCTTTCTTGATCTCTTCCAAAAAATGAGGAGTCCTTATCATTAATGAAATAATGGCTAAAGCACTAATTGCTGACGGTTACTCGCTCTCTTAAATGATGACAACCTGTTAGTAAAGTGCTGTGCACTTCCCAGGCCACGTGTTATTTTTTATTCTTCTTTTCAAAGTATTTCCAACTTATCCAAGTTTAAAAACTTTAAAGGGGATCTTGTAGAAGCATGAAAAGCAAAAGCGCAGCGTCTAGCAAAACTGCTATACACTTTAGACATACAATATTCAGAATAGCACAGTACAACTGAGAGTGAAAGAGATTCTTTATTAAATAATCATGATTACAAAACAGTGAAAGTCCATTACAGATTCTTCATGTTCTTGATTACACAAATAAAGCTATCTACTCAACGTACAAAAGCGCAACGTACTATCTACTCAGCGTACAAAACACAACGTACTATCTACTCAACGTACAAAAGCGCAGCATACAAAAGTGCAGTGGCCAACCTAACAAGTATTTCACAATATATGCCAAGAAAAGTGCCTTTTCTTGATGCCCCTACGATGTAGGCCAAGAAAAGGGCCTTTTCTCGATGCAGCTCCTAAGCGCCGACCGGACAGGGATAGGAATGGTAATAAATCCAAGCCTATGTATTCAATATCTTGACACTCATCGTGTCTTCGACCAAAACACAGCTAGCACGTTGCATAAATAGGGACAACTCTGTCCATAGTCAGCAAAGTTCTTCTCAAAGATTCCTTCATCAAGCTTGCTACTTCTGTGAACAAGGAGTTATGTACCCCGACTGGCACAAGTTCTGCCAAGCTTGCCAAGGGGAAAACTTACAGTTACCATTGTACGACATTGTCTCTAGCATGAAGTAGGAGAGAGGGATGTACGAATGAGTTGTGCCCTAAAAATATCCCAATTTATAGGCTGTACGGTCAAACCCACACACCAAGTGGCAGCTAGTCAAAGGCTCTGAGTTAATTGGATGAACCTCGTATTCATCACAATGAATCTCATTTATGAGATTTCTGACTAAGTCTTTAGTCACTACTTCTCGAGCCCCACATAGTGGCAAAAATTAAGGAGCTGTTGATCCAAGACGCCTAAAAAGTGCAATAACTCGGGGTAGCCAAAACTGCAGTGCCTCAGAATACCCACAAGTGTAGTAGCTGAAAGCACAGTACCAAAGGACAACTCTTAATGGTCAGCTATTAGATAGCAGATGTCAGATGTCAGATATCAGCTATCAGTCAAAAGCTCGGCCTCCAACGCGCCCCAAAAGTGCAACCACCCTAGCGCCCCAAAAGCGTATCTCCCTCATCAGCACTTCAAAGCACAGCTACTCTGATGCTCCTAAAGCGTAGCTATTCAGACTCTTCGAAAGAGCAGCCCTTGTTGAGATGGACCACGTGGCCAGCAAAGATGTAACATCTATCAGATATGATCAAATCTATTTTGTTTTAACATAATGAGATATTTGAGCAATATGCACAAGACATGTGTTATTGACTCAGTCATGTTTATGAACGGGTGCAACCCACCCAAGATCTCAGCAACTAACGAATCTCAACAACTACTGTAACACCCAGTTTCTAAAATGAGGGTAATTTTAAAATTTTGTATTTTAATTTAATTAATTATGATATTTAAATGATAATATGATTTTTGGTGATTTTTAATCATTTTAAAACTATTTTAGATCATGACTTATGATTTTGGTGTTTGACTAGTGTAACCTTAGAGCCTAGCCATGTGATTAGGATGTTTGACTAGTACATTATAGCCTAGAGGGTATTTTGGGCATTTTAGGATTATTTTAATTTATTATGATTTATGGGAATTTGTGTGATTTTAATATTAATTAAATATTGCTATGTGTTGTGTTAGTCATGACTAGTTGAGACTTGTAGACTAACCTAGAACTAACCCTAGTTGGTGACCCTAGTCTAACTCTAGTTAACCTACTTTTAATCATTGGGAATTAGTTTTAAGGTAGGAAGTATTACTTAAGAGAAGTTAGTTCATGACTTATGGTTTAAGTCAATGACTTATGACTTAGCAATTTAAAGCCTAGTGTTTAAGCCATAGGCCCATGAATTAAGCCCAAGACCAATCCTAGCCCACCCATGGCAGCCAACCTAGGGATTCCCACCCCTATTTAATGCCTCCTTCATTTAGGGTTAGCCTCTCTTGGAAATAGATCTCAAGTTTAGGAAGAGGTAAATCCCCAACCTTAGAAATTCCTAATTAATTCATTTTAGCTCCTTTTTAGTCCTAGTCTTTTGCAATAGGATCTAATTTATGTTTATATACTGATTTTGGAGGAGCACCTCAGTTTGTATGCAATTTGGAGATTTGGAGTTGCCATTTGGAATCCCCTCTTGGAAGCTTTTCTTGAGTTTTGATACTCAATAGGTAAATCATCTAAACTCATAGTTTTTCCTGATTTCTTTGCATATAAGGTTAGGTTTTAGGGTTTCCTAGTTGTCTCCGAAATTTAGGCACAATTCGTGTCCATTTCGTGTCCATATCGGACACGTATCATAGTGATACACTAGGTGTTTGTAGAAATGCCACATAGGAATTTATTTTCATATTTTTTTAAATGTAATTACATGGATTTGTAGATCTTGATGTGTACATTAATATTTGTGAAGGTGTCCTAGTGTTTTGTGTCCTTTTGTGTCGTGTTTTTGCACGTGGACACGCTGCACGAGCCCGTAGGCCGTGTCCTGCCTATCGGGGGCTAGAACTCGTGATACAGGTCACGTCGAGACACAATTTTTTGTGTCAGCCTAGGGGCAATGTCTGCGACCATGCTCCCAAAATTTGGGAGCACCTCGTGGAGTGTGCGTGGCGCAATCGCCCCCGCACTGGTCGCACGAGCCACACGCGGGCTGCTACGCGAGTGCACAGACACCACTGATACGCATGTCATATCGTGTCTGTGGAACTCGTAGACACGTTGCAAGGTGACACACACGTAGCCCTACCCTAGGTGAACACGTGGACACACGCACGTGTGGTGTGGTGTCGTGTGTCGTGTCCTAGACTAACTGGCACACGTGCACGAGACTGTACTAAACTGTGAGTGTCTGTGCGTGCCTGGAAGGTGTTCGTAGGATATGGACACGTTGTGTCATGCTGTTTTGGACACGAATTGACATGTTGGACATGTACACATGTTACACTTCTATTACCAACCAATAGATTTGCATGTTGGTTCGTTTTTAATCATCAATTTCTCATTTCCCTGTTTTTCCTGAAACAATGTTCTTCACTGATTTTTTTTCAGTTTTTCAAATTGGTTTTGGGCAGTCATTTTAGTTAGTTTAATGCAGTTAAGTACCTGTTTAGACCCCTATTAAGGTTCTCCTATAAGTTATTTACCTATGTGTGAGTTTTGGGTTGAAATTGTGTGGTTTGGATGTCGAATTTGAACATGTGGGAACTGTCAATGGATGGACTGTTGGAGTCTGATACAAGTTCACCCACTGTTTCTTTTCTTCCAGTTTGAATGTGACTTTGTCAGACCTTTTAATCAATTTAATTGTTTCTAGTCACATGTTTAAGTCCCTCTTATAGTCCTCCTATATGAATTCTGCATGCGTGACAATTTTAGGTTGGAATGGTTGTGATTTGATTTCAAATGGGGGAGTGAATTGAATGTTGAACTGTTATGAGTAGTGGGCTGTTAAACCATATCATGCCATGAACTATTTTCTTCCTTTCTTGAATCTAAGGGAAAAACTAAAACTGGGGTTAGTAATCGATATGTTATTAATAATGTGAATGTTAATTTGAGCTGGGTTTGAAGTAAAACTGAGAATAGATAATGTGTGGACTGTTGTGCAAGTCTGGGATTCATGAATTAATTTTCTGTCTTCAAATACCTAAGATACTGAGTTGTTTTGATATATAGAAATCTGAGATTTTGAATATTTAGATTGATATAAGAACCTGAGATTATATCCTGTTTTTACAGGTTTTTCCCTCTCATCCACACACAAATCTGAGATGTGAACTCACTGTTTCACTCACATTGCTATGTATATAACACATCCTATTACACTAACTGTTATGTATCCTGAGAACATGTTAGTATCACACTCCTACACAGTCACTGATTTTCCAGATTTTCCTCTCTCACACTCATACACACATGCCTACATAACTAAATGACACACACACACAAGCCCTCACATTATCACACACACACATATGTATGGAACTGTCACACTATTTTCAGCCTATGCACTCACACCCTCTCACATTCCTAACACACATAAGTCAACTTCACACTCACACACATATGATTACACTCTCACATTGCCCTAGCCTCATCACACACACACACAATCATGACTTTCACACACACAGTTATGCATTCTCTATGTGTACACATATATATGTATATATATAGATGTTCCTAATCTACATGTATGTGTACTTACATATAAATACATGTATTGTGGGTAGTAGTTATATTAGCCTATGTGTAATGTGTAGTAGGTTGTGTGGTAGGTTTTCAATTGCCTATTGTATTTGGCCTATGGCCTAGGTATATGGCCCATGGTCCTTGTGCACTAGCTAACTAGACTTGTTTTTGACTTCTTGTTCTTGAGATATGAGTGCTAGCAAGGCTAGACTTGGTTGAGTCTAGATTGGACTAGATAGACTAGTTTAGACTTGATGAGCCTAGATTAACTTGTTTAGACCTAGTTTGGCTAGTTTAACCTTGTTTGACCTAGTTTGTCTTAATTTGACTAGAATTGACCTAGTTGACTGTTAGGGTTAACTAGAGTGGACCAAAGGTTGACTTTAGCCTAGATTGACCCCAAACTTCATGTAGATGCATTGTAGCAGTCTATTTCCTTATTTTAGACTTGTTGTGACTTGTACTGTTCTATAGGAGACAAATACCACTCCTCGGACAGTATATTCTCTTCGGACATTCAGGATACCAGGCGAGTACATTCTCTGATCATTTTATATCCTGTTTAGAATTATTTTCCTGCTTTAAATTACTTTACTTGATACTGTCACGTTGGTCACACGGATTGGCACTATATGGATCTTTTCATGAGATGTTATCCCCCTCGGGAGCATCGAATACTGCATGTTTTGTGCGTTTCACGAATCATTACGTATCTCTATGCCTCCTCTGATTCACGAATCGCTTATGACACATGTACTCTCATATTTACAGAGCCATCATGAATTACCTTTACATATCACTCATTTTATGAGCTATGTGAAGTTTCACGAATCTTAACATAACTTGAACAGATCTTTGTGTATCGATTGGGGATGGGGGAGTAGAAATAGATATGTGAATATTATCCCAGTAGCTGTAGTCATGAATCACTCTCTTAGCTGTAGTCATGAATCTCCTATGCCATTCACATGTTTATATTTTACTCTGACTCACTAGTCACTATTAGCTCTCTATGTATAGTAGATATTTCTATTACAGTTCTCTCTCTGTTTACATACTATTTTTCTTCAGTTCATGTATCTTACTTTACAAAATGATTATATTTTCTAACCTGCTATGATCTGTTGAGATGTACTGTACTCGCTCCTGTCCTAACTGGACCTGTTGAAAATATTACAGAGGATGAGGATGAGGCCCTATGTACCACCTATTACGGAGCAGGCTTAGATGACACCTGCGACCTGGTTCCTCTGGAGGATCCAGCTGTAGTACAGGATGCTACTCCCAGAGTCTAGGCTAGATAGCTAGGCTTTAGTTTTCTTTCAGCTTTGTTATTTGATTTTCAGTTGTTCTTCTGAGATGTTGTTATATTTAGAGACTTGTATTGAGCTGGATGTTCTTGAGTTGTTATCTTAGACACTTAGTTTTTCTCCCTCTTATTTGTATTACATTGTGCTTTTGATCTCTCTATCTACCTTTACTATTCTGTATCTGCCTTAGATGTGATTGAGACTATTCTGTTATGTCACCTCCATTCGGAGTGTATATACTGTACAGCTACCTTTATATTGTTAGATGATTGACCTAGGACAGCGTTCTACCGCCGACACTACGGCGTAGGCTGGGCGTTGTTACGTTCTCGTGCCCCTACACAGGGTGCGGGTCATGACACATTTTTAGTGGTGGCCCATGCAGGTCGAGTTTATGTAGTGGTATTCGAACTAGAGTATCACTACAGCCTGCAGTAGGATTAGGATATTTTTGAAGGTACTCAATCACAAATAGAAAAAACTCTTATTCAGATTTCGTACATCTACATTTTGCCGCTTATTGTCTTCCTTGAATTTAAACTGTCCTTCTTTGGTATTTCGACTCATTCTCAGCAATTGTTTCCTTTTGATCTGTGTCTCCAGGATGGTTGAGACGCAATCGCATCGCCAGGGCCAGGGGGACGTCGATGAGAGGTCTGCCACCTCTCATGCTCAGCAGCCAGCCCCTGGTACCGCAGCCCAGTCATGCCAGCTGGGGTAGGCGTTTCGGCAGCTTTTAGAGGAGCCCCACCAGCAGTGAGGCATGAGCCGAGTCCGATGATTCCGGATGTACTTCTTCAGCAGCAGCAGCTACCTGCAGGGACAGTTGACGCCGTTCAGCTGTTAGCCTTCTTTTGACAGTACATGGAGGATCAGCAGACCCAGCAGCAGAGGCACACAGCAGAGCTCGTACGAGGCATTGAGCTGGCATTGACTGCGGTAGAGAGAGTCGTAGCTCAGCCAGCGGCAGCTCCGCAGTCGTTCCAGCCACGGGAGAAGGGCATCCAAGATTTCCAGAAGATGCACCCGAGAGATTTTCGAGGGACAGAGGGGATCTTGTATGCCGATGAGTGGATCGAATATATAGAGGAGATTTTCAGGTTGGCTGAGATCCCGACGAGGCTATAGATAGAGGCAGCGGCCATCATGATGCAGGATCTGGCCCGTACATGGTACCAGACCGACCCGAGGGTCGGTACAGCAGGACAGACTTGGGCAGCATTCAAGAAGCTGTTCAAGGAGAAGTTCTTTCCAGACGCAGCGCTGGGAGCCCTCGAGACCCAGTTCGAGGCCCTAGTCCAAGGGAACCAGTCCGTGGAGGAGTACGCAGGAGAGTTCTGCCGCCTGAGCAGATTTATGGAGGACTTATCAGAGACGACGAAGGCCCGGAGGTTCCGGAAGGGCTTGGTAAAGGAGGTCAAGTCCTATACCAAGAATGCCCGCAGCGCTACATTTGAGGAGATCCTGGTGGACGCTTTAGCTGCGGAGGATGATCTTGAGCTTAGGCTCAAGAGGGGACGAGACTTCCAGGGAGGCAGCAGTAGCGGAGGACCGGCCAAGAGGCTACACGTTCAGCAGCAGTTTTAGCAGCAGTTCCAGGGTCACGGCCATCAGCAGGGACAGCAGCAGCCCAGACAGCATCAGGCACCGAGACCGCCGACAGTCAGTTGCCCCTACTGCAAGAAGCCGGAACATGGATGGGGTGAGTGTAGGAGGAGGCTGGGCAGGTGCCTACTATGTGGAGCAGCGGACCACCAGCTGAGGGAGTGTTCCCAGTACATAGGCACAGCACCAGGAGGAGGAGCCAAGGCTCTGGTAGGTCAGCAGCGGGGACCGTTACCGACGCAGCAGCAGAGATTTGTGCAGTATCAGCATCAGGCTGGAGGAGGCCAGCAGGGGCGAGCTTACGCCATGACAGTCGAGGATGCTCATGTAGTGGGAGAGGTGCTTGCAGGTTATGTTCTTTTCGATTCCATTCCCACATTGCCTCATTATATATATCTTGAAATTCAATTCCATCTGCTCTTATCTGCTTCCTTAATTGTTGATAAGTTTTGATCTGGCATTCTTTTCAATTTGGTTTTCTTCCGAGGTGAGTCGTATGGGCTAGGTCGCCTAAGTTATAAAATCTAGAGTCTTCTATAGTCATGATAGCTGGCATGGTGAGGACATATAGTCAGATTTTGGATGTATTTCTCGGGTATAGGAATTTAAGATTTTCGCTGCCAAGCATGCGGCAATGCGAAAATTTTAAATACCATTATTCTAGAGGTATGTACCTTAGTCGAGGACTCTGTGATTATAATAGCCTTGCTCACTAGCATGACGAAGATTCTGAGTATCATGATTTTGGACAGACGCATATGATTATCTGACGGTATGTTTGAGACTTTGATTGTGGGGTGTTTGACCTAGAAGACTACTACCATTTTAATTTCGAGGACGAAATTTTTCTAAGGTGGGTAGACTTGTAACACCCAGTTTCTAAAATGAGGGTAATTTTGAAATTTTGTATTTTAATTTAATTAATTATGATATTTAAATGATAATATGATTTTTGGTGATTTTTAATCATTTTAAAACTATTTTAGATCATGACTTATGATTTTGGTGTTTGACTAGTGTAACCTTAGAGCCTAGCCATGTGATTAGGATGTTTGACTAGTACATTATAGCCTAGAGGGTATTTTGGGCATTTTAGAATTTATTTGAATTTATTATAATTTATGGGAATTTGTGTGATTTTAATATTAATTAAATATTGCTATGTGTTGTGTTAGTCATGACTAGTTGAGACTTGTAGACTAACCTAGAACTAACCCTAGTTGGTGACCCTAGTCTAACTCTAGTTAACCTACTTTTAGTCATTGGGAATTAGTTTTAAGGTAGGAAGTATTACTTAAGAGAAGTTAGTTCATGACTTATGGTTTAAGTCAATGACTTATGACTTAGCAATTTAAAGCCTAGTGTTTAAGCCATAGGCCCATGAATTAAGCCCAAGACCAATCCTAGCCCACCCATGGCAGCCAACCTAGGGATTCCCACCCCTATTTAATGCCTCCTTCATTTAGGGTTAGCCTCTCTTGGAAATAGATCTCAAGTTTAGGAAGAGGTAAATCCCCAACCTTAGAAATTCCTAATTAATTCATTTTAGCTCCTTTTTAGTCCTAGTCTTTTGCAATAGGATCTAATTTATGTTTATATACTGATTTTGGAGGAGCACCTCAGTTTGTATGCAATTTGGAGATTTGGAGTTGCCATTTGGAATCCCCTCTTTGAAGCTTTTCTTGAGTTTTGATACTCAATAGATAAATCATCTAAACTCATAGTTTTTCCTGATTTCTTTGCATATAAGGTTAGGTTTTAGGGTTTCCTAGCTGTCCCCAAAATTTGGGCACAATTCGTGTCCATTTCGTGTCCATATCGGACACGTATCATAGTGATACACTAGGTGTTTGTAGAAATGCCACATAGGAATTTATTTTCATATTTTTGAAATGTAATTACATGGATTTGTAGATCTTGATGTGTACATTAATATTTGTGAAGGTGTCCTAGTGTTTTGTGTCCTTTTGTGTCGTGTTTTTGCACGTGGACACGCTGCACGAGCCCGTAGGCCGTGTCCTGCCTATCGGGGGCTAGAACTCGTGATAAAGGACACGTCGAGACACAATTTTTTGTGTCAGCCTAGGGGCAATGTCTGCGACCATGCTTCCAAAATTTGGGAGCACCTCGTGGAGTGTGCGTGGCGCAATCGCCCCCGCACTGTTCGTACGAGCCACGTGCGGGCTGCTGTACGAGTGCACAGACACCACTGATACGCGTGTCGTATCGTGTCTGTGGGACACATGGACACGTTGCAGGGTGACACACACGTAGCCCTACCCTAGGTGAACACGTGGACACACGCACGTGTGGTGTCGTGTCGTGTGTCGTGTCCTAGACCGACTGGCACACGTGCACGAGACTACACTAAACTGTGAGTGTCTGTGTGTGCCTGGAAGGTGTTCGTAGGATATGGACACGTACACATGTTACACTTCTATTACCAACCAATAGATTTGCATGTTGGTTCGTTTTTAATCATCAATTTCTTATTTCCCTGTTTTTCCTGAAACAGTGTTCTTCACTGATTTTTTTTAGTTTTTCAAATTGGTTTTGGGCAGTCATTTTAGTTAGTTTAATACAGTTAAGTACCTGTTTAGACCCCTATTAAGGTTCTCCTATAAGTTATTTACCTATGTGTGAGTTTTGGGTTGAAATTGTGGGGTTTGGATGTCGAATTTGAACATGTGGGAACTGTCAATGGATGGACTGTTGGAGTCTGATACAAGTTCACCCACTGTTTCTTTTCTTCCAGTTTGAATGTGACTTTGTCAGACCTTTTAATCAATTTAATTGTTGCTAGTCACATGTTTAAGTCCCTCTTATAGTCCTCCTATATGAATTCTGCATGTGTGACAATTTTAGGTTAGAATGGTTGTGATTTGATTTCAAATGGGGGAGTGAATTGAATGTTGAACTGTTATGAGTAGTGGGCTATTAAACCATATCATGCCATGAACTGTTTTCTTCCTTTCTTGAATCTAAGGGAAAAACTGAAACTGGGGTTAGTAATCGATATGTTATTAATAATGTGAATGTTAATATGAGCTGGATTTGAAGTAAAACTGAGAATATATAATGTGTGGACTGTTGTGCAAGTCTGGGATTCATGAATTGATTTCCTGTCTTCAAATACCTGAGATACTGAGTTGTTTTGATATATAGAAATCTGAGATTTTGAATATTTAGATTGATATAAAAACCTGAGATTATATCCTGTTTTCACAGGTTTTTCCCTCTCATCCACACACAAATCTGAGATGTGAACTCACTGTTTCACTCACATTGCTATGTATATAACACATCCTATTACACTAACTGTTATGTATCCTGAGAACATGTTAGTGTCACACTCCTACACAGTCACTGATTTTCCAGATTTTCCTCTCTCACACACTCATACACACATGCCTACATAACTAAATGACACACACACACAAGCCCTCACATTATCACACACACACACATGTATGGAACTGTCACACTATTTTCAGCCTATGCACTCACACCCTCTCACATTCCTAACACACATGAGTCAACTTCACACTCACACACATATGATTACACTCTTACATTGCCCTAGCCTCATCACACACACACACAATCATGACTTTCACACACACAGTTATGCATTCTCTATGTGTACACATATATATGTATATATATAGATGTTTCTAATCTACATGTATGTGTACTTACATATAAATACATGTATTGTGGGTAGTAGTTATATTAGCCTATGTGTAATGTGTAGTAGGTTGTGTGGTAGGTTTTCAATTACCTATTGTATTTGGCCTATGGCCTAGGTATATGGCCCATGGTCCTTGTGCACTAGCTAACTAGACTTGTTTTTGACTTGTTGTTCTTGAGATATGAGTGCTAGCAAGGCTAGACTTGGTTGAGTCTAGATTGGACAAGATAGACTAGTTTAGACTTGATGAGCCTAGATTAACTTGTTTAGACCTAGTTTGGCTAGTTTAACCTCGTTTGACCTAGTTTGACTTAATTAGACTAGAATTGACCTAGTTGACTGTTAGGGTTGACTAGAGTTGACCAAAGGTTGACTTTAGCCTAGATTGACCCCAAACTTCATGTAGATGCATTGTAGCAGTCTATTTCCTTATTTTAGACTTGTTGTGACTTGTACTGTTCTATAGGAGACAGACACCACTCCTCGGACAGTATATTCTCTTTGGACATTCAGGATACCAGGCGAGTACATTCTCTGATCATTTCATATCCTGTTTAGAATTATTTTCCTGCTTTAAATTACTTTACTTGATATTGTCACGTTGTTCACACGGATTGGTACTATATGGATCTTTTCATGAGATGTTATCCCCCTCGGGAGCATCGGATACTGCATGTTTTGTGCGTTTCACGAATCATCACGTATCTCTATGCTTCCTCTGATTCACGAATCGCTTGTGATACATGTACTTTCATGTTCACAGAGCCATCATGAATTACCTTCACGTATCACTCATTTTATGAGCCATGTGAAGTTTCACGAATCTTAACATAACTTGAACAGATCTTTGTGTATCGATTGGGGATGGGGGAGTAGAAATAGACATGTAAATATTATCCCAGTAGCTGTAGTCATGAATCACTCTCTTAGCTGTAGTCATGAATCTCCTATGCCATTCACATGTTTATATTTTACTCTGACTCACTAGTCACTATTAGCTCTCTATGTATAGTAGATATTTCTATTACAGTTCTCTCTCTGTTTACATACTGTTTTCCTTCAGTTCATGTATCTTACTTTACAAAATGATTATATTTCTAACCTGCTATGATCTGTTGAGATATACTGTACTCGCTCCTGTCCTGACTGGACCTGTTGAAAATATTACAGAGGATGAGGAGGAGGCCCTATGTACCACCTATTACGGAGCAGGCTTAGACGACACCTGCGACCTGGTTCCTCTGGAGGATCCAGTTGCAGTACAGGATGCTACTCCCAGAGTCTAGGCTAGATAGCTAGGCTTTAGTTTTCTTTCAGCTTTGTTATTTGATTTTCAGTTGTTCTTCTGAGATGTTGTTATATTTGGAGACTTATATTGAGCTGGATGTTCTTGAGTTGTTATCTTAGATACTTAGTTTTTCTCCCTCTTATTTGTATTACATTGTGCTTTTGATCTCTCTATCTACCTTTACTATTCTGTATCTGCCTTAGATGTGATTGAGACTGTTCTGTTATGTCACCTCCATTCGGAGTGTATATACTATACAGGTACCTTTATATTGTTAGATGATTGACCTAGGACAGCGTTCTACCACCGACACTGCGGCGTAGGCTGGGCGTTGTTACGTTCTCGTGCCCCTACACAGGGTGCGGGTCGTGACAACTACCACTGGTGGTTACAACAGATTCAGCTATGTTTTCGTACACACAATGCTCCTGCATGACAAAAGACCATACGCACATCATATATGTGCCAGCCTATAAATAGAATAAGTCCTCCTTTATTTATGACCTTCGACTGCTTCTTGATTGGCAAATCCAGATCATCTACACACAGGCATTCAGAGAGTCAGAGCAAGTTTTTCTCGTCGTTAGATCGTCAATAGGGTAAAGAAAATACTATAGTGTTCGATCTCTATCGTCACACTTTTTTAGAATCAAATTGTACTTAAATCTCATGTTTAGGATTTCTTTTGTACTTCTTCTCGTTTGTAATACAAAAAGTTTATATAACTTTTTTTCATGGCAAATAGTTAGTATATGTAATATTGGTACCAATGGTAGAAGGGAGAGAAGAGTATCAGTTGTGATTCCAGGAGTTGGTATAAGTGTCATCATGCATGTTTTATATATGGTATCAATGTAGGAATAGGTATCAAGTGAGTGTGGAGTATTTTAGCAAATCTATATTTGGTAGGATAACAAAGGGGTAGCAGTTATGGTTGCTTCATAATAGGCAATATGGTATAGTTAGGTACCTAAAATATGGACTGTGTATGTTCCGGTATAACATATTTTGATGTACCAGCTAAGTTCATCACATGATACAAGTGAGTGTAATGGAAGAGCACATGGGTGTGGGTGTGTTGTGATGTATAATTAGTAGCCATTTGAAGGAGAAGGGTAAAAAGTTTTGTAAGGGTATTATAAGACAAAGAGGCGGGGTGATGTATTATCAAGGATGAAAGTGGATGTGAGATACATGTAGAGGCAACAGTTGTAGTAGATTAACCTAGGAACAAGGGAATCTACCTGAGTACTGGGAAATAGCAACAAGTTTTAGTAATAGCAACAGTATTGGGAGTTGTAGTTGCACTTAACTGCAGCAATGTGCAAAGGATGAGTGAATTACGGGATACAGGGGCAAGTTTGGTAGGGAAGAGGGAATCTGAGTGTGTATTTTTGTCACGACCTGCACTTGCTTTTCGGGATACGAGCGTTGTGACCAATCCAGCTACATGTCAAGCAGACTCCAGTCCAACTCGAATACGTATAAGCTATCTAGACTATGGAAATATGCCTAATCATGTCAAGGCAAAACTATATCTCAATCCACAAGAAGAAAAAATATAAGCATGCAATAATTGTAGAGGGAGGCAAGGTATACTTGCCTGGTGGTGGCAACATGTCCCGCAAACAACTCGTCAATCAAAGAGTCACAAAATTCTATCTCCTGCAAACGACTCTGGATGCTGAAACAGATATTACCAACGTGTTCAAAATATTCAATTTAGCTTGGATAGTCTACCGATAAGTCCAATTCTGGACGAGGGCAAAAACGATAATTTCGGGCCAAAATGAGGACCGCCGTTGGACCCGCTTTAAACCGAAAAGCTTGCCAACATCTACGGTCTCTAAAATCGTCAAACTATATGTCTATATGTCCGGTTTGACGAGACGAACCCAACCGTATGTCCAAAAATCGATTGCGGAGGGCCGTGCACAAATTTGCCCGTTGGATCGGGTCGCGGGCCCGCCAAAATAGCATTCCGGTCGACCTTCTCAGAATCGGACCAAACTTGGCATACAGGACTAGAAAAATGACACGATCCTGTTGGCACAAGTTTCGTCTCAAAATGAGGAACGTGCACGAAGTAATTGACTAGCTTACAAAGCGGCGATACGAGATATCTCGACGGATACGCTTCGATTTTGTCGCACATGCGCAACGAAATCGAGTTTCGTCGAATCCCACACATCCGCGAAGTCTATACGCACCTTTCGATGCTTTCGGTTCGTGACCACATCACCCAGTTTGTCGGGGCACACTTCGTATCGGGAAGATTCATAAAAATTAAGTTTAAAAAACTAGTTTTTTCCAAACTTTGAAATATGTTTTCTTCGCGCTCATTCGATAAAATCGAATTCTGCGAGAAGGTTTTTAGTCTCGTATATGTTGTCTAAATCCTCACAAACTGAATTTCAAAACTGATAACGGATTGGTGATGAATCGCCTTCTAAAACAGGTGTGTGGACAGGTTTGTTTTGTTCTGTTTTGGGAAAATTGGGTTTCGGTCCTGATTTTGTCTCGATTTTCCATCGAAACATGATCAGTTCGATACGAACTAATTAGATGGGTTCCTAGATGGTTATGTAGTCTGTTCATAGGATTTTACACATACAAAAACGATTGACTACAAAGGGAGAAAGGGGTCGATAAGTTGGCATCTTGCTGCCATTGCTGCTGTTGCTTTGTTGTGCTCCCGTGCAGCAGAAATCCGACTGCTCCGGCGATAACCGGCGGTGACAGGCAGCTGCAGGTGGTCGGGCGCGTGCGTAGCGAGGTTGGCGAGGTTGGGGAAGGTGGCAGCAAGTTTTAGATTAGGGTTTGGCGAGGGTTTCTTCTCTCCACCTCTCGATTTTATATGTAAAGAGGGGGGGTTCACTGCTGTGTATTCCTAGGGGTCGGGTTAGCGTAGGGCTCAGGAGATTTAGTTGGGCTGGATTTGGTTGGGCTTTTATTCTATATTTTGTTTTTCTTTTCTAATTCCTTTTTCTTTTCTCCTAGCTATATATATATATATATATATATATATATATATATATATATATATTTATATGTATAACTACTCCGTAAATCTAGAAAAATCTTAATAATACCTTTTCAAGTATAGGTTTTATGTATAAAACGTACATGCAAATTTATTTCGTAAGAACATAAAATAGCCTATAATAATAAAGTTTATTCTGAATAATAACAAATGATAACAATAATAGTGATAACAAAATAAGACTAACCCTATAATAGGTGTATGATCGTTTTGGGTTAATACGTTACTCCTACTCTATCGGTCCACAGAAAACTTACAGATATTCTAAAACACCATTTAAATATTAGTAATACCTATTTTGTACGAATAATCAAATATTTATAGAATATTTTTCAAGTCCTAAAATAAATAAAAATATTTGTACACAAGTAAAATATGTCTACATAACCGTCTTTGGTCTCACTACATGCCTACATGGGCTTGGATTTGGTTTGGGTCCAGTTCGGACTAAATCGGCACAACCGAGTCTCCTAAAAATCATAATCTTAATTCATATATAATTAAATTATTTATAGGGGTAAAGTTGCGACTTGGCCTGATTTTTCTAGTTAGAACACACCTATGGCTTGGCCTTCCCTACCATGGCTAAAACACTAATCAAGGCACGCCACTGCACTATCCATGCCGTAATTTCTAGTCATCTTGTACTCCAAAACCTAACCATGATTAAAGTATTCTATCATAATAACTATTTAATTAAATACTTATAAAATTCTAAAAATTCCTTTTTAATTCAAATAACTACTAAAAATATTTTTCAAAAATATCGGAAAGAGGGGTTACAAATCTACCCACCATAAAAATAAATTTGTCCTCGAATTTTAAGGAGAAAGTCTATCAGTAATGGTAGAAGACGGGGTCCCACTAGCTATCAATTATTTTCATGGTATTTCGTAACTACAAATCCTCGAAGACTTCTACCCACCTTAAAAATCAATCCATATGACATAAGAACATTCTAAGTGGAATCTCCTCAATATTTTTTTTATAACATAAATCCAATATTTTATATACCAAATAAATTTTATCAACGTACTTCACAATCAACCAATCCCCCAAGAATAAGATCGCTAGAGTCTCTACCTACCTTTGGCTACACTACCCCTTCAACACATGATGTCATATAATTTTATAACCTTGCACTAGTTGCAAAATTACTACCAATATATATATATCTATGGCATATGGCATCTCTAATCCCCTCATATCTATCAAGCAACCAAAATTCAATGATCAAACTAACTTACACTATAACTTAAGAATTTTTGATGAATTCTAGATAGCACGATCATTTTGTCACCTCGAAATAGGAATGGACGAGAATCAATGGTACGGAAAGGCAAGGAAGAATAATCGAGAGCAAATATGAAGTTTTAAGGACGTTAGAGAAATTTCTAAGAGAATTTTCAAGGCAGTGTGGATTGAGATTTCTAAGGGTTTAATCATATTTATAGGCTCATATCAGTACAGTTACGTAACCGATACGATATGCTCTGACCTGCATGGGCCACCAGAAAAACTTGTTATGACCTGCACCAGCTTTTCGGGATGTGAGCGCGTAAGCAAGCCAGCTACGTATCAAGCGGACTCCAGCCTAACTCGAATACGTATAAGCTGTCTTGACTATGGTAATATGCCTAACCATGGCAAGGCAAAACTATATATCAATCCACAAGAAGAAGAATAAACAAGAATGAACATTATGGATCATGGTCTGCAGCCCACTAGCATATATGTCCGATTAGACTCCAAGAGAATAACATGAGTCTATAAACTAGGCTAACAAGCAGAATATATCATGATAAGGAATATAAAGCACGAGAGAATAACAAGTTAATATTACTAGCAAATACATGTACCCTGTATATATAATCTACTACCATCATGATCCGCGAACTAACTCCGTGCAATCAGCTACCTGAAGAGATCATCAGGTCCTCAGGGGACTAACAAGATACATAAAACATACATATCTAGCAGTTTATCATGCATAAGAAATAAGCAGGAATGAGACAGAACAGAACAAGTGACTGTGAACATGGATACGAAAACAACTACGCATAAATGAACTGTTGGAAGAAACAAGTGAATAAGAGATCAACGGATACCAAACCCTCGCCCCGAGTGTGCACTCGTAGGTTTGAACAAATCACTAACCCTCGCCCCGAGTGTGGACTCGCAGGTTAGTTCACGACAATCACTCTCGCTCCGAGTGTGGACTCGCAGGTGCAAACAGTCAACCCTCGCCCCGAGTGTGGACTCGCAGGTTGAGAAAACAAAAATCGGAAATAGCAGTAAAGTGATAACGCACTCATTCTATGACATGATACGACTCAGTCAAGGTACATGTGACAACGTGGTACGACTCAGTCAAGGTACATGTAAGGACAACTCTAGTATGAACTATAATGTCAAACTCTGGACAATGAAGGTATATAAACGAGACAGCTAAACTAATATACATGACATGAAGAAAAGCATATAAACCAAAACAATCCAAAAGAAACCAAATAATGACATATAGCTAAAAGAGAAATAATATAAGCATGCAATAACTGTAGAGGGAGGCAAGGTATACTTGCCTGGTGGTAGCAACATGTCCCGCAAACAACTCGTCAATCAAATAGTCACAAAATTTCAACTCCTGCAAACGACTCCGGATGCTGAAACAGATATTACCAACATGTTCATAATAGTCAATTTAGCTAGGATAACCTACCCATAAGTCCAATTCTGGATGTAGAGGCAAAACGTAATTTTGGGCCAAAACGATTTCCGTCGTTGGACCCACTTTGCACCGAAAAGTGTGCCAACATCTACGGTCTCTAAAGTCGTCAAACTACATATTCACAGGTCCGGTTTGACGAGATGAACTCAACAGTATGTCCAAAGTTGGATTTCGGCGGGTCGTGCATAAATTCGCCCATTGGATCGGATCGCGGGCCCGCCAAAATAGCGTTCCGGTCGACCTTCTCAGAATTGGACAAAGCTTGGCATATAGGACCAAAAAAATGACATGGTTCTATTGGCGTAAGTTTCATCTCGAGATGACAAACGTGCACGAAGTAATTGACTAGTTTGAATAGGGGCCGATACGGGATATCTCGACGGATACGCTTCGGTTTTGTCGCACACACACAATGAAATCGAGTTCCATCGAATCCCACACGTTCGCAAAGTCGATACGCACCTTTAAATGCTTTCGTTTTGCGATCACATCGCTCGGTTTGTCGGGGCGTACGGAGTATCTGGAAGATTTTCATAAAAATTATGTTTTAAAAATTGGTTTTTCCTAAACTTTGAAATATGTTTTCTTCGAGCTCATTCGATGAATTCGAATTCTGCGAGAAGATTTTTAATCTCTTATATGTTGTCAATAAATCCTCTCAAACCAAATTTCGAAACTGATAATGATTTGGTGAGGAATCCCTTCAAAAATAGGTGTGTGGACAGGTTCGCATCTGTCCTGTTTTGGGAAAAATGGGTTTTGGTCCTGATTTCGTCTCAATTTTTCATCAAAACAGAATTAATTCGATACGAACTAATTAGATGGGTTCCTAGATGGTTATTTAGTCTGTTCATAGGATTTTACACATTCAAAAATGATTGACTACAAAGGAAGAAAAGGGGTCGATAAGTTGGTACCTTACTGTCGTTGCTGCTGTTGCTTTGTTGTGCTCCCGTGCGGCGGAAATCCGACTGCTCTGGTAATAACCGGCTACAGGCGGCTGCAGGTGGTCGGGCACACGCGCAGGGAAGTTGGCAAGGTCGGGGAAGGTGGCAGCATGTTTTAGATTAGGGTTTGGCAAGGGTTTCTTCTCTCCACCTCTCGGTTTTATATGTAAAAAGGGGGGTTCGCTGCTGTGTATTCCTAGTGGTCGGGTTAGCGTAGGGCTCAGGAGATTTAGCTGGGTTTGGTTTGGTTGGGCTTCTATTCTATATTTTGTTTTTCTTTTCTAATTCCTTTTTCTTTTCTTCTAACTATATATATATATATATATATATATATATATATATATATATATATATATATATACTATAAAAAAATATATATATATATATACTATACATATATTTATGTGTATGTAACTACTCCATAAATCTAGAAAAATCTTAATAATACCTTTTCAAGTATATGGTTTATATATAAAATACGTACATGCAAATTTATTTCGTAAGAACATAAAATAGCCTATAATAATAAAGTTATTCTTAATAATAACAAATGATAACAATAATAGTAATAACAAAATAAGACTAACCCTATAATAGGTATATGATCGTTTTGGGTGAATACATTACTCCGACTCTATCGGTCTACAGAAAACTTGCAAATATTCTAAAACACCATTTAAATATTAGTAATACCTATTTTTTTTACGAATAATCAAATATTTAGAGAATATTTGTCAAGTCCTAAAATAAATAAGAAGTATTTGTACACACATAAAATATGTCTACATGGCCATTTTTGGTCTGACTACATGCCTACATGGGCTTGGATTTGGTTCGGGTCCAGTTCGGACTAAACCGGCACAACCGGGTCTCCTAAAAATTATAATATTAATTAATATATAATTAAATTATTTATAGGGGTAAAGTCGTAACTTGGCATGGTTTTCCTAGTTAGAACACACCTATGGATTGGCCTTCCCTACCATGGCTAAAATACTAATCAAGGCACGCCACTGCACTATCCGTACTACGATTTCTAGTCATCTTGCACTCTAGAACCTAACCATAACTATAACATTCTATCGTAATAACTATTTAATTAAATACTTATAAAATTCCAAAAATTCCCATTTAATTCAAATAACTAATAAAAATGTTTTCCAAAAATACCGGGAAGAGGGGTTACAATTTTGCAGGGAACAGCAGGGGTAATCTGCTATAAGTAAAATTGTAGGTTGTAGTGAATATGTGTCTAGTAAGGGTACTATATCACCTAGTATTTGAGGTTGTTGATGTGTTAGAGAGTGGTAGGTGGTGGAAGGAAGTATAGTGTCTAGAATTGTGTGCACAAGTGCATCGTGGGTAATGTGTGAATTGCATAATGGTGAAATAAAGTACATTGTTGGAGTTTCATGAATATCATGCAATAATAGGCAGAGTATTAGAGATAGCAGTAGTGTGTCAGTAAGATGGACTAGTGCCAAGTTGGTATTCTGGGTTATTAAGTGCATATGACATGTATAGTTATGACACTAAAACAAAAAAATGTATTTTAACGACAGTCAAAAAGTTTCGTTAATGACTTTCTATGACACTTTTGGAGTGTTGTCTAGCGGGGGTGTCATAGAATGTTTTTTGACATTCAACGACACTACAAAAGTGTCATGTAATAACTTTATGATGATATTTTTTTTAATGTCGTGTAATGCTTATTTCACGAAACTTATTACAGTCATCTTAACATGTTTCAATGACAGCTGATAAATATCGTCAAAATTATGAAACTTTACAAGTGTCTTCTAAGTACATTCATTGACATTTAATAAATGTCATGGATAATTTTTATGACACTTTTTATGTGTTATCGAAACATGCAAATAAATAAATGTCATGACACTTTACGAGTGTCATCTTCACGTGCTTCAACAACACATTTTAAATACATTCTAGGCATCATTAGAATATTTTAAATATCAATTGATTTCATATATATATATATATATATATATATATATATATATATATATATATATATATATATATATATATATATATAACCAAAACTAACTTCACGAATAATAAAATTTTAATGTACCAAAAATAATTTATTAAAATATCTCAAACCCATACAATGTGCCAAACAAAAGTTACAAAAACTATACAAAGTGCCAATAATAAGTTACAAAACTAGTATCCAATTTGCTTAAGAGGAACAATGTCTATTTCATAATAGATAAGAGTCTGACTAGTGTTGTTTCTTCCTAGCATCCAACTCTTCCCAACGTCAAACTCGAACCTAATTTGCACTCATCATTAGCCCTACAAAAAAAAAGATTAAAATATAAAGAGCACATCAAAATATAAAATTTATAGATTTATTATAAAGACCACATCAAAGTATAATTTTCTAGACTTACTATAAAGAGCACGTCAAAGTATAAAATTAGATTGCTAATCAAACCTTAGCAAGGTAATTGTTGTTGCTATTGTTGATGTAGTAAAGCTCAACTTGTAGAGAAATAGCATTGATGGTCTCCACAACCAGTTTTAGAAGAACAAAACATGTCATCCAATTAGAGAACACAGAGGTTTAAGGCACAACCAATTGGTATACGTTTAAATAGGATAAGTTTCATCTAAAATTTATCAAAGTATTATGTGAAATTTAAATATTCAAACTTTTGAAAGCGTCCGAGACCAAGTAGACTATAACAGTATTTACATAACACAGAGAGCACAAAAATGGTTTAGGTGGAAACATCCCAAGATTTGAAATGCTATACGAAGACATAAAAATAATAAGTATCATTGATAAATGAAGATGGATTATAAACAATTTTTTTGTCTACCCACCTGAAAGTTCCACCTAGAAATTGGTTAGGTGCCACAACAGTTGAAATGTCAAATAGAGTCACAAAGAGATGATTTATCCTTCTCATCATCATAATAAGATGCCAACCCAATCATGCACATTACATCCATTTGTTAGCAATATATGCAAATCATAAGATTTACGATCTCAAAAATATATACCACCAGGATGGAAATCTATATAATCTCTTGGGTCTAGGAAAGATTAACATAAGGATTAGTAAAATTGGTTTTATGTAAGGTTTACATAAATAGTCCTTACGAAAGATTTCTTAGAGCCTTTTTTATATAATCCTTTAGACCACGTTTCTATATAAACGGTTCGGGAAGAATTTTCACATAATATTATTTCAGTGAGTAGTGTGGGCAACCTATATTGTATGAATACGAACACAGTTACTGATAACGACACTATAAAAATACAGGACATGGACATTTTCAAATAGGCATAATAGATTAATAGCAGTTACCTATGTAACAGGAATATAGACAGATACGGTGCAGATACTATACAGATACTATTTTTTCGTGTCTGTGAAGCACAGGTGGCAACTAACTTCATAAAAGCGGAGATCGAAAAAACAAGATTTTGTCATGTATCGGTCCGTCGTACTGCAATCATTTCGAGGTCACAAACAGTCAGGGACCTAGCCTAAGACAGGCCCTACAGCATAACTTCAGGCTGTGCTAGGCCTTGGTTGGAATAACTAGGGTGCCTCCTTGATCTCCTATAAGTGGATAGTAATTAATAATTAACAAATTAAAATTGCATGAAACATGAGACTGATTCCGTTAGCATAATAAGTAGCACAATGAGATGCACACGGTGTTATTGCTGACTATATCTATGTACAGAAGTTCAAAATAAGGACACTAAGGATTTTGTGAATATTATGACATATACATCTTCTCTAACATCATGAGATGAGCAGCATGTTGCGTGGGGAAATGAATTATAAAGTTGAAAAGGAGAAATTAGTATATGCACCTACAAGATTTTGACTTTTTTGCGCAGATCATCAACAAGTTTGATAGTTGGCCTTTCTTGAAGCTTTTTTTTTTTAACCTCGATAAGAGCAGTATCCTCTCATAGGAATGAAGACTTGATAAAAAGGAAACAGTTGAGTACCAAAATTTTAACTTTGCATGATTCTAATAAAAAGAATATGGTTTTTGACTCCTCAAAAGCTGATCCAGTCCCAGTCTTCGAAATATGAAAGGGGTTTAAAACCTTTTCATTATGTAGTGCATTTAACTTCTTGATCTCATTCATGTGATGTTCCCTCTCATTGTCCAAGGTGGTCTCCATTTGCCGAAGTTCCATATTTAACTCTGAGAATATCTTCTTCTTTGCATTTAACGAACTTTCAAGCATATTACTTGAATCCAGAAAATTGCTGAAAAAAGTAGCCAAAGATAATCCAAACGAAAAGGAAAATTAAAAGCCATTAAGGAAAGAAAAGAGGAACAAAAAAGAATAGCATTAGTAACAATTGACATATATTTGAATAACTAGAACAAAGATGCATAGCTGAACTTATTGTGTAAGTAATCCAATTACACATATTGAATGACATGTTGCTAGACAACATAACCAGAAAAGCTGAGGTATCCATCAAAGGATGCCCTTCATGAGAGCTAAATTTTAGTGTGTACATCAATAATCTGTAATCCAACTTTGAAAGAAGATTATTATATGTTTTAGTATACGTTCGTATGACAGATCATAATACATTACTGACATAGCTATCATAACATACATGATAGCATAAATGACAAAGTAGTTATTTACGGTGATTATATATATATATATATATATATATATATATATATATATATATATATATATTTTTTTTTTTTTTTTACGGTGATTATATATATATATATATATATAAAAGAAAAAAATATATATATAATTATTTTTTTTTCTTTTATATATATATATATAAAAGAAAGAAATATATATATATATATATATATATATATATATATATATATATATATATATATATATAAAAGAAAAAAAGAAAAAAAGAAAAGAAAAATAAATAAATAAAGAATAATTCAATTGGATACTATTCAACAGAACAGTATCCATACTTTAACCAAGCCCAGCCCGACAGAAGCCCCCGCCCCTTATATACCTAGAAGAAGAGGAAACCTACAAACCCTAACCTAATCCTAGCCGTGACACACTGGGCGGCTACCCCACGTCCGTGCGCCGCCAACCATCGCGCCGGAGCGCCGCCGTCCGGTGGCAGAACCGCGTGTGCGTGACAGAACAGAGGAGCAGCGGCAGCAGGAGTTCATCTGCGGAGGCAACTTCGCAGCGGCCTTTTGTTGCGCTTCGTCAACGTTTCTCGATCCGTCTTCGCAGCTGCGATCCCAATCTATACGCCTCTTAACCCCATAAATTAGTTTTAATTAAAATAGAGCAAAACTCTGTGAAAATTTGATACGAAATCGACTAAAAACCTGTTCTACAAACAGCAAACAGAGCAGTCCCGACCCCGTTTTGGAAGACCAAAATTGGTCGATCCATTGAGAAATACAGGAAAGTAAAAGAAGGCAGTCCTAGACAACCTATAGGAGATAGAAACCCAACAATTAGTCTATATATTTGCTTATTATATTCTATTTTAAACTAGATGAAAGTTGGACAAAAATCTGTTTTCAAAATTCCGAAAAACTACGATGCGGGGTCCGTCCCGACAATCCGGGCGATGTTGTCACGAACTAAAAGCATCGAAAGGTGCGTATCGACTTCGTACATGTGTGGAGTTTGATGGAATTCGAATTATTGCGTGTGTGCGACGAATTTGATGCGTATTCGTCAAAATTTATCGTATCGACCTCTTTGCAAATTAGTCAATTACTTCATGTACGTTCGTCAACTCGAGACGAAACTTGTTCCAACTAGACCATATCATTTTTCTGATCCTGTATGCCAAGTTTGGTCTGATTCTGAGAAGGTCGACCGGAACACTACTTTGGCGGTGTGCACGGCCTGCCGGAATCCAATTTTGGACATACGGTTGAGTTCGTATCGTCAAATCGGACCAATAGACATATAGTTTGACGACTTTAGAGATCATAGATACTGGCACGCTTTTCGGTGCAAAGGGGTCCAACGGTGGACATCATTTTTGCCTAAAATTACCGTTTTGCCCCTGTATCAAGAATTGGACTTATGGGCAGGCTATTCTAGCTAATTTGACTATTCTAAAAATATTGGCAATATCTGTTTCAGCATCCGGAGGTATTTACGGGAGTTTAGATTTTGTGACTATTTGATTTGACAAGTTGTTTGTGGGACATGTTGCTACCACCCGATAAGTATACCTTGCCTTCCTCTACAGCTTTATTTACATGCTTATATTATTCTTTTTTGTTACATGTCATCATTTAGTTTTCTGGGATTAACTGGTTGGTATACTTTTCTTTATATTATGTATATTAGTCTAGTTGTCTCGTTCGTATACTGTCACTGTTTATAGTCTGACATGATAGTTCATATTGGATTTGTCCTTACATGTGCCTTGACCACTACCAAAATACAGCATTTTAGCGACGGATATTTAGCGACGGACTTCTGACGAAACAGCGATGGTCTTCCGTCGAATTGCAGCTAATTATTTTTTTAATTTTAAAGGTAAATCTTGATCGAAAATCCGTCGCTATATCGTCGGATATATACCGACGGAAAAATAACCCATCGCTATGTCACTGCCCAGTTATCAATATTTTATGGGAAAATGTTAGAAAAATTGGCACAAAAATTGGGCGACCACATAGCGACGGATTATCCGTCGGCAAACTAGTGGGGTATAGCGACGGCATGGGGACGGATATATCCGTCGCTAATTCGTCGCTAAATATTGTGCCCTAACATAAAACGAACCGACGGGAGAGAAAATTTTCATTCCCCCTAAAATTTTCTCTCACCTGTCTCTCTCTCTCGCGCTCTCTCTTTCTCTCACTCAGGTATGTCTCTCTTCCTCTCTCTCTCTCTCTCTCTCTCTCTCTTTTGGTGGTCGGGGGGGGGGGGGGGTGTGCACCCCGTGGGGGGAATCGTGGCCGCGGAGGGGGGGGTTTAGGGGAACGGAGGGAGGGGGATTGGAGGGAGGGGGTCGATGGGTGGGGAGGTCGCGACGGAGGGGGGGGGTAGGGGAGCTGGGGAGGGGGGCCGGGGGGTGTTGGTGGTCGGGGCGGGGGAGGAAGGACAGGGGGTTTAGGGTGGGGCGGCGAGTAGGGAGGTCGCGTGGTCGGGGTTCTTGGTGGTCGTGGGGGGAGGAGAGAGGGGGTGGGGGCCCGACCGGGGGGGTTTAGGTTGGGGGTCGGCGGGTGGGGGGTTTAGGTTGGGGGTCGGCAGGTGGGGAGGTCGCGGGGGGGGGGGGGGGTCGGGGAGCGGAGGGGGGCCGGGGGGTCTTGGTGGTCGGGGGGTAGGAGGGGGGTGAGGGAGGACTGCGTGGGGTCGAACGGGCTGCGTGGGGTCCGCACACACGCCCGTTCGATCCAACGGTTGGGGACGACGGGCTCCCGATCCCCTATATATATATATATATATATATATATATATATATATATATATATTTCCCCTATATATATATATATATATATATATACACTGTCACTACCACATTTCTAACTTGAAGGTATTTTTGTCTTTTGGTGAATTTTGAATTTTTTAATTAATTTGTTGAATTGGTGAATTCTAGTTTGACTTTGACTTGTTGAGACTAGTAGACTAGCCTAGAACCTAACCTTAGCTATGGTAACCCTAGTCTAACTTGAGTTAACCCATTTTAGTCATTAGAGATTAGTTTTAGAATGAGAGGATTAAGTTTAGTGGAATTAAGTCATGACTTATGGTTTTATGAATTGGCTTATGATTTCATGACTTAAATGATCATGACTTAAGCCCATGGGCCAATTTAGGAAACCCTAACCCTAATTATTCAACCCATGGCCAGCCATAGGAGAACCCCCCTTATTTAATGTCATGTTGAGGTGTTCTTGCCTCTTTTAGAGCTTGACCTAGAAATTTAAGAAAATGTATTTTCTTCCCTTCCAAAAATCCTAATAAATTCATTTTAATTCCTTTTTAACCCTAGTCTTTTGCATTAGGATGTAAATTCTGTGTGCTTACTGATTCTGGAGGTTCACCTCAGTTTGTGTGCCATTTGGAGCTTGGAAGTTGCTATTTAGAATCATTCCATTTGAAGCTTTTCTTGAGTATTGACACTCAATAGGTAAACCATTTAAACCCATTGTTTTTCTTGTTTTCTTTGCATATAGGGCTAGGTTTAAGGATTCCCTAGCTGTCTTCGAGATTTGGGCACAAATTCGTGTCCATTTCGTGTCCGTATAGGACACGTATCATAGTAGATACATAGGTGTTTGTAGAAATGCCCCTTAGGGATTTATTTTCATATTTTTGAAATCAAATTTCATAGATCTGTAGATCTAAATGTGTGTATGAACTTTTGTGAAGGGTGATATGCATTTCGTGTCGGTTTGTGTCAAGTTTTTGGCCTTGGACACGTTGCACGAACCCTACGCCTGTGTCCTGCCTATCGGGGTCCATATCTCGTAACACATGACACTTCGGGACACGAAATTTTGTGGAGAGTGAGGGGCAATGACTGTCACCATGCTCCCAAAATTTAGGAGCAGATGGTTGACCACGTGCGGAGCAATCGCACCCGGCCGTGCGCTGGCGCGCGCTGGCGGCTGAAACACGCACAGACACGCACGAACACGTGCTCATGTCCACTGTAGACACGTCGTAGACACGTGTCAGGCTTTCCCATGTGTAGCCCTATCCTAGGCTACCATGTGGGTGTGTGCACGTGACACGAAGTATCGTGTCCTACACGCGCGTGTACACGTGCACGATGATTGTGTGCACAGTTGTGTGTCTGTGTTCATGTGGTGTTTTGGACACGATTCGTGTTCAGTTCTTGGACACGAAGACACTTCCTAGTACACTCACACATGTGACACAAATTACCAACCCATTAATAATAATTTTGATGATTAATTGATTCGAAATTATGTAAATTCCCAATGTCTGATACGCACTGACACCACTTCACTGTTTCAGTTTTTGGGTTTAATTTGCATTTTTTAAACTAATTTTTGTGATGTTAAATGTTAGGGTTAGTTCACCTACATGTGTATTGAACGACGATTAGGTGTGTGATTTGTGTGGAGCAATGGGGTTTCGAATGTGGTTGGGTTTGCTAACTGCTATGTTTTCTTTAACTGTCATTGTTGACATCCTGAGAACAATTGTTCTCCTCAATTGAATATTTTCACATTGATCATTCCCTGAAATCTGGGAACACTATAGCCTATACACCCTCTATGTGACACTGCACTCACACACTTAAACACACACGCATATACATTTCTGTCATATTGTTTCCTCACATACACAAATATGAACACAGGATTCCTGTCATTAAGAGCACTGTCACACAGGGTACCCACATATACACACACACATGGCCACCTATCTAAACTAATGTCCTGTCACATGAACCTATTGACACACCCCTATGTCATACATAACCCTCACACACATACAATATTATCATTCCCTGAACCCTGAGACTGTTTCTTATTTAACTCATTCATTATTTTTCCTAAGTAATCTGGGACACACACTCACACTCTCATATACACACACACACACATTACCTTGATTACATATCTCTCTCTATGTGTATGTATGTTATATATGTATATAAGGGTGAGGGTGATATATATAAATGTGAAATGTGTAATGTGAAATGAACAATGCAATTGCCTATGTGAATGTGACATATATATATATATATATGAGTGTAATGTATATAGCCTAATGTGGTATGCAATAAATATTGCATTTGCCTATGTATATATGTGTATTAGATATATGGTATATGGGTGTATTAGCCTTGTGTATATGGCTCATGGCCTAGGTAGAGTAGCCTATGGCATGGGGTGTGGATACACATGAGTTAGTGTATCACTAGACTAGTGTGTGTTGCTAGGTTAATTGGTTAGAGGCCTAGATTGACTTGTTAAGCCTAGGTTTGACCAACCTAGACTTGTTTGACCTAGTTTAACCTTGTTGACCTAGTTTGACCTAACTAGACTAGAGTTGACCTAGTTTGACTGTTAGGGTTGACTAGAGTTGACCAAGGGTTGACTTTAGCCTAGATTGACCCCAAACATCATGTAGATGCATTGCAGCAGTCTGTTATGTTATTTTAGACATGTAGTGGCTTGTACTGTTCTATAGGAGACAGACACCACTCCTCGGACAGTAGATTCTCTTCAGATACTCAGGATACCATGCGAGTACATTTACTGATAGTTTTTATTGTCTTGATATCTACTATATCCGATTCAGTTGTAGTGTCTTACTCGATTTCCAGTTACGATAGCTCACGGACTAGTATATGTTGGATCATGACATGGGATGTTGTTCCTAGATTTTTGTGGTATATTAGTACATTTTTTGTCTTATTTCCATGTATTGGTATAGACACCGATTCCTAAGGGGACTTGCTACCCTCTTATGGAATCCCGTGTCATGACGTGTCATGTCCAGATCCATTATACTATTCGAAGATGGAGGAATTATTAGGGGTTATGTGATCAAAGCCCCATGTCACTATATTCATGTGCTTGCACCACTCTCACCTCACGTAGGGTGTAGCGAGATCTCATTCATGTGCTCGTTATCCAGGTTGGCCGGCATGACCCTTTACAGATTTTCATGTGATTGTCGGGCCAAGTGGATAGCCTGATTATGTTTCCCAAGCCGATCACATAACGCTCTAATAATTCAAGTCACATTTTTATATTTATTTATCATAGGAGGCTAAGTTCTGTTCGGAAGAAGGGTTACAATCCCGATCCTTGTTTGGTTTAAGGGTTGTGACTCGGCTTCCGAATAGTTTCCAAGTCATCATATATATATATTGTCGTCCTTTTCAGTACTCACATCTTGATATATATTTTCTGTTGATTTTGTCTCGTATTTTACATATTCTACATGCTCTTATGCTATACTTTGATTGGAGGCTAGGTTCTGTTCGGGAGAAGGGTTACAACCCCGGTACTTGTTTGGTTTACGGGTTGTAGCTCGGCTTTCGAATGGCTTCCAAGTTTTTTTATATCTTTGTCTTGTATTTCATTATACTGTCTCTTATAGAATTTGTCAATTCATATGGAACTGCTGTTAGTGTTTGTCTTGCTCATTTTCCTGACAGAATATCGTTGATATATTACAGAAGATTCTGAGGCAGATTGCCCGACCTATTATGGGGTCGAGTTAGATGGAGTAGACCAGGACCGTGACTTGATAGTATAGCCACTAGCCTTTGCACTCCCAGAGTAGTTAGTTTAGTTAGGCTTGCCTGGACTGCGATCCAGCTTTTGTTTTAGACTGTAGTAGCTTATATTTATTTCCTGTGACTCAGTGATGTTGTATATATCTCTGGGCTTGTGTGGATCTTGAGCTTATTTCCTATTTTCATCTATCATTTTCCTTTCCATGCTATCTACCTTAGTTTTATTTTGTGATTGAGACTGTATTGCTATGTCACCTCTATTCGAAGTGTATATACTGTATAGATACCTTTATATTGTTTAGTCGTAGTATTTACAGACCTTATATACAGCGTTCTACCGTCGATTCTACGACGTAGGCTGGACGTAACCACGTGCTCGTGCCCCTCATCAGGGTGCGGGTCGTGACATACACACACACACACTAATAACTCATAATAAGCTGCAATAAACTGTATGTACACTGTTGTTCTGCAGCCTATCAGCAGTAACTACCTTACAAATCTCAATGCATATGCATGCACACACTCACTAATATGTATATACACACACACACTCAACACTCCCACACACCAGCTATATGCACACTAATACTATGTACTCTAAATTTCAATTGATACCACACTTTTATGTCTATAAACATCACCCATAAATGACACAATCTCACACACAGCACACACTTCCCTTATCAAGCACAACACCAATGCACTAACACGATCACAAATACCAAATATCAAACACCCCTCTATTTCTACACCAACACCATTATGACACCAAACCATATATATATATATATATATATATATATATATATATATATATATATATATATATATATATATATAACAATTAGATCTAGAATAATATTGAAAAATTGACACAAAATAGGCTCCAAAATACATCATGGTGTATCATGACCCAACCACTCAATATCCAATTGCGGACACAATAACACAATCATAACTCAAATTGGACACAAAATTTTCTTTGGAAACATGTATCGAACACTTGATGGACAAAATTTGTAAATAACACAAATTGAGCATAGAATTTATCATTCATCATGATAAAAACCTAGATCTACCAAATTAAAGGTTTCCAACACCTAGATCTAGCATTAGAGAGTCAGTTCCACCTATAGAAGGGTTCCTATGGGTTCAATTCGGGTCATGAGGGTTCAATTCGGGTCATGAGGGTTCAATTCGGGTTCCTATGTGCAATGACCCGCTCCGCCCTAGCAGAACGTCGATTCAAACGACAAGTGCAACGACTCAAACGAGCCGTCGATCCGAAGAGTTGGCATCGACCTGATGAAGAATCGATGCAAGGCTTACACTGGCCCGTCAAAGATGAATCTAGACTTAGAATTTCAAAGGCGCGCTCGGAGTATCGCTCGGCCGATGTGAACATCGCTAAGGTGGGTGGCTCCGATGAACCCGTCTTTGCTTAGCCTAGACACATAACAATACGGACACTATTGCTAGAATCGCTAGGCGATAACACCGCGCATGCTAATAAATGACTCAACGCACCTAGCTAAGGGAATAATCCCATCTCGTATGCTTGCTCAGAACATAGAAAAGAACTCGTAAAATATAGTGACTCTCGCACCGCACTCCGCACTCGTGCTAAAACACAAGCTTACATTCAAGTTCCTTATGCGTTCAACAATGAAACAATGAATGGTTTACAACAATGAAATGGGAAGACTATCGACATAGTCAATCTGAGTAGAATATAGCAACATTGGAAGACTTCAGGACCGATGGGTCGCCAAGGCGACTCCCGCACGGGGAGTTGCATAATGTATGAATGAACAAATGAACGAATAAGTGAATGAATGAATCAACAAATGAATGAATGAATATGAGAATGAATGAATATGTGAATGAATCAATGAACGAATGAACAAGTAAAAGAAAGTATGAATACGGTACGAAAGAAAGGAATGGTTAGCGACAGGTATGACGGGGACGTGCATCGAGGCTCGCTACCTGCGCTGCACGGACGCCGTTGCCAACCTGGTCGATAACGCATTATGGCTAAGAGTTAGCCTATGGCTCAGAGACAACCGTTAAGTTAAAATGACAAGGCAATATGAAATGGTCATGGACAATCCTATCGTATACGGAAGGTAGGCAGAATAAAGGATTTTCGCGGCACGATCAAAGGAAGGATCGTGGCCGGCCTAGGCGAAAATCAAAATGGCTTACGGGCTGCTTGGGTGTGGGCTCGGACATTCCAAGTAGACATAAATATGGGGTATTTTAAGAGAGTATCAAGGTGTACCAGCCATCACACTATGATAGGTGAGAATACCAAAGGAAAATATGTCCGAATTGGCTTGTGGTGCCAGCGACCGATGCATATAGATTAAGTGGACTTTACTGGTGGCAATCCACGTGCAAATCCTTGTATTGAAACAATACAGTCTAAGTTAACTGATCAAAGTGCCTCCTGAATAGTCTTGAATATAACACACCAAATGATCGAGAGTACCTCGTGCAAATGAGTTAGAAAATACGCCTACGATGCGCTAGGACCTGAGGCAGGGACACGCCCTTGACATTGAATGTTTACATGAATGACGATAAGTTGTTATATATGAATTGTTGACTAACTTGGTTTACCTGGAGAGGGAAGGCCGGACGGTAAGTATGGGTAAGTCGTGCATGTATTTCCATGCAACATATTAAAATCGGTAACACGAGATAGGTCATGAAATATGTCATGAAACTGATCCTAAGGCAAGATTAGAAAGACAATGAATGATAGACGGTACACAAAAGTAAATAGAACGTGTTTGGTAATGATAGCATTGTGGGCGAGCTAGCCTCCCCACCATTGCATAACAATGTACTGATAACCCCATAGTTTGCTTGCAGGACGCAGGAGATGTCTTCGGGTGCGGAGCTTTCCTAGAACGTGCTAAGGCGCAAAGCTAACTCTGGAGCCTTGGAGCGTTGCAAGGATCTGAAGCACCATATACAGGACATAATGTATCGGAACATCGCCATGAATCATTCCATGTTGTAAGCCACTTGGCACGTCTTTTATGTTTTCAGAGAGAGAGAGAGCTTGAGAGACTTGTAAACTCGGCCTAGCACCGCTTGTAAACTTCTTAAAAAATCAATAAAGAGTTTGAATTTGCTTCAACTTGTGTTCATTTACTTTTCGCTGCAAATGGGGATACTCTGTGCGACTCTGTGGCCTAGCTTAAATCGGCCGCTTCTGGACTTAGCCTTGTACGGGCACAACCTAGGCCCGTGCGGCATCACGCCTTAGCGAGGACGATCGCTCCTACGGGAGCGGGGCGTGACAGATTGGTATCAGAGCACGGCTTTACGTCCTTGGACTTCATTTCGATTCTTTCAGTTTTGAAAGCTCGTTTTGAAACAAAAGAATTGTACGCTCTCTCTCGTTGTGCCTTGGGATGTTCCATACAATAAGTCTAATATTTTCAAAAGCTCATACGAGTACTCGGTTGAACGGGATCGATAGACGAAGGCCTTTGTGCCAAACAGCGACGGACTTGAGTTGGAAGGAACAAATGCTAAAAGTTAGCAAACGCAGTGCGTACTTGAATAACCTTACACTGACAATAGCAAACGAGTACACGAGACCGAAGTATAGTTCTAACGGGATGGTTATGCACGCAGCCTTTTGGCTAAGTTGTACCGAGTATAGTGCACCTTGACCTTCTGGTGCGAACGAGTTTGCGAGCGAGATCGACTATCGCTCAGACGAGAATAAGTGAGACTTAGAACGTATGTTGATAGAGACGCTACTTGACCAACGCTAAAGCGAACACGGAAAATGACACTTATATTTTGGAGAAATGGACGAACATACCTTCGAACATGTCAATCGGGAATCAAATGACCTTTTGAGGAACTGTAGAATGACTTGACCCCGAGTGGTGTATGTGATAGCTTCGAAGAAGAATAAGAGTGAGTGTTGACGACTAGTCGAGCGGCTCGAATCCTGAGTGGTGTATGGACGTTGTAGAAATTGTTCGAGCGAGACTAAAGGATTTACGGATAGAACGAGTATGTCGACAAGCGATGATATTGCACAAGGCCTTAGAACGAGTAACACTTAGTTGGTTTCGACTTCGATAGTCTCAAACGAGATATCATTCGGATGAATTAAGAATGCGTAGTGCAATTGCGAAACGATTGAATGGAGATTGGAAACGATAAAATAAATGGATGTTTTGGTCGAGGAAACGTAGTGGATCGTGCAAGCGGTTTTGAATTTAGTCGAATGGAATGAAACTTTAGTTAAGGTGAAATACTCATAGACGAGATCGAAGATAGCACGATCGGAAGATAGCATGCATGGGAAACGTTGAATATTGGAGATACGAGAATGACTAAGAAATTAAAATTGATGTTGCTCGATGATGAGTTAGCATGAGACAATACGAATTGAGGAATTAAGTTGCACGACTCGAAATTCGTTGCAAAAGGAAGATCGTCAGGTTATGTACATCATCGATGGTTTTGAGGCGTATCAAAGATCGATATACGATAACTCGGGGGTACTCTGATTCGATGAATGAAGATCGTGTTAGAAGTTATTGTTTTGAAGGATACTATATTGGGGAATTTTGATAGAAATGAATGTTTGGAATGAAGAAGGGAAGTGACTTGATTGTTCGGTGATAACCACAACGACAACGATCTTGTCTTGTGCGAGCGCAACTCCAGCCTCGCATATGCGTCACGTCGGATTTGGGATGATCGTTCCACATGAGCGTTGTCATGGTGATTAATGTCCAGCGGGAATGATCGAACTCGAAATACCTTGACATGGCAATTTTGATTGCTACGACTTGTGGTTTGAAGCAAAAGCAAATTTGAGGATTGAGGACTTATGATTGACGATGAAGTAAAGTTGAGGATTGAGTAGGCCCAATCCGCGTATCGAAAATGAGTAAGTCTAGACACAAATGCAAGGGTTACATCCCGATGAAAATGATTACTCTGCGGGAATGTTGACATGGTGATTCATGTCCGCCGTAGATAATCAGACTTGCGTGAGATCGGGGCGTGACATATTGTAAGGCTAGACGACCTTGTGATCGACTACATGGATTGGATAGGATGGATAGGTGAATTGTATCAAAACATACTTGAAGAGATAGACTACAATAATTGCTAGTGCGGACACACGATATTGACATATCAAGGATTTGGTTGAGGACAACCTATCGTAGGATGATTTTCCTAGACGAGCTCGGACTTGGAACGGAGAATATTTTGATGCGAATAGGGTGAATGCTGCTCGATGTTTAGAAAATTGAGTGAAACGAACTTGGGTAGAAACTCCCATACAAACGAACAAATAGTTTGACCATAGGAATTGGGGCGAGCATCGTGCAATGACTTTGCATAATAAACCGAGAACTTGACTTGTACCTATGACCCTGCGAGATGACCTAGCGAATAGGCGGACGACCATATGCCGAGTGATTGAACTTGTGTGACTGACATTTACGGTATCGTCTGGACGGACGAAAGACTTGGGGCAACAAGACTTAGAGTAGGACGGGGAACTGGGAGTGTGCGTGAACGATGACGAGATTGGCCCCAAACGAAGTGAATGATAGGAATGGATGATGCGCAAGTAAAGTTGGGATAACGAATTGAATCATTGATATAAAGACGTACTCGATGATAGTACAATACTTGGTCTTGAATCGAACGGGGATTACTTAGACTTAGTCGACTCCGCTAAGAAGAAATCGTATTGATTTCGTAGACAAGAACGCTTGAGAAACGAATCAGATCATCTCGAAGACCAAGATAAAAAGTTAGTGAGATGCACCTGAGTTCGATTTTGATCGAAGTAAAAGTAAAACGATCAGTAAATCGAAACTATCACGAGTAGCTTGTCCGACTTCACTAATCGCTAAGCTTGGTTGAAATATATGTATTCGGGGGACGCCTTGAATATGTGCACGATCCAAACTCAACGATATGATAAACTCGAATGCAGCTACGAGTGGGTATTGAGATGCGCATAAATAAAAGTGAGTTAGCCTCAGCCTACGACTCTCGTGTTTGAAGAATTACAACGCACCTCGTACGACCATTTCAGTCCCATGACATGACGAAATAGTAACCAAGTCGAAGAAATACGACAATTGAATAAGTACCATCAACTCTAAAATGAGTGAAAAGTCATTCAATAAAATCGACCAAACGTATGCGACACGGAACTTGGAAAGGTATCGAGTGTAGTTCGGTGCCATCGAGCGATAAAGCCATTCGATAGGGATTGTCTACGATACGCACACGATATGAGTTAAGGAATGGTAGGATGACCTGCACTCAGGAAGTCTCGAGGACAAGACTTGTTTTTAGTGGTGTATTATGTAATGACCCGCTCCGCCCTAGCATAATGCCGATTCAAACAGCAAGTGCAACGACTCAAACGAGCCGTCGACCCGAAGAGTTGGCATCGACCTGATGAAGAATCGATGCAAGGCTTACATTGGCCCATCAAAGATGAATCCAGACTTAGACTTTCAAAGGTGCGCTCGAAGTATCGCTCGGCCGATGAGAACATCGCTAAGGTGCGTGGCTCCGATGAACCCGTCTTTGCTTAGCCTAGACACATAACAGACACTAATACTAGAATCGCTAGGCGATAACACCGCGCATGCTAATAAATGACTCAACGTACCTTGCTAAGGGAATAATTCCATCTTTTATGCTTGCTTAGAACATGGAAAAGAACTCAAAAAATATAGTGACTCTCGTACCGCACTCCACGCTCATGCTAAGGCACAAGCTTACATTCAAGTTCCTTATGCGTTCAACAATGAAACAATAAATGGTTTACAATATTGAAACAGAAGGACTATCGACATAGTCGTTCCGAGTAGAATATAGCAACATTGGAAGACTTCAGGACCGATGGGTCGCCAAGGCGACTCCCGCACGGGGAGTTGCATAATTTATGAATGAACAAATGAACGAATAAGTGAATGAATGAATCAACAAATGAATAAATGAATATGAGAATGAATGAATATATGAATGAATCAATGAACGAACGAACAAGTGAAAGAAAGAATGAATAAGATACGAAAGAAAGGAATGGTTAGCGACAGGTATGACGGGGACGTGCATCGGGGCTCGCTGCCCGCGCTGTACGGACGCCGTCGCCAACCTGGTCGATAACGTATTATGGCTAAGAGTTAGCCTATGGCTCAGAGACAACCGTTAAGTTAAAATGACAAGGCAATATGAAATGGTCATGGACAATCCCATCGTATACGGAAGGTAGGCAGAATAAGGGATTTTTACGGCACGATCAAAGGAAGGATCGTGGCCGGCCTAGGCAGAAATCAAAATAGCTTACGGGCTGCTTGGGTGTGGGCTCGGACATTCCAAGTAGACATAAGTGCGGGGTATTTTAAGAGACTATCAAGGTGTACCAGCCATCACACTATGATAGGTGAGAATACCAAAGGAGAATGTGTCCGAATTGGCTTGTGGTGCCAGCGACCGATGCATATAGATTAAGTGGACTTTGCTGGCGGCAATCCACGTGCAAGTCCTTGTATTGAAACAAAGTAGTCTAAGTTAACTGATCAAAGCACCTCCTGAATAGTCTTGAATATAACACACCAAATGATCGAGAGTACCTCGTGCAAATGAGTTAGAAAACACGCCTACGACGCGCTAGGACCTGAGGCAGGGACACGCCCTTGACATTGAATGTTTACATGAATGACGATAAGTTGTTATATATGAATTGTTGACTAACTTGGTTTACCTGGACAGGGAAGGCCGGACGGTAAGTATGGGTAAGTCGTGCATGTATTTCCATACAACACATTGAAATCGGTAACACGAGATAGGTCATGAAATATGTCATGAAACTGATCCTAAGGCAAGATTAGAAAGACAATGAATGATAGACGATACACAAAAGTAAATAGAACGTGTTTGGTAATGATAGCATTGTGGGCGAGCTATCCTCTCCACCATTGCATAACAATGTACTGATAACCCCATAGTTTGCTTGCAGGACGCAGGAGATGTCGTCGGGTGCGGAGCTTTCCTAGAACGTGCTAAGGCACAAAGCTAACTCTGGAGCCTTGGAGCGTTGCAAGGATCTTAAGCACCATATACAGGACATAATGTATCAGAACATCGCTATGAATCATTCCATGTTGTAAGCCACTTGGCACGCCTTTTACGTTTTCAGATAGAGAGAGAGAGAGAGAGCTTGAGAGACTTGTAAACTCGGCCTAGCACCGCTTGTAAACTTCTTGAAGAATTAATAAAGAGTTTGAATTTGCTTCAACTTGTGTTCATTTACTTTTCGCTGCAAATGGGGACACTCTGTGCGACTCTGTGGCCTAGCTCAAATCGGCCGCTTCTGGACTTAGCCTTGCACGGACGCAACCTAGGCCCGTGCGGCATCACGCCTTAGCGAGGCGATCGCTCCTACGGGTGCAGAACGTGACACTATGGGTTCAATTTGAGTCAATTCCACCTATAGAAGGGTTTCTATGAGTTTGAGAATCGGTATCGGTATCGGACTATTTCTATGAGTATCGGTATTGATTGCTTAGACGTCTAGGCGGAGTCTAGGCGATAGGCGGACTCTATCCGCCGCGCACCAGCCTACCACCGTTTAGAACCTTGCCGATACTGCGAACCTTGGTATAGAGTGAGTATCCTAGAAGGATATATATAAGATAAGATATCTTAGTAGTAGCTAGGTAAGTGTTGAAAATTAAATTTGCTTATGCCAAGTCTTTTAGGTCTATCAGAGTTATAGATTTTTTCGGAAATCTAGTATAATGTTGATTACCTCAAAATGCTTGCATAAGTAAGAGTGTATAGAGTATATATCGTAGAAGGATGAGTGTATAGAGTGAGCCTCCTTACTCCCCTTCTTCTCATTCGGGTCATAAGGCCTCCTATTCCACATCATATGATATCCATCTCAACCAAAGCGTAGAGAAGTATAAAAATATTAATATTAACTAAGGATCGGTATCGAAATCTGTATCACCATGAATCTCATGGCTTCTTCTACCAGAGCATAATATAAAACCAAATGTGTGAAGCAGAGCTTCACATTCACAATATTAGAAGGAAAAAATTTACGATTGTTGGTAGGGCGAGCCAGAATCCTCGTGATAGGTCCTGGTCCAGGTCAGAAATATAGTGAAATCATCTTTCCAATTCTTTCCCCTGACCCACTATGAAGAAAGACGTTCACTTCTTAAAATATCCGATATATGTAGGTGGGAACAGGGGAAGGGGTCAGATTTATCCTGATGGGAGCAAGAGTAACAATACATCCACTATGGTTATTTCATATCCCCCCCTGTGGATGGTTATTTCACAATATTAGAGGGAAATTTTTTTTGATTGGTGGTAGGGCGAGCCAGAATCCTTTCAAAGGATTCTGGCTCGCCCTACCACCCATCGTAAAATTTTTTCTTCTAATATTTTGAATGTGAAGCTCTGCTTCACACGTTTGGTTTTATATTATGATCTGGAAGAAAAAGCCATGAGATTCATGATGATACTAATTTCGATATCGATCATTGGTTAATATTAATATTTTTACACTTCTCTACTCTTTGGTTGAGATGGATATCATATAATACGGAATATGAGGTTGAGAGAGTCGAATGAGAAGCAGGGAAGTAGATGGGGGTCAGAGAGGGGGCCTTCTTTAGAAGTAGGGGAAGTAGAGCAACAAAGTAGAAGGGGGTCGGTATCTGACTATATATTTTTAATTGTAATTATGTTTACTTTCTCTTATGATGCAGATTTTCACATCCAATCTGTGATGGATCGTTACTTCGTTGATCGTGCCATGTGGTAATTGTCGTGATAGACGTTACGAAGAAGTGGTGACTGTGAGAGATCATTTGACCTGTAAGGGTTTCGTACGTGATTACGGCCTGTGGTCATCGCAAGGTGAACTATATACGAAAAGACAGGATATGGTGTACGATACGGCAGAGCCTAATTTTGATCCGGAGGATCCTAATCTCGAGGCAAAGGAGTTCTATGATATGTTGCAAGATGCAGATACTCCTCTATATCCTGGTTGTGAGACTCATTCCGTACTGTCAGGCTATGCCGTTAATGGCTTCAAGTTTAAGGCAAGACCGCTGAGGGTCATTCACCGTTGGAGGTGGTTACAAGTTCCATATTACACATCTAATCATGTAGAAGAGGCTGAAGTATCCGAAGAGGAAATCGAAATAGATGAAAACGAAGATGAGGAGGAAGAGGAAGATGAGGACTCGGAGGACGAAGAAGATAAATTTTCAGAAGATGATTGAAAATTAAATAAAATGTAAAATATGTTTAACCACTAATTAATTTTCATACAACAATGAATCTTCCACATTACACGTCTAATACTGTCATTTTGTTTAATCCCTAATTAATCTCCATGTTTCCATTAATCTTACCAGATGACACCTGTGACCCGAGCATGTCGCTTGAGAGAGGCACATATGGCTGCTGAGGAGGTAGTGGTACCACCTGCTACTGAGGAGGTAGTGCTTCCTTCTCCTGCTGAGGAGATAGTGGTACCTACTGCAGAGATGAAGGTCAAGGAAGAACTTCCTCCGACTATTAAGGAGGAAGTTATTCCTAAAGTTGAGATAGCTGTGAAGGAGGAGGTGGCACCAGAGGGCAGTTGCACTAGGAGTTCCAGTCATCCATCTCCTCTGGATATTGATCTTGCTGACGTGGATCCTACTTATGTGCAGTGGCTGAGGAGGGAGATCTCTCTGTGCCTACGTAGAGGACAGTAGATATATATATGATATAATTTTTGACCAGATTTGTTTTCGGTAGACTTATTTCTGGGTTTGTATTGGATGGTTTTGCAACTCTTGATGTTTTTTTATTTTCTAGACATTGTTATTTTCTAGACTTGGATATTTTTGGATGCTATTATCTAGACTTGGTTATTATCTAAAAATTCAATGGAGGGTTGCTCCGGGTCTTATTGATGTATGTTGGTTTGTGTGATGTATTTGTGATATATATTTGTATATTGGTGTGTGATGTATTTTGGTTTGTTGGTTTGTGTGAGGTGTGACGCATATTGTGATGTTTTAGATGTGGTACGAATAGGGAATGCTCTGTTTTATGTAAAAAAATTCTAAAATTTTCCAGTTAGCGACGGACTTGCGACTACCAAGCGACGGAAGGCGATGACTGAGCGACAGAATATTCCGTCGCTAACTGGAGAATTTTCAGTTAGCGACGGATGTCGACGGATTAGCGACAGATTATCCATCGACAAGGTTCTGGAAATATAAAGATTTCCAGAGCCTAAGCGACGAATATTTCATTGCTAAACCGTCGTTCTTCCGTCGAGTATTAGCGACGGCTAGCGACGAATTGGCGACAGATTTTGTCTATCAGAAACTCTTTGGTACGCGGTTACCGACATATTACCGACGGACTTGTTCGTCACTAAAAAGTAGTATCAGAAACTTTCTGATACTTGATTTGACGAAAATGTGTCGGCTAGCCGTCGCTAAATGTACGATTCTTGATAACGGCAATCCGTCTCTAAGAAGTCGAATGGCGACAGCATAGCGACGGGCTTTTTTAGCGACGGGCTATTTTCCGACGGATTTTTTCAGCCAAATTCTGTCGGTAATCTATCGCTAAGTCGATTTGCCGATGGATTAGCGATGGATATGACCGTCGCTAATTCGCTGTATTTAAGTAGTGTAAGTCGTACCGTGCTGTTACATGTTCCTTGACTTAGTCGAATCGTGTCGTAGAATGAGTGTGTTATAACTGAACTGCTATTTCCTTGTTTCGATTTTCTCAACCTGCGAGTCCACACTCGGGGCGAGAGTTGACTGTTTGCACCTGCAAGTCCATATTCGGGGTGAGGGTGATTGTCATGAACTAACCTGCGAGTCCACACTCGGGGCGAGGGTTACTAATTTTTTTAAACATGTGAATCCACACTCGGGGCGAGGGTTTGGTATCCGTTGATCTCTTGTTCACTAGTTTTCTTCAAGCAGTTCATTTATGCGTAGTTGGTCTCGTATCCGTGTTCATAGTCACTTGTCATGTTCCGTCTCTTTCCTGTTTATTTTTATGCATGATAAACTGTTAGATAGGCATATTTTTATGTATCTTGCTAGTCCCCTGAGGACCTGATGATCTTTTCAGGTAGTTGATTGCACGAAGATTAGTTAGCTGAATTGTGATGGTGATTGATTATTTCAGATTCAGGTATATATCTTTTATGATTATATAGTACATCCTTTATTTGTACTATGCTTGTTAGCTTAGCTTTATGGACTCATATTATTTCTTTGGAGTCTAATCGAACATATATGCTAATGGGCTGCAGAACATAAACCATAATGTTCATTCTTGAGTTATATTCTTCTTGTGGATTGAGATATAGTTCAGCTTGCCATGATTAGGCATATTACCAAAGTCTAGACAGCTTATACGTATTCGAGTCGGGATGGAGTCGGCTTGATACATAGCTGGCTTGCGCACGCACTTGCATCCCCAAAAGCGAGTGCGGGTCGTGACAAGTTTTTTGGTGGCCTATGCAGGTCAGAGCATATCGTATCGGTTACGTAACTATATTGATACGAGCCTGCGCATATGATTAAACCCTTAGAAATCTTAATCCACATTGCCTTGAAAATTCTTTTAGAAATTTCTCTACCGTCCTTGAAACTTCATATTCGCTCTCGATTATTTTTTCTTGTCTTTCCGTACCATTGATTTTCGTCCCTTCCTATTTCGGGTGACGAGTGATCATGCTGTCTAAAAATTATTAAAATTCCTAAGTTATAATGTAAGTTAGTTTGATTATCAAATTTTGGTTGCTTGATAGATAGGAGGGGATTAGAGATGCTATATGCCATAAGAGATATATTGGTAGTAATTTTTGCAACTAGTGTGCAAGGTTATAAATTTTATGACATCATGTGCTGAAGGGGTAGTGTGACCAAAGGTTGGTAGAGATTCTAGCAAACTTATTCTTGGTGGTTAGTTAATTATGAGGAACATTGATAAAGTTTATTATATTTGGTTGATAAATCATTGACATATGCAAACTTGAATGGTTGTATACGAGACGATTAATGAGGTTCTAGTTAAAACGAGTTAGATTAGGAAGATGTGACTAGGAATTTTATTGAGGACTAGACTTGGGGACTCTACAGAGTAATACATTGCAGTAATGGGTGTCTTTGTGAAATGTGATAAGATATGGATTGCTAGTAATTGGTGATCCTATATTAGACATTTGGTTGAGAGTACTTGGAATATGCTAATAGCAATAGTGTAGACTATTCATTCTAGTAGATCATAGCTCTTTAAATTCGAGGACGAATTTATTTTTAAGGTGGGTAGATTTGTAACCCCTCTTCCCGATATTTTGAAAATATTTTTTTATTTGAATTAAATAGCATTTTTTAGAATTTTATAAATATTTAATAAAATAGTTATTACGATAGGAGGTTGTCATGGTTAAGATTTGGAGTATAAGATGAATAGGAATTATGACACGGATAGTGCAGTGGCGTGCATTGACTAGTGTTTTAGCCATGGTAGGGAAGGCCGAGCCATAAATGTGTCCAAACTAGAAAAACTAGGCAAAGTTGTGACATAACCCCTATAAATAATTTAATTATTTATTATTAAAATTATTGACTTTTTGGAAGCCTGGTTGTACCAAACTAGTCCGGACTGGACCCGAAACGAGCCCAAGCCCATGTGGTCGTGTAGTGCGACCAGCGGTGTCCAAGTGGATATATAGATGTGTATATAACCATAGCTCATTTTATAATCTAGGGAGTAACATTTAGAAATGATATTTAATGTATTATTTGCTATTTATTTTATATATATATATATATATATATATATATATATATATATATATATATATATATATATATATATATATATATATATATATATATATATTAGTTTTCGAAATATGATAATATTACATGAAATACCATTTTTGAAATTGGGACCTTTAACTAGGACAATATGTGTGTGTGTGTGTGTGTGTATATATATATATATATATATATATATATATATATATATATATATATTTTATATATATATATATATATATATATATATATAAAATAAAAAAAAAATATATATATATATATATATATATATATATATATATTTTTGTTTTTTTTGTTTTTTTTTTATTTATATATATATATATATATATATATATATATATATATATATATATATATATATATATATATATATATATATATATATATATATATATATATATATTTTAAATTCGGACCTTCAACTAGGACAATATGTGTGTGTGTGTGTGTGTGTGTGTGTGTGTGTGTGTGTGTATATATATATATATATATATATATATATATATATATATATATATATATATATATATATATATATATATATATATATATATATATTTATATATATTTATACACACACACACACATATTGTCCTAGTTATATATATAAAAAATATATATATATATATTGTGTGTGTGTTCAAAAAAAAAAATTGTGTGTGTGCTCAATAGATTTAACAATTTTGAAATGAATATAAATTTACTATACATATTTATATATATTTTTTTTACTATACATATTTATATATATACTAGCACGTACATATATAAATATGTATAGTAAATTTATATTCGTTTCAAAATTGTTAAATCTATTGAACACACACACACACACACACACACACACATATATAAATATATATATATATATATATATATATATATATATATATATATATATATATATATATATATATATATATATGGGCGATGATGAGCCTGCCTGTGCGATGCAGGGCGTCCACAACGTCGGAGGACTGACAAAAAATGGCCACAATCTGAGCTGGCGTGGGACAGAATGGGGCGCCCCGTGTATGAAAACTCATCGGCTAGGACGTCGCGCGGGCGGTCGAGGACGGACACCATTATACCACGGGTATAAACGACGGCTAACCATGGGGCCCATCGTGCGGCACCCAATGGGCGTCGGGAAGACGTCGTAAGGGCGTCGTGCGCATAGAACGGGTGGCTGGGCGGAACCAGCTGTCGTAGGCGTCGTGAAGACGTCGGGGGCGCCTTCGACGTTGTGGGGTAAGCGAGGCGTTGAGTTGCTGGTATCGAAGGACGTCGATCGTCCCGTCAGGCTCTGGAGCGTGCGGAGAGCGTGAGGCGTACGTGCCGGACAATGATGAAAAAGCCAGTGCGGACAGGATTCGTACGAAGAGTCCGAAGCGACATGACGACCGGCTAAAAATCGGGTGCGAGGAGACACACGATTTAACTAAGCTCGCACGTGCTGGAATATATATATATATATATATATATATATATATATATATATATATATATATATATATTTATTTACAATGCAATACTTTGTTAAACAAGAATACACACTCAATATATATGTTCTTGTTTAACAAAGTATTGCATTGTATATTATATATATAGTCATATATATAAGAATAAAAGAAAAAATAAAGAATAATTCAATTGGATACTCTTCAATGGAACAGTATCCATACTTTAACCGAGCGCAGCCCGATAGAAGTCCCCGCCCCTTATATACCTAGAAGAATAGGAAACCTATAAACCCTAACCTAATGCTAGCCGCGACACCCTGGGCGGCTACCCCACGTCCGCGCGCCGCCAACCATCACGTCGGAGCGCTGCCGGCCGGTGGCAGAACCGTGTGCGCATGACAGAACAGAGGAACAGCGACAGCAGCAGTTCATCTGCGGAGCCGACTTCGCAACGGCATTTCGCTGTGCTCAGTCGACCATTTCCCGATCTGTCTTTGCTGGTACGATCCCAATCTATTTGCCGCTTAACCCCATAAATTAGTTTTAATTAAAATAAATCAAAACTATGTGAAAATTTGATGCAAAATCGACTAAAAACCTGTTCTGCAAACAGTAAACAGAGTAGTCCCGACCCCGTTTTGGAAGACCAAAATTGGTCGATCCATTGAGAAATCTAGGAAAGTAAAAGAAGGAAATCCTAGACAATCTATAGGAGATGGAAACCGAACAATTAGTTTATTTATTTGCTTATTATATTATGTTTAAACTAGATGAAAGTAAGACAAAAATCTGTTTTCAAAACTACGAAAAACTATGACACGGGGTCCGTCCCGACAATTCGGGCAACGTGGTCACAAACCGAAAGCATCAAAAGGTGCGTATCGACTTCATACACGTGTAGGCTTTGACAAAATTTGAATTGGTTGCGTGTGCGCGACGAATTTGATGCGTATCGTCGAAATTCACCGTATCGACCTCTTTGCAAATTATTCAATTACTTCGTGTACGTTCGTCAACTCGAGACGAAATTTACGCCAACTGGACCGTATCAGTTTTATGGTCCTGTATGCCAAGTTTGGTCCGATTCTGAGAAGGTTGACCGAAATGCTACTTTAGCGGGCCCGCGACCCGACTCAACGGACGAATTGTGCACGGCTCACCAGAATCCAACTTTGGACATACGGTTGGGTTCGTATCATCAAATCAGACCCATAGACATATAGTTTGATGACTTTAGAGACCGTAGATGCTAGCATACTTTTTGATGCAAAGCGGGTCCAACGGCGGACATCATTTTTGGCCCAAAATTACTGTTTTGCCCCTGTATCCTGAATTGGAATTATGGGTAGGCTATCCTACCTAATTTGACTATTCTGAAAATATTGGTAATGTCTATTTCAGCATCTGGAGGCGTTTGCGGGAGGTTAGATTTTGTGACTTTGATTTAGCAAGTTGTTTGTGGGACTTGTTGCTACCACCATGTAAGTATACCTTGCCTTCCTCTACAGCTTTATTTATATGCTTATATTATTCTTCTTTGTTATATGTCATCATTTAGCTTTCTTGGATTGATTGGTTGGTATACTTTTTTTCATATCGTCTATATTAGTCTAGTTGTCTCGTTCGTATACTGTCACTGTTCATAGTCTGACATGATAGTTCATATTGGATTTGTCCTTACATGTGCCTTAACAGAGTCGTACCTTGTCGTCACATGTTCCTTGACTTAGTCGAATCGTGTCGTAGAATGAGTGCGTTATAACTGAACTTCTATTTTCTTGTCGATTTCTCAACCTGCGAGTCCACATTCGGGGCGAGGGTTGACCTTTTGCACCTGCGAGTCCACACTCGGGGCCAGGGTGATTGTCGTGAACTAACCTATGAGTCCACACTCGGGGCAAGGGCTAGTGATTTGTTCAAACCTGCGAGTCCACACTCGGGGCGAGGGTTTGGTATCCGTTGATCTCGTGTTCACTTGTTCTCGTATCCGTATGCAAAGTCACTTGTCATGTTCTGTCTCTTTTCTGTTTATTTCTTATGCATGATAAACTGTTAGATAGGCATGTTTTTATGTATCTTGCTAGTCCCCTGAGGACCTGATAATCTCTTCAGGTAGTTGATTGTACGGAGATTAGTTAGCTGAATCGTGATGGTGATTGATTATTTCAGATTTAGGTATATATCTTTCATGATTACATAGTACATCCATTATTTGCTCTCTGCTTGTTAGCTTAGCTTTATAGACTCATATTATTTCTTTGGAGTCTAATCGAACATATATGCTAGTGGACTGTAGACCATAAACCATAATGTTCATTCTTGATTTATATTCTTTTCGTGGATTGAGATATAGTTTAGCTTGCCATGATTAGGCATATTACTATAGTCTAGACAGCTTATACATATTCGAGTCGGACTGGAGTCCGCTTGATACGTAGCTGGCTTGCGTACGCACTTGCATCCCAAAAAGCAGGTGCGGGTCATGACAACAAGTACTCATTCTCTATGCCTCAAAATAATCAAGGTTCATAACTTGTTAAGTCGGAACACATCTAATTATCTCAAGCACAACTGCACAACGTGCAACGCCATCTATTTTCTCAAATCCATTCTCTAACTTTTCGGTCGTTGATGCAACTTTCTGCATCTTCTAAATCATTCACAACATTCGATAAGCGCCTAACATTACCATCAACTTATTGATGTCCAATATGCAATTCCAATTACTCAATCAACATCATTCAATATTCAGTCTGTACTTGTTCTCGCAAAATCTTTTTATAGCAACACCCCAACATCGTTACTGAGCCACAATCCTTTTACCCTACTGATTCAAGTCATCGCCTGAATCTATAATTCGTACCATTCCCAACCAAGGCATTCATTTCCTATTCTCGATTACCCAACAAAATGCTAACTGTCGGAGTCTAGCAATGGTTCATCCGAACACATCAAGATCTCACAGCGACTTATCTGAACTTAATTATCAAGGAACACGCCTAGCCGTCATTTTATCAATTATAATCCAGCTACGACTCGATACTACCCAATACCTTACAGGTAAAGCAATCACTATATTATGAATAGGGTCAAGGGTCATCTTATCGCTAAGAGGGTAGAGCCATATACCACTCAGAGCTCAATCCATACTCGACATAATATCTCTACTTCGTACTAAACCAACGTCCATTCTGGACTATCCATCCCGCTGTGGCTCTGCCGACCATAAAATACCAACTACTTCCCTCGTATCTGCATCTGAAACGTACCCAAGCCAACACACATAAGCCAACTCAAAATTCTGTTGATTCCTATTTACTGAAGTCATGAACAATTCATGTTCCAATATACCATGCCATCACCCACTGCCGATTGCAACATAACAATCGACTTTTATGAATCCCTTACCGAATACATCAAGCACACATTATCGACTTATTATCGCATCGCATTATTGTTATCCATTAGTATCTTTTAAGAATCTAATAAAACACACACATCATAGCCCACATATTTAGACTTATTGTATGGAACACCCAGTGAGCAGCCAAGAGGATCAACGGACTTTCACTCAAAGGAGCAACTTAGAATAATTTGGAAGCAACATAGAATAATCGAGGAAGCACTTTGAGTCATCGTAGAGGCAAATTTGATTTCATCGCGAAAGCAACTTTGAGTAATCGCGGTAGCAACGTTTGAGTCATCACGTAAGCAGTTTTGAATCATCATAAGAGAAACATTGATTGAAACAAATCGAATAAGAATCCAAGGACGTAAAGCTGTGCTCTGATACCATTATGTCACGCCTCGATCCCGAAGGATCGAAAACTAGCCACTGGGCGTGATGCCGTACAAGTCTAGATTGCACTTGTATAAGGCAAAACCATTACAGTTCCAGGTATTTCTCAGAAAACAACGACAGCACAGCAAAACCAAGCAGATATATTAAAGTCATAACAAGATAGGAAGAAATGTATCTCTTTATTGATTTTCTCACATGATTACAAGAATTACAGCTGAATACAATGTTTACAACAGATTACAAGACTATTGAATAGCCAACTGAATATATACTTGCCATTTAGGCTTTACAACCGAACATGCCAATTTTGTTTACAATCTCACTGGTTCATCTGAGTCATATTGTTCTGTCCATTATGTCCCGTATAGCAGATGACATCATCTTGTAAGAAGAGCCTCTGCGCACCCATCCGATTCATCGATGCCAAGCACTGATCAAACGACTTACCCCATAGCACAAGTACCTGAAATATTGCCTACAACGTGGGTCAGTACATCATCAATGTACTGGCGAGCGGTGCTGGCCCAACTCACCTAAGAAGACAACACTAAGTATTCATGTTGTAGAATATTATTAAAAGTGGTATTTCTCGTTGTCTTAGGGTCGATTAGCAGTTCATATCCGACAGAAGTAAAACATGCATATATTTCTTAGCCAGCATAATGTAAAGCATACAGTTATTACACTTGGTGATTCTTACCCATGGTCGTATAACCATCCCTGTACATTTATAATACTTACTCAGCCTGCACAAGACATTATTAGGAACAATATCATACTTCAATAAAATTTTCACCATTCATGTGACTTCTTACCAACAACCGACATCCTTCCCTGTATTTAGTAATAACTTACGTTTCCTGCATAAGACATCATTAGCACTGGACCTATCTATATGAAGGCCACTGACTACACGCCATCTTGGACCATCTTACAGGTATAACAACGCCCCTTGCAGTGCGGGTAGCTAGCCCCACTGAAGGTCCTATAACGTCCAGTCCCAAAATACGTAGAACTAGGAACGTAGACATGCCAGCCGTATAATAAATATATGTAAGTTGTAAAATACAGTAAACCAAGACACTAATCTCATCCACAAAATAAAATAATAAAAGATAATATAATCAATATAAATTGTCATTTGTACAAATTTGTTGGGCGGAGATAAATCCACTACCACCTAGTAAAAGAAGATAATACATAAACAAAGAAATGACTTGGCAAGGAGTGACATGGACGATCCAAGAGCAATCATCTTCGAAAGAATAGAGAAGATCACAACCTTGGCTAGAACACCTATGAAGAGACAAGAACGCACGCCTGGAGTGATAACCAGGTCCTCAGAGGGACATAACAAGATACATATATCATGCCATAAAACTATAAAAATTGCTTAATAATAAGTCAAATCAGATTATAACATAGTCCAACACTCCACCATTGAATAAGCGTACCATCCCCCCAACCATACAAGGACAGGAGATGGCACCCTAATCCACGATTAAATATCATTCCATGCCATGAATCCAATATGGTATCCGGACCACAACAAGGTTCAGTACCTTCTCATTGAAGCAGTGAGCCACACCTACAATCAAAAAAGGACAAGGTGCGGCAAACTAGTCCGCGACAAGTTACTGTTCCAAGCCACGGTCAGATATAAGTACCCAAACCAAAAGTACTCATACCTAACGGATAAGGTAGCCTAACCATTCTAAATGAATGCAGTTTAAGGACAAACCTCCAATGCATGGGCACTCTGGCTAAAATAGGATTGGCATAGTCCCCACTTGGGACACCAGGGGCCTCAAGTATAACCGTTCCTCGAACGTCAGTGACCAGCAATATAATAAAGGTCATTAACCCGCATCTCCGATAGAGCGTACGGTCACAAGGAAAAAGTGTATAGTAGCCCATACACTAAGAAAATGTCCTCCCCACCCCATGCCTATATATTGTCTTCACAACACATGACCTCTATAACCCTTAAGTCAAACTAATCATGCAATACTATTAGTGGTTAACCTTTATCGTACGGCTTATACGTACCGGTGGACAGCCAGCTACACATGTTCGAGTTCTATATGCGACTCGCGACTTTGTGGTACAAATGTGTCAAGGCCTATGAATGCAACACAACAAAAGGATGGTCCCTTAAATCTAAGTTTAATGTGCATAAAAATAATAAATAATGAAAAATAGAACTACACATTATAATGTATCTAATTATGACAATGTAGCACAGTTTAATTTGCAAAAAAAGAAATAATAAATAAATGCATAAAATATGAGCTAAAATAAATAGACAGCTAATGGCAAGATATCTTGCTTGGTGTGACGCCTGGTGTGCTGCAATGATCAATACGACACAACATATAACTTTGGTGTTTCAACTACACAAGACGGCCTCTGATGATGGTACGGATTATTCCATTGGGTCCAGAATAATCAAATTAGTTAGGGTCGATAGGAGGAAGGACATAATTGACGAAGGAACAGGAAAAATGGAATTGGTCATGGACAGAAGAATAATCAAAGGAAATTAGTTAAATAATATATATACAAATTTTTAGAAAACCATTTATAATAATTGAAAACTTATATTTTTCTAGTTAAAATATTATTTTTGATAAATACTAAAATATAAAAGAAACTGTTTTTACTGAAAACTCTAAGTTTGTAAAAATACAATTCAGGTAGAAAGTTATATTTATTATTATTTTAGTCAAAAATAATTATTTGAAAAAGACTAGGAAAATAGAGAATAGAAAATATAGAGGAGTATTTTAGGGCTAAAATAATTTTTGGTCGAAGCTATATCTAAAGTATCATGAAATAATAATATTTTTCTTCTAAGTCAAAATTATACTTTACGTCCTAATAAAAGATTAAATCAACTTAGATATATTTTAATAAAACAAATTTTTATACCCTTGATACATTGTATTAGAAATACTACTAATAACTTTTAGCAAATAATATTAATAATTAATAATACATAAAATTAATAATAATAATAATAATAATAATAATAATAATAATAATAATAATAATAATAATAATAATAATAATAATAATAATAATAATGTCACGCCCCAGAACCAGAATACTGGAGAGCGGGGGCAGACATAGCCAGCTGCGTATATGAAATGAAATCCATTTCGCTATACGGTCACGGCTGTCTAGATACATGAGGGTTTATCTACAAGCCAACAGTCTCTTAAGGTCATGAACAAGCCTAGTGTCTCAATCACAAGCAAGTAAGTAAAAGTCACAAGATGTATGATCATTAAATATACAATAGTAAGGCATCCCAAACATTACATATTCAGTTGATCATGAAGCTAGTCGTTACAAAATGTCAGGACTAGCAAGAGTTTAGTCATACATGATCAACCCTAGGATCTGTTAATCATGTTACAGCCCGTAGGCAGACAGTAAGTAAGTGCAATCGAGCTAAACATGTGCTCGTCGGCTAAACGCCTCAAAAGAATATTTTTACAAGGGAGTGGGAGAGCAAAAAAAACCCACTCGTTGCCGGGATTCCTTCTAGTGTTCACCATCTGGCAGGAAGGTCGATAGATCCTCTGGAGCTGCTCCGAAATCTGGCCACACAAAACCAGCTGGGTCAGACCCCAGAAAGAGCAAGTGCCACAAAGGAGGCTTCACTTAAGAACTAAAACCAGCAATCAGCACAAGATATAAATAAAAGTAAGAACTGGAAATAAAAAAAATACACCAGGATGATATACGACAAGATAACCATGGAACTATTCAGATAACCAGGTTACAACCCGTAAACCAAATAAGGACCGGGGTAGTAACCCTTCGTCTGAACAGAACTTGGAATTCTCACCATTTATCGGTAAAATAAATACAAGCATTCTGGTCATTCAATAATATGGAACAGGATGAGGGCAAGACTAGACTGGTTAGACTCCGTCCAATCACTTCACGGCCAAGCAAGAATTATGGCTTGATACTTTAACTAACTAGGGTTGTCAGAAGCCTAATTACTAACAAGATGCAGTAAGATTATTCCACAGCCACAAGCCCTGCAGACCATCCAGGTTACCCGGGTTAAAAGATTAGAGTTGAATTCAGGTGGGTACATCGTCCAGGAAACGAATGTACCCTTAGATAGCTTGAAGGGTGCAACACATGACAGTGTGCTGGAAATGTGCCCTACTCGACGGCAGGCTACAGATCCCAAGGCGTGCCCAGGTAATGGGATTGCCTGTAGCTGGGAAATCTCGTCATGACTAATGTATTAATCTAGTTATTAGCCTTAGTCCATTTTAGTAGGTACTCCTGACCGTGGTACTCAGGAGTCCCTGTCCTAGACATGATGCAAGACAGAACTGGTTTATTTATACAAACACAATCGCCCACGGTGTCCAGATTAATTATACAGGTCATGTCATGTCAGGTTATCATGCCAAGTGTACTTGTCAGGAGTGCGCCACGACGGGCCACTATCAGGTCATGTCAGGAGTGCACCACTACGGGTCACTATCACGTCATGCTCAATTATCATTTCCAAACATATCAAGTAAATTCGTGATTATCAAGTTCAGGACAAAAGGCGTAAGGATATAAAATGGACGTTAAATATCTAATAAAATATCAATATACAGGGCTATAGAAGATCCAGGGTAAGTAGGGTCAGGTCCAGTTGCGCCTAAACATCAGGTTGCGCTCAAGTCAGGCTGTGCTCAAGTCAGGCTACGCTCAAGTCAAGCTACGCTCAAGTCAAGCTACGCTCAAGTCAGGCTATGCAAGACATACGCTTCCAAAAGGCAGCGTATGTACTCCATACGACTCCTCATCAAGGCAGCGTATGAGGTCCATACGACTCCTCTTCAAGGCAGCGTATGAGGTCCATACGACTCCTCATCAAGGCAGCGTATGTACTCCATACGACTCCTCATCAAGGCAGCGTATGAGGTCCATACGACTCCTTTTCAAGGCAGCGTATGAGGTCCATACGACTCCTCATCAATGCAGCATATGTACTCCATACGACTCCTCATCAAGGCAGCGTATGAGGTTCATATGACTCCTCTTCAAGGCAGCGTATGTACTCCATACGACTCCTCATCAAGGCAGCGTATGAGGTCCATATGACTCCTCATCAAGGCAGCGTATGAGGTCCATACGACTCCTCTTCAAGGCAGCGTATGAGGTCCATACGACTCCTCATCAAGGCAGCATATGTACTCTATACGACTCCTCATCAAGGCAGCGTATGAGGTCCATACGACTCCTCATCAAGACAGCGTATGTACTCCATACGACTCTTCATCAAGGCAGCGTATGAGGTCCATACGACTCCTCTTCAAGGTAGTATATGTACTCCATACGACTCCTTGCCAAGGCAGCGTATGCAAGACATACGCCTCCAAAAGACAGCGTATGAGTCAGACTGCGCTGCGCTAAATAGCGCACGCTGCTCAGTGACACAAGCTAAAAAGCTCGCGCACTGCTCACTGTCTTCTCTAAATCAGCAAGAACTCCATGGTTGAACCCAAAGCTTCAAAAGTCCATAACTTGGTCAAAATAAGTCCAAATCCAACTTTTCAAAGGTCAAAATTGGGTAGAATAAAATTTTCTACAACATGGAACCATCAAAACTTGAAAACAAAGAAGTTTGATAGATTAAAACCACCAAAATCCGAAAATAACTAATTTCTAGATCTACAAAAATTAAAGCCTCAAAATGGAAAATGACAAGTTCTAATGTGTCTTAGAAACATGAGGAGAAGCTAATGGAACAATAAAAATGGGCTCTCTTGTGGAAGCAAGTTGCACTTGCCTAGACCTCTCTCTCCCTCTCTTTGGTAGGTAAGGAAGTAATGGTGGAGAAGATGATAAAATGAAGAGAGAGAAAGGGGAAGGGTTAATAAATGGTAGTGGTGGTGGTAGGTAGGGGGTTCACCCCTTGGTTCATAATAAACCAAGAGCAATCCCAAACCAAACCAAGCCAACCCAAACCAAGAATAAACTAAGCCCAGGGAGGAAATTAAGCAAAGAAATCATGCAATACAAGAATAAATACGTACACGTATTCCAGAAATACGTAATACGAACCACAGGCATTACAACTCTACCCACCTTAAAAGAATTCCGTCCTTAGAATTTAATCAAGAGGCTAGTGGAGCAATGACAAGCTACATTAATCACATGCAAGCTATAACTTGGCAGACAATCACTCATTCAAGCAAGGAATCGAAGGCATAAGGCATAAGAAAGACATTATACCTCACGAGTCAAACAAGTCGGGATATCGCGATCGGATATCATCCTCACGCTCCCACGTTGACTCCCCCAAAGAGTGATAACCCCAAGCAACTCGGACTAACTTGATAGTCTTGTTCTTGAGGATCTTCTCTCTCCGGTCCAATATAGACACGGGCCTACCAACAACCAATTCCGAATGATCCAGGATGTGGCTCGGGTCCAGGATATACCGTCGTAATTGGGATACATGGAACACGTCATGCACCTCGCTTAGCGACGATGGAAGAGCGAGACGATAGGATACATCTCCTACTCGCTCCAGAATGTCAAACGGTCCTATATACCTAGGACTAAGCTTGCCCAGTACGCCAAAACGAATGATGCCACGGTTAGGCGAAATCCTCAGGAATACATGATCGCCGACCGAAAACTCGAGAGGGCACCGATGAGAATCGGCCCAATGGTGCTGGCGATCTTGGGCAACTCGAAGATGATCTCTGACTCGCCTGACCACTTCAACTGTCTGGGCAATCATTTCTGGACCGAGTATCTGTCTCTCTCCAACATCATCCCAGGCTAGCGGGGATCTGCACTTCCTACCATACAGTGCCTCGAACGGTGCCATCTGGATACTGGCCTGGAAACTGTTGTTGTACGAGAATTCTACCAGGTGCAAGTGATCTTTCCATGAACCATCGAAGTCAAGTGTGCAAGACCGCAACATGTCTTCAAGAGTCTGGATCGTGCGTTCCGATTGGCCATCTGTCTGCGGGTGATATGCTGAACTGAACTGGAGATGAGTTCCCAAACTCTCTTGCAAGCTACGCCAAAAGTGTGACGTAAATCTTGAATCTCGGTCTGAGGTGATATTGACTGGCATATCGTGCAATCTGACAATCTGCCTGAGGTACATCTCTGCTAACTGAGCCGTCGACTGACCAACTCTGAATGGAAAAAAGTGAGCCACTTTCGTGAGCCTGTCAACTATAACCCAGATAGCATCTCTACCAGCTGGGGATCTAGGTAGTCCAGTCACAAAATCCATGGTCATATGCTCCCACTTCCATTCTGGAATCGGTAAGGGCTGAAGAAGTCCAGCCGGTCTCTGATGTTCGGCTTTAACTTGTTGGCAAACCAAACACCGAGAGACAAACTGAGCTATCTTCCGCTTCATGCCATTCCACCAGAAATGCTGCCGGATATCACGGTACATCTTCGTACTGCCGGGATGGATGGAATACTGCAAACTGTGCACTTCTGACATGATCTCCTGCCGGATATCTCCGTTGGGTACACAAAGACGCTTACCATGTCGAAGTGTACCATCCTCATGAATGTATAACTCTGGTCTTCGTCCTGCCTCACACTCTGCTCTGAGTCGTTGAAGCTTGGAATCTGCCGACTGCGCCATCCGGATCCTCTCGACTATAGTGGACTGAACTTGCATACTGGCCATCAAGGCCACACTGGAAGGGAGAACAACTTCAATACCCATCTTCTGAAGATCTGCTAACAGCTTTGGTTGCGCTGTTAGAAAATAAACTCCCGCTATCCAGCTCAATGCATCCGCAACAATATTGGCCTTCCCAAGATGATACTGCAGGTTGACATCATAATCCACAAGAAGCTCCAGCCACCTTCTCTGATGCATGTTAAGATCCTTCTGGGTGAAAACATACTTTAGGCTCTTGTGGTCGGTAAAAATCTCCACCCTGTCTCCATACAAGTAGTGCCTCCACAACTTAAGTGCAAACACCACTGCTGCCAGCTCCAAGTCATGGGTTGGGTAATTCCTCTCATGATCACGAAGTTGTCATGATGCATAAGCTATTACCTTCCCATGCTGCATCAGAACACATCCTAAACCTATGCCTGAAGCATCACAGTACACTGAGAATCCTCCGGTCCCATCTGGAAGCGTGAGAATAGGAGCTGTTATCAGGCCCCGCTTCAACTGCTCAAAAGAACTCTAACACTCTGCTGTCCAAGTAAACTGTGCATCCTTGCGGGTCAACTGCGTCAATGGCGCTGAAATTCGAGCAAAATCCGAAACAAACCGCCGGTAGTAGCCGGCCAATCCAAGAAAACTACGAACCTCTGCAACTGTGCTGGGTACTAGCCATGACTCAATAGCCACAATCTTCTGGGGATCCACTTCTACTCCTCCTCGAGTGATGATATGACCCAAGTACGAAATACGATCGAGCCAGAACTCGCATTTACTGAACTTGGCATATAACTGGTGCTCTCTGAGGATCTAAAGAACTATACGGAGATGCTGCTCATGCTCCGCCTCACTCTTGCTGTAGACCAGAATGTCATCCAAGAACACAATCACAAACTGATCCAAGTAAGGCATGAAGATGCGATTCATGAGGTCCATGAATACTGTCGGCACATTGGTTGCTCCAAAAGGCATAACAAGGAATTCCCAATGCCCGTATCTCGATCTAAAAGCTGTCTTCGGGATGTCCTGCTCTCTGACTCTGATCTGATGATAACCTGAGCGCAAATCAATCTTCGAGAATACTGAAGCCCCCTTGAGTTGATCAAACAAGTCATCTATCCTCGGAAGAGGGTATCTGTTCTTGATTGTCACTGAGTTTAAGGTACGATAATCAACACATAACCTGGACGTACCATCCTTCTTTTTTACAAGAAGCATCGGGGCTCCCCAAGGCGATCCACTAGCATGAATGAATCCCTTGGTTCTGAGTTCTTCAATCATCTTGTACAATATCTCCAACTCTGACGACGCCATCCTGTAGACTCTCTCTGACACTGGGGCTGTCCCGGGAATCAAGTCTGTAGTGAACTCGATCTCCCGCTTCGGAGGCATACCTGGAAGTTTTTCTGCGAAAACATCTGGAAACTCCTCGACTATCCTGGGCAACTGAACTGCTGCTACTGCCATCCGCAATACTGGAGGAGATGACTCAACTTCGCCTCGGGAGAAAGAAAACTCCGGCTCGCCTGGAATGCTAAAAACAACCCTGCCAATGTGGCAGTCTATCCTAGCATACTGGTTCCTTAACCAATCCATCCCTAGGACCACATCATAATCGGCCATCGAGAATTCTATCAATCTAGCGAAGAATTCTCTACCGCTAACTACGATCCGACACGAGGAAAACACTCTATCTACTCCCACAAGTCCGTTACCAGTAAGTATATTAAGCCTTACTGATAATGACTCGGGCTCCAGTCCTATCCGTGTCGCGAATCGTGCAGACATAAATGAATGCGATGCACCAGAATTAAATAAAGCTGAAGCTGGAAAGGAGTTGACGAGAATAGTACCTGCCACTACCTCTTCTGGTGCCAATCCTTCTTCCACGGTCATCACCATAGCCTGACCGTGCCCTCGGGGTGCTGGTCCCCTCTGCTGAAATCTTCGCTGCCTGCTCTGACTCTGGGCTTGGACTTGTGCATATTGCTGGGGGTTCTGCTGCTGGAACACTTGGGTCTGAGGCGGCAAAGGCCTCGGCAATGGATACTGCTGCTGCTGGACCGGAGCTGGTCCTCTCACCGAAGAGCTAGAAAGGTTGGACGATGATGAACCACCCCTATTCGGGCAGGATCCAACCCTATGGTCTGGTGCTCCACAAGCCAGACATAATCCTTGTGTCCTGCGACATTCTGCCACCACATGGCCTGGCTTCCCACAATGAGAACAACCCACTGCGGAAGATTGCTTCTGCTTTTGCTGCTGAGGGTGTGTCGGAGTTGAATGCTGAACCGACGTTACTGAGGCCGCTCGCCTCGGAGCTCCAATAGTCAAAGCCCTGGCTGCCGGGGCCGGTATTGAAGACTGATTCATCTGGCCGTGAGATCTCTTCCGACCTCCGGTCCTATCCACAATCCCCTGGGAGGTATACTCATGCCCCCGGGCTGCTCTCAAGACTGCATCAAAAGTCTGATGCTCAAACTGCTCAACTGCCAACAAGATCTCAGGTGAAGTCCCTGCTGGAACCGCTGGGCTCTATCATACTCGGTTGCCACCAAAGTAGGAGCAAACTGACTGAGTCTGGAAAACTCGGCCGCATATCCGTCGACTGTCCTACCTCCTTGCTTCAAATTGGTAAACCTCGTCTGCAGATCATACCGAGCCACGGCATCGAAATACTTGGTCTGGAATCTCTCTCTGAATACTGCCTAAGCAATGGGTACTGCTAATCCAACGGCCTACGCTGCCCACCAGCTGCGGGCAAGATCTAACAACTGCAGGCGCACAACGACCACCTTCTCGTTCTCTGGGGTCCTGGCTGCTTCTAGAATCACCTCTGTGTCCTGAAGCCATGCATCTGCTGCGATAGCATCTTCACTGCCGTCGAAGAATGGAGGGTTCAAGCGCTTGAAGCTGTTGGCCGCACTGTTACCCTGATGACCACCCCGGGTCAAAGCACCCGTCACTGCATGGTGCAAAGCATCTCCACGCCGGTCTTGGGAAGCTATCAAGGTCCTGACGAGTCCTACCAAAGTGCCGTCATCATGTTCTACAGGTTGAACTGGCTGGACTGGTGGCTCTTCGCTAGAAGGCACGACTCTGGAGGCTACTCCGGAATGCTGGGCTTGATCTCCAGGTTGCTGCTGGTCCGCGGGAGGTGCTCCGCCTTGCTGGTCGGTAGGACCACGAACAATGCCGCTGAAGAAGACGACATAGGGAACAATAAGGAAGGACCAGGACAGATCAACGATACAAGCATATGATCAGGACAAGAATCCGGGGATTCAGAAGATACGAGCAGAGATCAAGGACGAATACTGATTGAGACATCTATTCGGTAAACCCTCACATATCTTGATTTACAAGACCTGCATGGGCCACCACTTAAACCATGTCACGCCCCAGAACCAGAATACTGGAGAGCGGGGGCAGACATAGCCAGCTACGTATATAAAATGGAATCCATTTTGCTATACGGTCACGGCTGTCTAGATACATGAGGGTTTATCTACAAGCCAACAGTCTCTTAAGGTCATGAACAAGCCTAGTGTCTCAATCACAAGCAAGTAAGTAAAAGTCACAAGATGTATGATCATTAAATATACAATAGTAAGGCGTCCCAAACATTACATATTCAGTTGATCATGAAGCTAGTCGTTACAAAATGTCAGGACTAGCAAGAGTTTAGTCATACATGATCAACCCTAGGATCTGTTAATCATGTTACAGCCCGTAGGCAGACAGTAAGTAAGTGCAATCGAGCTAAACAGGTGCTCGTCGGCTAAACGCCTCAAAAGAATATTTTTACAAGGGAGTGGGAGAGCAAAATAAAACCCACTCGTTGCCGGGATTCCTTCTAGTGTTCACCATCTGGCAGGAAGGTCGGTAGATCCTCTGGAGCTGCTCCAAAATCTAGCCATACAAAACCAGCTGCGTCAGACCCCAGAAAGAGCAAGTGCCACAAAGGAGGCTTCACTTAAGAACTAAAACCAGCAATCAGCACAAGATATAAATAAAAGTAAGAACTGGAAATAAAGAAAATACACCAGGATGATATACGACGAGATAACCATGGAACTATTTAGATAACCAGGTTACAACCCGTAAACCAAACAAGGACCGGGGTTGTAACCCTTCGTCTGAACAGAACTTGGAATTCTCACCATTTATCGGTAAAATAAATACAAGCATTCTGGTCATTCAATAATCTGGAACATGATCAGGGCAAGACTAGACTGGTTAGACTCCGTCCAATCACTTCACGGCCAAGCAAGAATTACGGCTTGATACTTTAACTAACTAGGGTTGTCAGAAGCCTAATTACTAACAAGATGCAGTAAGATTATTCTACAGCCACAAGCCCTGCAGACCATCCAGGTTACCCGGGTTAAAAGATTAGAGTTGAATTCAGGTGGGTATATTGTCCAGGAAACGAATGTACCCTTAGGTAGCTTGAAGGGTGCAACACATGACAGTGTGCTGGAAATATGCCCTACTCGACGGCAGGCTACAGATCCCAAGGCGTGCCCAGGTAATGGGATTGCCTGTAGCTGGGAAATCTCGTCATGACTAATGTATTAATCTAGTTATTAGCCTTAGTCCATTTTAGTAGGTACTCCTGACCGTGGTACTCAGGAGTCCCTGTCCTAGACATGATGCAAGACAGGACTGGTTTATTTATACAAACACAATCGTCCACGGTGTCCAGATTAATTATACAGGTCATGTCATGTCAGGTTATCATGCCAAGTGTACTTGTCAGGAGTGCGCCACGACGGGCCACTATCAGGTCATGTCAGGTTATTATGTCAGGAGTGCACCACTACGGGTCACTATCACGTCATGCTCAATTATCAATTCCAAACATATCAAGTAAATTCGTGATTATCAAGTTCAGGACAAAAGGCGTAAGGATATAAAATGGACGTTAAATATCTAATAAAATATCAATATACAGGGCTATAGAAGATCCAGGGTAAGTAGGGTCAGGTCCAGTTGCGCCTAAACATCAGGTTGCGCTTAAGTCAGGCTGCGCTCAAGTCAGGCTACGCTCAAGTCAAGCTACGCTCAAGTCAAGCTACGCTCAAGTCAGGCTATGCAAGACATACGCTTCTAAAAGGCAGCGTATGTACTCCATACGACTCCTCATCAAGGCAGCGTATGAGGTCCATACGACTCCTCTTCAAGGCAGCGTATGAGGTCCATACGACTCCTCATCAAGGCAGCGTATGTACGCCATACGACTTCTCATCAAGGCAGCGTATGAGGTCCATACGACTCCTCTTCAAGGCAGCGTATGAGGTCCATACGACTCCTCATCAAGGCAGCGTATGTATTCCATACGACTCCTCATTAAGACAGCGTATGAGGTCCATACGACTCCTCTTCAAGGCAGCGTATGTACTCTCTACGACTCCTCATCAAGGCAGCATATGAGGTCCATACGACTCCTCATCAAGGCAGCGTATGAGGTCCATACGACTCCTCTTCAAGGCAGCGTATGAGGTCCATACGACTCCTCATCAAGGCAGCGTATGTACTCCATACGACTCCTCATCAAGGCAGCGTATGAGGTCCATACGACTCCTCATCAAGGCAGCGTATGTACTCCATACGACTCCTCATCAAGGCAGCGTATGAGGTCCATACGACTCCTTTTCAAGGCAGCGTATGTACTCCATACGACTCCTTGCCAAGGCAGCGTATGCAAGATATTCGCCTCCAAAAGGCAGCGTATGAGTCAGACTGCGCTGTGCTAAAGAGCGCGCGCAGCTCAGTGACGCAAGCTAAAAAGCTTGCGCACTACTCACTGTCTTCTCCAAATCAGCAAGAACTCCATGGTTGAGCCCAAAGCTTCAAAAGTCCATAACTTGGTCAAAATAAGTCCAAATCCAACTTTTTACAGGTCAAAATTGGGTAGAATAAAATTCTCTACAACATGAAACCATCAAAACTTGAAAACAAAGAAGTTTGATAGATCAAAACCACCAAAATCTAAAAATAACTAATTTCTAGATCTTTAAAAATTAAAGCCTCAAAATAGAAAATGACAAGTTCTAATGTGTCTTAGAAACATGAGGAGAAGCTAATGGAACAATAAAAATAGGCTCTCTTGTGGAAGCAAGTTGCACTTGCCTAGACCTCTCTCTTCCTCTCTTTGGTAGGTAAGGAAGTAATGGTGGAGAAGATGATAAAATGAAGAGAGAGAAAGGAGAAGGGTTAATAAATGGTAGTGGTGGTGGTAGGTAGGGGGTTCACCCCTTGGTTCATGATGAACCAAGAGCAATCCCAAACCGAACCAAGCCAACCCAAACCAAGAATAAACCAAGTCCAGGGAGGAAATTAAGCAAGAAAATCATGCAATACAAGAATAAATACGTACACGTATTCCAGAAATAAGTAATACGAACCACAGGCATTACAAATAATAATCAAAATTTTACAAAAGATATATATTATTATACTACTATACCTACATACATATACAAAAATAATAATAATGATGGTCATGACAACAGTGTGCTGTCTCTTCTCTGTCGAGAGAGAGAACCACACACATAATAATAATAATAATAATAATAATAATAATAATAATTTATAAAAGAATAACTAAAACGAAACAAAAGTCAACAAACAAACAAAAATAACATATCACATATAAGCAACCAGATCAGTGTCTCGAGAGACAACAAAAGCAAACCAAGAAAGTAAAAGAAAAAAGAAAAAAAAAGCAGAAGGAAAACGAAAGGAGAGGTGAGAATTAATATCACGACCCGCATCCGCTTTTTCGGATACGAGATGTGTCCAAGCCAGCCTACGCCGCAGAGTCGGCGGTAGAACGCTATCAAGCCCGCAAGAAATAAATGCTCAAAATATAACATTTGCTGCTCATTCACATTTCTAAATTTATTACAACATTTATATTTAAAGAAAATACAAAATTCTCACAATTAATAAAAATGATACAACTGCTATCTATTTCTAGGTTTTTGTCTGCAAGTACACCTGTATCTCCCAAGCTAAGTGAAGCTACAGCTAACCTGAAAAATGTTAGTTTCCAGTCAGGAATGGAACAAGCACACAAACCGACGACAGTACGAAAACATAATAGAATTTACAAGTCATGAAAATAACATATGAGAGATGAAAACTAGAAAGTACTGATAACATGGCACGGTAGAGAAGAAAAGGAAAATAAATAAAATACAACTACCTATGTGGTATGAAATATCCGTTTCGACATGTGAACGGCTAGGGGGTAAATTCGGCACCCTACACGTATCGTGTGCAGCTGCTATTCTTCATGAAAGACACGGAGGATAGTTCTGGGTAGTCCACATATCTACTAAGATATTTTTCCTCCCGAGTACTCTGTGTGACGAGCGTGTCAACAAGCAGCAAGATATATGTATAAACATAAAATGTATCAACTACTATGAATCGAAAAGCAATCAGAAAGTGCACTTGCCTGTGGTCCTTTACTGGTGAAACAACCATCTTGTTTGGTCCAACATAGTTCGATTAGCCTAGGGTTAATATAAAGAACTTAGGAATTATAAGAAATCGGAACGTATGACTAGTCATGATCAAAATTTGATAGTCGAAGAAAATTTATTTAAATAAATATGTATACCTTTTATAAAATATTTATTATACCAAATAAAAGTATATTTATTAGTTAAAATAAATACTTGAAAATTACATAAAACCTTTTTAAATAAACCCCAAAGTAATTTATTAGTAATGCCAAAGCCCAAAATAAATTAAACATATTAAAGCCTATTATTATTATTTGTTCATCTAAGCCAAAAGAATACTAAACCCATAGAATAAATAAAAGTCTTAGGGCCCAAGATCCATTTATCAGCCCAAAATCTTATTATTAGTATTTAGAAAAACAATTATTAGTATTTAGGAAAATAATTTCTTACAGCCCACGATGAAGCCCAATACAAGGCCCAATGTTTTGTTACCAAATATATCGATAATAAATATCAATAATATAAACCCATGGTGATGATAGTAATAATTAACTAATTTAATTATCGAAATATCAATCATATTAATAATAATAATAATTATAATATACTACATTTATACATTCATGTATATATACTATTAGCATACCTATTCCAGTAGCTACCGATATTTAAATAACAAAAAATAAATAAGATAAATAAGGACAGAGGCAGCACACACTACTGTCCTTTCTCTTTTCCATGGGTGTTCTCTTTCCCGTGAGTGAAAAGAGTGTTGAGAGGGAGAGAAGGAGTCATTAGAGAGAATCGAGGGAGAGAGGGAGATTGAGAGAAGGACTCACAGTGGAGAGGAGTTTCTGGAGTTACGAGGGCGGAGCCGTCTGCTGCGAAGTCCCTGGCGAAGGAGGTCACTAGATTCGGCCACGATAGGGCTGGGTGTGGGGTCGTGTGCGACTTAGCCGGAGCCAGATCTGGTAGGAAAATGCCATTCGTAGGGAGCTGTACTGGAGGCATGGTGGTCGTGGCACGTTGATGAAGCATGATGGAGACGCCATCGTCGACACGGCCTCGTCGGGCTCGGTGGTTCGAAGAGGTAGCCACGACATAGGGGCATCGATCGTGATTAGGACGAGGCCGAGCGAAGGAGGTCGTGGCCAATGAGGATCCGCGAGTTTGGCACCGCGCTCGAGGAGGGCGACGGGCGGAGATGGCAGATCTGCCTGCGGCGGTGTACAGGGAACGGGGTTGGTCCTACAGCCGGCTCCGGATCCGGAGGCACGGAGGAAACTCGACATGACGAAGCCTCGAGCGCCGGGCTCGGCGAGGCCGGACGATGGGTGTTCATGGACGGCGGGCGATGGAGAACGGTTAGGTCTCACTCCCTCTCTCCTTCCCTGGTGGTTTTATGTTGGCGGTGTGTGGATGATGATGCCGATGGTGGTGGTCAAATTTGGAGGGAAATCAGCGGACATAGGCGAGGTTTGGTCAGGATAGGCAAGGATCGGGGTGGTAGTGATGGTGGTTGTGCGGTTGATGGTGGTGTTGGCGGCAGGACAGTGGCAACGCCGGGCTCGACGTCGGCCATAAAGCGGTGGTCGTGGTGATGCTGACAGGGAGGTCGGGAGGTCGATGTCCTTGGCAAGGTGGTGTGCTAGATATTGGTCGGAAGGGAAGGATGGGCTGCGGCTGTGCGGATGGGTTTGGTGGCCGATGACGGGAAGGCAGGAGGTGAACGGAAGGCAGAGGATGAGCCAGATGGCCGGAGATGCGGGGACGTGGTTGTGGAAGTTGGTCGGGGTCTTATTTCTTTGTATCCGAAATTGTCGGACACGGAGGGTGAGAGAATGTCTGTGTAAAATAATGGAATAAGATTCTGGTAGGCACGGACATGATGCACAACACGTCCATGATGTTGGTTGTGATTGATGGAATTTGTGAGAAGAATGTACGAGGAGTTCTTCTTAAATAGGAGGTGGATCTCCTAATTGATAAGGAGTACAATTTCTGGTAGATAAGGCTTTTTTTTATTTGAAAATTCAATTTAAAGGTTCAAAACAACTTAATCAAATCAAGATCATGAGTAGATAATAGCGGTATTTAATTGAGATCAAATAACTTATTTCAAAACAATTAATTTCTATCAACATCATTTAAATGTTATTTTAATATATATATATATATATATATATATATATATATATATATATATATATATATATATACATTCGATAGTATCTATTAATGACAATAAATTTACATAAAAGTTTATTACTAGTTATTAACATACTAATTTAAATCAAGCTTTATTATTCATCAAATAATTGGAACTCTAGTAGATAAGTCTCCACGTAAATTTTGATTTAAAACAAACATAATTTAAATGCCAAATAATCTAATCGTAATATAAAGGATTTAAAATAATAATTTAAGATATTATTCTATATTATCCGATGATTCAAATTGTATGAATTTAAATCCCAATCGGATAAGGGATCAAAATAGTAATACTATTTATCGCATAACATATTTTTCAATTAAATTAGAAACGATAATGCAACTAGTATTCGATGTCATTGAATGATTTGAAACATATTTTACTAATTCAAAACTCTACCAATATTTACCATCTTCAAAACCCCTTCTTTTTTTGAAATATTTTGAAAGCCACCATTACTAACCAAATATTTTGTAATGCAAATGACGAATTCGAAAATAAATATTATTTTCAACCATAAATTTAAAATATTAACTAGTTATCAAAATATTTTCATGAACCATTTTAAAATATATTTTGATAACCAAAATTTTTTCATTCAAAATATAAGGATTTCCTTCATACTATTTAACCTAAAATATATCTTCATAATGCAACATTTTAAATTAAGTCAAAACAAGTAAAATTTCAAAAATAGATAATGGGGGTTACAGAGAACGAGAGCAGGGAGAGAGAGTAAGCAGAGGAAAAGGGATCGGAGGCATACGGGCATGGAGGCGGATAGGCGCTCGGCCTGAGGCGGCGGAGGCTACGCGAGGCTGGCTTCAAGCATCGAGGCGGCGCTTGGCTCTGGATGCGCGATGGAAACCGGACGGGTAAGTGGCCTCCTCTTTCAATTTATGGTGGTAATGGTGATGTTGGTTTTGGGGGTTTCGGTCGGGAGAGGAGGAGATGAGAAAGCTGTAGGTGGCCACCGGCCTGGCTTGGCCGGAAAAGGACAGTCAGATTTTGGGAGATGGGTGGTTGTGTGTGGCAGGCTAGGTGGCTCGACGAAAATCCGGCGTGGAGGTGGTGAAAGAGGGCAACCATGGTGGCGAAGGTGGCGGCGTCAACGGTGGTGTGGATGTGGCCTGTGGCCAAAAAATTTGGTGGCAGTGGTGATACGGATGGTGCGGTGGCGTGTGAGGGTTATGTCGAGGGCGGTTCGCCGGTGATGGCGAGGGTTATGTCGTGTCGATATTGTCGACACGATAGAATATTGTGTATTGGGGCATGTCCGGCATGTCGGACACGAGGATAGACCGGATGTATATGTAAACTTGACTATAGTGGAAATTGTGGATACCGACACGGTGCACAACACCTTTGTGAAGAAACTTTGAGTTGTGAAATTTCTAGGAAAAAGTGCAACGGGGCTCTCCTTTTATAGGAGGTGGACTCCCCTAGTTGGATAAGGATTAGCATCAGTTTAAAAACCCCTATAGATAATTCACAATTTATTCTAAATTGGATTGAAACTAATTCATTCAAATCTACCTTCAATTTAAATCTAGATAATCTTATCTTAAGTTTAAAATCAAATAATATTATTTTAAATTACCATAACTAATTAAACATTAAATTTACAAAATTTTAAATTATCTTCTATAAATAATAAAATAATAATATTAAATAAATTTTGTAAATCGAATATATACATGGATTAGATCGCATGTATTCCGCATGCAACTAGTACAAAATATCTACGTAAATATTATTTTGGAAATCAGTACTTATAATTGTAAAAATAAATAAGTTGTCACTCTAGTGCGACGGAATTTATATATACCTTTTACTAAAATAAGATATTTAATTATACTATTTTGAAATAAAATATACGTTTTCTATATATTTATGATAATAACTCTTTTTGTAACGAAATAACAAATACTTCATATTTACGTGCAAATACTTGCACTCAACGTACAAAGATAAAAATGAAAACCAATACCAAAGTAAAATAAAAAAAATCGCAGTAAAAATTTAGGGGGTTTACATCCTACCCAACTTACAAGAATTCCATCCTCGAAATTAAGAAATAACTAGGGTAGGTAGGGTTGAGAGGTAGAAGGATTTTTGCATAAGAAAATCACGATCAAAGTATTTGTAGAAGAAGGGGACGTACAGCAAAATAGATAATTTTTAGAAAGTCGTGATTTAGAAAAGTCATGGATATGGTTAATGGATGAGTGTCGCTAATTAACGTAAAGAAGAAAAGATTGACATTTTTAGTAAATCAAGATAACATGAATTGAAGAATGGTAAGGAATCAAGTAGACTAAGAGAAAATAATTTAGAAGAAAAGATTGACGTTTTTATGGTTCCTTGAGAGAAAATTGTATATTGGTCGTCTAGGTTAAGGGCACGATTATGAGAACGATTGGAATTATTCTCAAATTTCAAGAATAATTAGAAGGTAGCGATAATAGGTATGAGATCGACGAGTGGTTCAAAGCGAGGATATAGTCACCTAGGTTGGTCGATGACTAACTATTCTTGTATATATAGGACTGTCATGGTCATAAGTGATAGGGCAGCTAAATGGAACACTTTGTGTCTATCTATCAAATACCCGTGTTTCTAAAATAGGTGAAGACAAAATCAATAAAAAGATCGAAGAAGATATTTATCCAATACGAATACGTGGTTCAAAGGCACTGAATAATTTCAAAAGACGGTTGCCAAGGCAGTCGCAGATGAGATTCTAGAGAACAAGCTTATTATGTCTTCATCCACGTAGAACGATAGATAAAAAGTAAACCAAAGTGCACTAGGTTGATCAGACCATCATGCACCAGTTTTGATTAGACAATATCTTAGTGAGCGTTGCTCAACAACATATGTCTTGAACAAGCTCGATAAATGGATAAGCTTGCAAAACTAGGCTATAGTAGCAACCTAGGTCAAGATGGTAAAAAATATAGGCACGTGAGATCATGATTGAAAGAAAGTAGACTCCTTAAGGATCTATGTCTTGTCTAGTGTTTGTGTCCTTACAGTTGTTATAATTGTCTTCTTGTCTAAGGCCTTGGTCGACCAATGAGATATGGTCCACTAGATAATCCACTTAGTATTCATTATAATGGGTCATAAGGACAAAGGAATTAGTAGGTCGTGAGGCATTCTACCCAACTTACAAGAGTTAAACTAGTGGTGTGATGGGACAATAGGAAATGTCTACCTAGTATGGGTTACCTTCCTAACCTCTATCAAGCACGAAGGAAATATAATAATTATGATAGAAGGGATGAAACAAGATGCAAATTAAGGAGTCAGGCGAGATTTTGGAAATGGAATCGAGAAATGAGGTCAAGTATGTGGATAAGATCCTAAACTTTAATCCTATACGCAGGCTTGCTTGGCACGGTAATGTAACCAAATAATTTACCTAGACCTGTATGGGCCACCACGAAAACATGTAACGCCGCAGTCCCAAAATACGTAGGACTAGAATTGTAGACATATCAGCCATATAATAAATATACGTAAGCTGTAAAATACAGTAAACCATGATGCTAATCTCATCCACAAAATAAAAGAATAAAAGATAATATAATCAATATAAATTGTCATTTGTATAAATTTGTCGGGTAGAGACAAATCTACTACCAATAAGTAAAAAAAAAATACATAAATAAAGAAATGAGTTGGCAAGGAGTGACATGGAGGATCCAAGAGCAATCATCTTCAAAGGAATAGAGAAGATCATGGCCTTGGCTAGAAAACCTTCAAAGAGACAAGAACATACACCTGAAGAGATCACCAGGTCCTCAGAGGGACGTAACAAGATACATAATATTATGCCATAAAACTGAATATAAACTACTCAATAATAAGTCAAATCGGATTATAACATGGTCCAATAATCCACCATTGAATTAGCGTACCATTCCCCCAACCAAACAAGGACAGAAGATGGCACCCTAATCCACGATGAAATATCTTTCCATGCCATGAATCCAATATGGTATCCGGACCACAACAAGGTTCAATACCTTCTCATAGAAGCAGTGAGCCACACGTACAACCAAACAAGGACAAGGTGTGGCAAACTAGTCCGCGATAAGTTACTGTTCCAACCTATTGTCAGATATAAGTACCCAAACCAAAATTACTCATACCTAACTGATAAGGTAGTCTAACCATTCTAAATGAATGCAGTTTAAGGACAAACCTCCAACGCATGGGCTTCTGGTTAAAATAGAATCGGCATAGTCTCCACTTGGGGCACAGGGTCCTCAAGCATAACCGCTCGTCGAACGTCAGTAGCCAGCAATATAATAAAGGGTCGTCAACCCGTATCTCCGGCGGAGCGTACGATCACAAGGGAAAAATGTATAGTAGCCCATACGCTAAGAAAATATCCTCCCTACCCCATGCCTATATGTTGTCTTCACAACACATGACCTCTATAACCGCTAAGTCAAACTAATCATGCAATACTATTAGCGGTTAACCCTTATCGCACGACATATACGTACCGGTGGCCAGCCAGCTACGCATGTCCGAGTTCTATATGCGACTCGCGACTTCGTGGTACAAATGTGTCAAGGCCTATGAATGCAACACAACAAAAGGATGGTCCCTTAAATCTAAGTTTAACGTGTATAAAAATAATAAATAGCAAAAAATAGAACTACGCAGTATAATGTATCTAATTATGACAATATAGCACAGTTTAATTTGCAGAAAAATAAATAACAAATAAATGCATGCAATATGAGCTAAAGTAAATCGACAGCTAATGGCATGGTATCTTGCCTGGTATAATGCCTGGTGTGCTGTAATGATCAAGGTAGCACAACATATAACTTCGTTGTTTCAACTACACAAGACGACCTCTGATGATGGTACAAATTATTCCATTGGGCCCAGAATAATCAAATTAGTTAGGGTCGATAGGAGGAAGGACATAATTGATAAAGGAACAGAAAAAATAGAATTGGTCATGGACAAAAGAATAATCAAAGGAAATTAGTTAAATAATATATATACGAATTTTTAGAAATCCATTTATAATAATTACAAACTTATATTTTGCCAGTTAAATTTTTTTTTTGATAAATACTAAAATATAAAAGAAACTGTTTTTACTGAAAACTCTAAGTTTGTAAAAATACAATTTAGGTAGAAAGCTATATTTATTATTATTTTTGTCAAAAATAATTAATTGAAAAAGACTAGGAAAATAGAGAATAGAAAATCTAGAGGAGTATTTTAGGGCTAAAATAATTTTTGGTCGAAGCTATATCTAAAGTATCATGAGATAATAATTTATTTCTTCTAAGTCAAAATTATACGTTACGTCCTAATAAAAGAATAAATCAACTTATATATATTTTAATAAAACAAATTTTTATACCATTGATATATATTATTAGAAATACTATTAATAACTTTTAACAAATAATAATTAATAATACATAAAAATAAAAATAATAATAGTAACCAAAATTTTACAAAAGATATATATTATTATACTACGATACCTACATACATACATAAAAATAATAATAATGATGACAATGACAATAGTGTGCTGTCTCTTCTCTATCGAGAGAGAGAACCACACACATAATAATAATAATAATAATAATAATAATAATAATAATAATAATGATAATAGTAATAATTTATAAAAGAACAACTAAAAAAAACAAAAGTCAACAAACAAACAAAAATAACATATCACATCTGCTCTTATCTCCTCTTGAGGAAGAGAAGACATAAGCAACCAGATCAGTGTCTCGAGAGAGACAACAACAGCAAACCAAGAAAGTAAAAAGAAAAAAAGAAAAAAAAGCAGAAGGAAAACGAAATGAGAGGTGAGAACGAGAGCAGGAAGAAAGAGTAAGCGGAGGGAAAGGGATCAGAGGCTTGCGGGCATGAAGGCAGAGAGGTGCTCAGCCGGAGGCGTCGGAGTCTATGCGAGGTTGGCTTCGAGCACCGAGGCGGCGCTTGGCTCTGGATACACGGTGGAAACCGGACCGGTAAGTGGCATGCTCTTTCAATTTATGATGGTGGTGGTGATGACGGTTTTGGGGGTTTCGGTCAGAAGAGGAGGAGATGGGGAAGCTGTAGGTGGCCACCGGCCTGGCTGGTTGGGCGGTTCACCGATGATGGCGAGGGTTGTGTCGTGTCGAGATTGTCGACACGATAGGATATTGTGTATTGGGGCGTGTCCGGCATGTCGGACATGAGGATAGACTGGATGTATATATAAACTTGACTATAGTGGAAATTATGGACATCGACACGGTACACAACACCTTTGTGGAGAAACTTTGAGTTATGGAATTTCCAGGAAAAAGAGCAATGGGGCTCTCCTTTTATAGGAGATGGACTCCCCTAGTTGGATAAGGATTAGCAGTAGTTTAAAAACCCCTATAGATAATTCACAATTTAATCTAAATTGGATTAAAACTAATTCATTCAAATCTACATTCAATTTAAATCTAGATAATCTTATCTTAAGTTTAAAATAAAATAATAAAACAATCTTATTTTAAATTACCATAACTAATTAAACATTAAATTTGCAAAATTTTAAATTATCTTCTATAAATAATAAAATAATAATATTAAATAAATTTCAAAAATCAAATATATACATGGATTAGATCGCATGTGTTCCGCATGCAACTAGTACAAAATATCTACGTAAATATTATTTTGGAAATCAGTACTTATAATTGTAAAAATAAATAAGTTGTCACTCTAGTGCGACAGAATTTATATATACCTTTTACTAAAATAAGATATTTAATTATACTATATTGAAATAAAATATATGTTTTCTATATATTTATGATAATAACTCTTTTTGTAAAGAAATAACAAATACTTCATATTTACGTGCAAATACTTGCACTTGACGTGCAAAGGTAAAAATGAAAATCAATACCAAAGTAAAATTAAAAAAAATCATAGTAAAAATTTAGGGGGCTTACAGGTCCCGTATACCGTGCTACTACTTCAGCACAAGGTTCCCCCCAGGACGAACTGGATTCCAAGGCCTTGGAATACAGTTCGAGGAGCCACCTTGTCGACAAGTTGTCCATGACCATGCAAATATATGCAACTTATCTATAAAGAGACATATAATGCATGATAGGAAAAACTAAGTAATTAAGCCATCTTTCTCAATAAGCCATCTTGACATAAGCCAACACTCGCATTATCATCTGCCCAATCCAGGGTCTTAGTGTAATCAACATTCTACATCGGCGACAGGATAATAGAATGTGATTACCTAAGCCCATCCTCACATCTTTGATACCATAAGTCTTTCCAACCAAAACTCAATGTACTCACCGCCCAATTCCTGGGACTTATCATCTGTTTTTGTATGCGTTCATTCGGACATAATTCAAGCATACTCGCTGTCCAGTTCTTAAGTCTTATTATCTGTGTTACCATCTATCGCTCGAGCTAAGGCTCGATATACTCACTGCCCAAGTATTTGGGACTTTTCTTTCACATGTCATGTATTTCATAGCATAACACACAAGCATATAATTCATTGAAATGATACGCAACAGCTTTCGGGTCGTGCGATTAATTATCTTTTATTATCTTTCTGACTTTTATGCAAGGTGTTATTCAAAAACTCAATGAGCAACATAACATACAATCGTTTTATTAAGCGTGAAGCTAAAGGATCTTCGAAGGGTTCAACACTACTTACTTTTATAAGACGATTCCTGCCACGATCGTATAGCCTTCCGAGCGATCTTTTGCATATTTCGAAGTCTAACAAGGCTTCATCGAACCAACCATCCATCGTAAGGCATCTTATGGGTCGGGGTACTACACTATTGGCTAAACAACCACAGAAAATATGGGACGGTGCCTGCTATGACTTTATTAGCTCGTGGCATAACTTTTGCCTAAGTCAATCGTGCAACAACTTAACCCATGGGATGAGCAAAGGCTAACCCAAGCCTTGTACCGTAAAAACGTGCACTGAGACTTGTTGGACACTTTTGTTCTGCCAAGAATTGGATAGTAGGATAGTGCATACTTTATCAAGCATTTATACGTGCGACGCTTATGACTTATGCTAAGTTCATAGCTTCGTAGCAACATAGACCAACTTTTCTTCCCCAAGCCTTGGGACGAAGGACCGAGTGTAATTTTGAAAGCACATCGTGCAATATTTCTAAGCTGACTGTGGGACCGTTCTATATTCTAACTCAATCTGACCCAACTTGGGATTATTCCCTTAGTTATATGGATTTGCCTCTTTTATTATCAAGCCTATTTGTGCAGTTGAAAACTTTCGTTTTATTAGTGTGAAGGCCAAGCTGAGGTAAGTTCACCGAAGCCACCCACCAGAGCGAGGAGTCGTCCCGACCGAGCAGGACTACAAGCAAGCCATAGCATGGCTAAGTCCAGCATCGTCGACATTTTGATTCCTCCGATTGAACTGAGCGGGACGGGACATTACATTATACACCACTCAAAAAAAGTTTCGTCCTCGAAACTTTCTGAGTACACACTCATCGACTTATCACTTGATTCAACATCCAATGACTCTCGCACAAACTCCTCCTCAACCAATCTCTGAAACCTGACTTGCATCAATGCCTCAATCAACATTCAATTTTATTTTAAAAACAACGATCGCACTACCACAATTCTTTTCTTTAAAACCCACAATTTTGAAATCCTCGATACCCTTCCATTCCTTTAGTCTCACTTGAATTCAACGTGTCACTTAGTTGGTTCATGTATATATTTCAGGCGTCCCTGAGATACATACATTTCAACCAAGCCTCGTGATATAGAATCTACCACTTCCACTCAAGTTGGATCATGCACATACTCAGGCATCCCTGAAATATATGCATTTCAGCCAAGCCTCATGAGTAGTATTTTCATACTCTTGAATCATTCTATCCCCCCAGCATCCCTGTCAATCCTCAAGATCAATCGTACCAATACTAACTCTCGAAACAGGGACTTATTGCCTAACCGCTAGGCCATCTCTGTAGGCTAAAGTCATCCGTCAGTATTGAAATCATCGTTCCTAAATAATAGTATCAATACTGACCCCAATCCTAAGGTCAAACCAAGTTGATAGTACGAGATTTTCTACCCAAGTTCGCATCACACTGATTTCTAAACTTCAAGCATGTATTTCTTCTATTCGCATTCACAGCATTCTGTCCAAGGGTCTGAGTCATTCAGCAAAGCCATCCTACGATAAGTTTTGCTCAACCAAATCTTTAGTATATTTCTATCGCACATCCAAACTAGCAATTTACATAGTCTATCTCTTCAAACATGTTTGATATAATTCACCTATCCATCCTATCCAAGTCAAGTACACCATGAGACGATTTATCACTAAATCATAATTCTCATTCCATATTCCATAAGTCATTTACCACAATTTACGTATTCGATCACGAGGTCATCTAGCATAGCAATATGTCACGCTCCAATCTTATGCAAGACTGATCATCCACGATGGACATGAAATCACCATGCTAATGCTCCTGTAGGGTAATCATCCTCATCGGGGCGTAACTCTTGCTTTGAGTCTAGACTAATTTATTTTTGATACACAGATTGGATCTACTCAATCTTCAAATTTACTTAATCGTCAATCACAAATCCGACTTCGCCTCAAACCACAAGTCGAAGGAATCCAATTGCCATGCCCTGATCTTCTGCAAGTTCAATCATTCCTGCTGGACATGAATCACCATGTCAGCGCTCCCGCAGAATGATCATCCTAATTTGGCATGACGTATGTACGAGGTTGGAGTTACGCTCGTGCAAGACGAGCGTCAATATTGTGGTTATCATCAAAGAAATCAAGACACGATCATTTTCATCCAAGCATTCATTTCAATCAAGATTCCGAGTATAGCATCCATTAAAATAATAACACTTTACACAATCGTCATTCCTCGCACTAGAGTACTCCCAAGTTATCGTACATCGATCTTTGATACGCCTTAATAGCATCGATGATATGCATAACCTGACGATCTTCCTTTGTAACGAATTCTAAGTCGTGCAACTGATGCTATAATCCGAATTGGATATACCATAATCTTCTTGATATTTAAGATCAAAATTTGATCAATAATCCTTTAACTATTCACATGATCAATTCATTTAAACCTATAATCATATACGTTCATCCGTCTATCTTAAGTCATCGAGCAACTTATTTTCTCAATTTTGTATCGTTCTATGCTAACTCAAATCATCGAGCAACATCTATCCCAAACTCTTAGAGTCACTTTGGTGACTTCAAAATCAAACTTTTTTATGCACGCTATCTTTACATCGTGCTAACTTTTCGTACATGATTCATATTAATTTTTTTGATCGAGTCATCTGTCCGTTACACCTTAACTTTTCCTCGATTTAATCTTTATTATCGATCATTTTGTATTTCATACTCGGCACAATCCTATCGATGTGTGTCGTCTTCTCGTTTGTTCGAATTATTTCGTACTAGCCATCGAAAATCACAATTACTTGAAACACTATTTCTAGGCTTTGCGTACTCGTCGCTTGCTGATAGACTCATTGGCACCCCACATCCTCAATCGATCGACATCCCCGAGGCTATTCTATATACCACTCATGGATGAAGTCATTCACAAACCCTCGAAATAAGTTTTTGAATATCGATTACTTCCAATCTCTGTTTGAACAATTCCTATATTTTCAAGCACGTGCTATCAAATCTTGCATTGACGATAATGTCATCCGATGGCACCCCTATCGATAGTCATCCCGTATTCTATGAATCAAGTCAAGCTCATTCTCGTCCAAAATAATTTGAATCTCGGACACGACTTTGCTAAGGTCGATGCAATTTTTGGTGTATATGTCCAGCCCGACTTAGCCAACCGTTCTTACTTAAAGTTAACTTTGTTCAATTAATTGTTCCTTCGTGATATTTTTAAAAATATATAGACATTGTATAGACATCCCATGGGACATTTGATAGAGTGTGCCAATGTATCAATCGCGGCAACAACATCAGAGTTTGCGAAACCAACATCGAAGTTAAAGAATTCAATTGAAAGTCCATGGACGTAAATTCGTGTTCTGATACCATTATGTCACGCGTCGGTCCCGTAGGACCGATTGTCCTCGCTAAGGCATGATGCCATGCGAGCCTAGATTGCACTCGTGCAAGGTGGGTTCCATAACGGCCAATTATAGGCTAAGCGACGGGATCGTCGCACAGAAGTCCCAAACAGAAAAGTTGAATAACGAAGGCAACATGAGCATACAAAAAAAAATTAGACCTTTTATTGATAATGAATATTCGATTACAAGGCGCATAGCCAAAATTACAAGTCGCTCAAGCTCACTTTTCTCTCATTTTACAAGTCCCTCAGCTCTATCTCTTCTCTCAATACAAATGTTCAAGGCTGCAACTTGCGGAGGCTTCAGAAGGCGATGTCCATACATTATGTCATGTATAAGTCCAGACTCTATATGGCCGTACACATCAAAATAACAAAGAACTCCATGCCTCAGCGCGTTCAAGCGAGCTCCGCGTGAGACGGTCTTTTACTTGTGCCTGCACATAAAACTGTGTGGGTGTCAGTACTCAACTGTACTAGTGGAGTGAGCTCCTCGGCCACCTATACAAAACTAACACATTTATTTACTTTGTGCAACATAATTTCTATATGATTGTCTTTCTATTATCGCCTTAGGATCGAATTTTGGACAGAGACTCTTGGTCTATTTCTGTCTTTAGACCATCACCGTGCCATTGCACAGATAATTTGCTTATCGTTGTGTCTCTAGACCATTCTCGTGCCAACAACATCAATGTGTCGACTCGTTCTTATCTTTCCTACTCATACTTTGGGATGCAATAACTTGTTTTGTGTCATCGACTTGGTCCGTGCTTCAAATATCGAGGCCGTGCCTCAAAATTCAATATGACTTAACCAAACTTTGTCTTACAGCCCTTTCTGACTTAACTCGAGATGACTTAATGCTGACTTGTGGAACATGTGTTGACGACTCAAATACGATGCTACATTCATGCCGAAGCACGTGCCCTTGCTATAGCCAAATCCTAGGCTCCATATTGGTGTTGCAATCGTACACACCTTATGAACTCAATTCGTGTCGTACTTGTACTCGACTCAATCCAAAGACATGTACGTAAATAGCCGCTCTTATGGTGACTCATCTATTTGAGAGGTCACTAGCAATATCAAGCTATACTGGATCTTTTGCATATGGTGACCATTCGCATGCGAGGTGCAAGCTCCATCGAATAGTCCCGTAGCCTATATTGTAACAGTTCACTTCAAGGGGAGTCGCACCGTCGTTGAAGGCCATACAATATCTTCTTTTCCTCCTAGGCCGACATGAATCCGGTGCCCCGATGATCGTTCGAGGAATTCCCCTTGTGCACAAGTTGTCCAATGACTATGCAAGACTCACCTCAATTTACCATTTCCTTCTTTATTCATGATCGTGCTTTCCATACTTCATGAGAGACTCCTAAGCCATAGGATCGATCTCGACAACAAACGGTTATATAAATTTTTTATCTTTTTAAAACTCAGGGAATGACTACTGCATAGCCTTCCAATTTGACTTGAACAAACGTGTTCCTTTGTGTGCCATAGACCGTAGCATACCTATCATCGAAACAATCGTGTTTTGTGCCATAAACCAATTATGCCCTGTGCGACGCTACCGCCCAAGTCATACTTTATATGACGAGCCTTGAGATCATGGGACTATTGGCTATAACAACCGCAGAAAACGTGGGACAATGCTTTCTATGACTTTATTAGATCGTGGCATAACTTTTGCCTAAGTCAATCGTGCAATAACTTAACCCGTGGGACGAGCAAAGGCTAACCCAAGCCTTGCACCATAAAAACGTGCATTGAGACTTATTGGACATTTTTGCTAAGCTAAGCATTAGATTGTGGGACAGTGCATGCTTTATCAAGCATTTATAGGTGCGACGCCTATGACTTATGCTAAATTCATAGCTTCGTGGCAACATAGACCAACTTTTCTTCTCCCAAGCCATGAGACAAAGGATCCAGTATCATTTTGAAAGCACATCGTACAACATTTCTAAGCCGACGGTAGGACCTTTCCATATGCTATCTCAATCTAACCCAACTTAGGATCATTCTCTTTTATTATCAAGCCTACTTGTGCAGTTGAAAACTTTTGTTTTATTAGTGTGAAGGCTAAGCTGAGACAAGTTCACCGAAGCCAACCACCTGAGCAAGGAGTCGCCTTGACCGAGTAGGATTTCGAGCAAGTCGTTGCATGGCTAAATCCAACGCCGTTGGCGTTTTGATTCCTCCGATTGAACTAAGCGGGATGGGGCATTACAGATAGAATGAAGGTCCTCCCCATATCAAATCAAAGGTCTCCTTCTATCGCGAGGAAGACTTACCTTGAATCGCCCGAAAAATGCCCCAGCTTGACTGGGAGTCAGCTCCCAGTCCATCATCCTTGGCATAACAAGGAAGGCGAATCATGTAAGCGATAGATAGTGGTCAATCGCAAGGATACTCATCTTAAGGCCCTGAGCCTCAAATAAATACTCATCCTTCAACTTCAGGACTCCGGCTTTCTCACAAAATAGTTGGTCCCCAAACAAGTATTACGGCTTCAAGTAGTAACCGCTCTCACCGTCCCTTCGAGGTAGCTTCCCAGACACCAACATCTGCTTAAGAAAGTCACAATCTTGGGTGGCAATCATGTCTATTCTCTAGCGAGCTTGTCGTGCAGAGATAGACGTCTACGCTGGAGTCACGATATCATCCTTGATGTTCGAGCCTACCCCACCATGTAAGAGCTCACCTGTTGGTGATGTCAGCATCACTGCACAAAAAGAACAAGTGTCAAACAAGACATAACATAGGCAAAAACACCAAAAACCAAGGAAAAGTTAGGAACATCCATGCGCACGGATCTCCTACGCAAAGGAAAATCATACGACAATGCATCATCTCGGCTAAAGCCGGGCACATTACTGTAGGAGGGCGTCAGGGCACAACTTCAACAAAAGCCTCGAGACTAAAGTCAAGCACATCTGCGTGTGAAAGCGTCAACACACCGCTTTGATATGACCCAAAGACCAAGTCAGGCGCATCAGCATAGAACGACGTCAGCATATTACTTTGAAAAAAGCCTCATGGCTAAAGTCATGTGCATCAGTAAAGACAGAATGTTATACTGGATATAGCCTCTCGGCTAAAAACCCACACATGTCGAAGCCTAGGCGTATATCACTAGATCTAGCATTGCAGTTAGGACCATTTGCTGCGACGGTGCAGGGCAACGCGTGATAAACTTGATGGACATGTCATCCACGCAGCCGCTAACATATAAAAAAGTGTTGACGAGCTCTAAAGCCGATGACAAAAACTCACCCTTGACGGCCTTGCGAACGTCATAGTGATTCAAGTCGACGACAAGCGACTCCGATGTGGCCGCATCAGACGGGTTTTGCCTTTGCCTTTTCCCTTAGCAGCAGCAGAGGTGGAAGACTTAGAAGCCATGGCAAAGGAGAGGTCGGAGAAGAAGACGGAGAGTTTTTTTTTTCGGAAAACAATAGAGCAAGTAATGTTCTTTCTCCCTCACCCAACATCTATTTATAAGCCGCCTATACGCGTGCCCTGATAGAATTTGAAATGACCCATCGTCGCTTAGCTCTCATCCTAATGATTGAGTAGACAGCATGTTAGAGACATCCAAACGTCATACGCCAAGACGACTAAACACACTCTATGCCCAAACAGCATGAGTTCTGGAAGAATCCCTACGCTCAAAGAAGCTTTATTGTCCATGCTTCTTATTCAAAGTATTTCAAAGACTTGTCTAAGTTTTGAAAACTTTGAAGAGGGTCTTTTAGAAACATGGAACTCATGCGCCCCTAAAATCAAAGTACTTTATGTGCCTTAAACAGCATACGCCAGAACACCAAAGGCTAAAGATTGGCGCATCAAGATGTAACAGTAAACATAAGTACAGAACCAAGGATTTTCATTTATTGGAAATCTATCTATTATAAAGGATTTCCATTCATTGGAAATCTATCTATTATAAAGGATTTTTCATTCATTACATGAAAGTCCTATCCTAGGGCGCAACACTTCTTTTGTCACTAATGGCATAGGTACGAGCAGTAGGCACAGTCAACATAGGAATACCAACTTCACTTTGTCTTCTGCCATATGTATGAGCCTCTGGTAGAAGGCATAGCCAACATGCATGCGCCACTTACCTTGTCTTCGGCAATGTATATTGGCTGAAGATAGTGGGTGCAGCTCCTCCGTACAGCTCCCTACGCAGCTCGACCGACGTGCAAAGAAGAACGAGTCTGGAATGGCAATAAATCTAAATCCAGTATCTTGACCCTCGAAGCAGAACATAGTCAAGAGGTTCAAACTTGCATTTCCAAACACTCAGGCGTATCCCAAATCTCTGGAGGAGTTCTTCATTAAAAACCTGACTTCTTTGAAAGAGGAGATCCACAACCAACAGTCTACTTATGTGCCAAAGACAAGGCTCACGGCCACCCAAGGCTAAGTCGGGATCAGACATGAAGGAGGAGTGCCAAGAGAATGAGCAAAGACATCTCAAAAAGCTCATATTTATAGGCAGCAGCGTAGCCCTATGCCTGAGTCAAGTTGCAGTCAGTCAAAGCTCTGAGATTAACGTAATGAATCTCGTATTAATGGCAATGAACTTGACTTTATTGTGATGAATCTCATATTTATAACAATGAACTTGCTACCTCAAAAATTGATCCAGTCGGCGTTTTGAGCCCCACGCCGCATACAACAGCTAAAAGACGAGCTGACCAAGCCCAGTAAGCTAAAGACCACTATGCCCTAGTGGACATGGGACTACGGCTACTATGCCCTAAAACTGCTATGCTTTCAAAGGCCACTACGCCCTGAAATGGCTACGCTCTCTAAAGCATCTATACTTCGACTTCCCTTTAATCAAGATACATTTAATGTAGTCTGACAACAAGTCCGAGTTCCCAAGTAAATGCTTCAAATAAAGTACAACCAAATTTTGATGACGGTAGCACAGGAATCGAAAAGATGTCGAGGAGCTAACATAGGCGTAGCATCAACCTATGCCACTAGAAGCAAGAGCACTCCGTAAACTGAGCTGATAGCTTACATCATCTTAATGATGACAATTTTGATATAAATGTGCAGTATCACGTGGATTTTCACCATACTAAAGCACTTCATCAAGCCGAGTTCTGGCGTAGGGTTATCCGTACGCCCCAAGATATTTTGTTTTTACAAAGGAGATCTCACACGCCAAATCATAGCGTAGAGAGCTCCTCTACTCCAACAGAGTGAGATCTTTGGGCAATGCACATACTGTAAAACCCCTATTTTTATATAAATATTTTAAGGTAATTCATATTCATTAAATAGTTAGCAAATAAGTATATGATTTTTCTTCTCTAAATAAAACTAACAAGTGAAATAATTTTCCTAGTATATTGGTTGCATGATATTTTACTAAAAAGATACTTCTAAGCATTACTTGAATTATTAGCATTTTAGAAATTTTATTTATGTTATTAAGTATTTTTTTATGGTTATTCTATTGATAATACATATAGCAAGTAGTTGCTATGTTGTACATAAATAAGTAACTTTGTACCAAGAATATTTATTTTGGATAAATGTATTTTTCTAAAATTTTTGCAATTTTTATTTATTTGAATTGAGAGGTAAGTATAGATATATATACTTATATCTAAGTAATTATATACTCTCATATATATATATATATATATATATATATATATATATATATATATATATATATATAGGTGTATATAGCGCACCCATACCCTCTGCTCGTGTGTTATTGGATAACTCGTGAGATTTTTAAATCTCACGAGTTGAGGAACCCCCATATCTCCCAACCCCTAGCCGCGCGCATCTGGTGGGTTTTTTTTCAAAAATTTCTTGATCCAAACACATCTGATTCTTAACCAAATCTTTTTAAATTTTTTCAGTTAGTCCCATGTTCGAATCTCTTCCAAATGGTCCTAATCCCATCAAGGATTGAATTAAATCCTCTTTAAATTTGGGTTTAAAATTTCTTGGTATTTAAAGTCCTAGGCTGTCGACGTTTAAACGAGAACCCACCAGAAAACTTCTTGCGATCGAAATTCTTGTATCCAGGAGAGCCGCCAACCCGAGGCGCACAGTCCCGGCCAACTGCACCACCTACACGACGTCCTGACATTCGATGATCACCTGCAAACCACTCCGAACAGAAGAAACTTTGTTGTCTCATAGCTGCAAGGTATCCCCCTTCACCATCTCAGTTCTTCGTGCGCTGTTAATATTTTTCAATTCTGAAAGTTACGTTATAGAGCCTACCTGACCCTCTAGATGACCCATCTAATAGTACACCGTGATATCAACCCATCGAGTCAAAAAATTGACTCAAAAATCTTGGGAAAACTATTTTTTTGACAGTTTGAAAACAGCCCAACCACCTATGTTTGAAGCCTAATTTTGATTAATCTCGAAGGAATTTTTGGAAACTTTCTGAACAGTACTTTAGAAAACATAAAGCATTATATGTAAAGATATTTGATTCCAAAGTTTGGGAAAAAATAGTATTTAAAACTATGAATTTGTGGAAAAAATTTCTGATATGGCGTGCATCTTGACAAACTGGGCGACATGGTCGAACCCATGAGCATCAAAAGACGCATTTGGATGTTGTCGATGTGTGGCATTCGACGAAACTTGATTTCGTTGTGCATGCACGACAAAATCGAGGCGTATCGGTCGAGATACCCCGTATCAGCCCCTTTGCAAATCTAGCCCACAACTTCGTGCACGTTCGTCATCTCGAGACAAAACTTGTGACATCAGGACTATTTCATTTTTCTTGTCCTGTGTGCCAATTTTGGTCCAATTCTGAGAAGGTCGACCGGAATGCTATTTTGGTGGGCCCGTGACCCGATCCAACGGGTAAAATTGTGTACGGCCCAACGGAATCCAACTTTAGACATACAGTTGGGTTTGTATCATCAAACCGGACCCGTAGACATATAGTTTGATGACTTTAGATTACAACAATTAAATTTTAACATTTTTTATAAATAAAAAAGTAATTCCAATTAATTTAAAATACTTTAAAATAATTCTAAATAATTTTTTCTAAAATCAAATTTTACAAAATATACATGAATTTATTTTCATGTACATCGCACGCAAATAATACAATTATTTTTAGAAAAAAGTACAAATTAGTTACATAAATATTACTTTCAAAATTAGTACATACTTGTATATCAAATAAAAAGTATTTCTTTAATAATAAAAATAATAATAAGTTTGACCAATTCGGGACAACATATTTATACTCGAACAAATATAGAAAATATTTATCTTATATTATATCGAAACAAAATATTTATTTCTGTATTTATAAAAAAATAAAATAATAAAATAATAAAACATTTGTATAAAAATAATTAAATATTTTGTATATACATATTCATACTCGCCGTAAAACTACCAGAGTAAAAAATTAAAAAAAATTATAGTAAAATTTAGGGGGGGGGGGGGGGGGTTACACACCGAGGAGCCGTGAATGAGATCAGTCCATTCGATGTTGGCGAGGTTTCTTTCGAGGCGAGAGTGTTGGCTTTCCATTCCCTCCCAGTTATTGTGCCACATTGTAACGCCCCAGTCCCAAATTACGTAGGACTAAGAGTATGTATATATGCCAGCTACGTATCGAGTGGCCTCCCGCCCGGCTCGAATACGTATAAGCTATCTTGGTGTTCTAATTATATCTATTAATCAACTATAAATATATCTATCTCAATCCACATGATAAGTAACATCAAGAATGAACAATATATGTCATGCTCTGCAGCCCGATAACATATATGTTTGATTAGACCTAAAGAAGGATATGGGTCTACAAAACAAGACTAAATAGCAGAATAGAAATAATGAATAAATGTAAAAAGTATGATAAACAACATTAGTTTGATACAACAATACCTCCATGATCAGCGGACTATCTCTGCATGACCAACTACCTGGAGAGATCAACAGGTCCTTAGGGGACATAGCAAGGTAGAAAAAATATGCCAATGTAAAAGTAAAGAAAATATAAACTAAAGGCTAACTACTCTAATCAGTTTAGGGGATATGCACATAAGAACATTTTTTTTGGATGTCAGGCTTCAGCCACTCAGGCTCACAAGCTCTTCAGCAGGCTATTGCCCTAAGGCACTGTGTCGTGGAATCACGGGCATACAAGTAGATCAAATAGATAACCACCGAAGCTCTGTTACAAAGACGAAGGTGTACTAGTAAAATATCATCCAAGTCCCTATATGAAAATGAGGCTAAACTAGTAGAATAACAACAAAATCATATGAGAACGATGATACACGAGTAAATGAATATATATATATATATATAGCTTGATATTGTGGTAATGTTTTGTTTTTTCCACCCCATGTCTAGAACCAGCAAGTCAAGTCAAGTCCAGTATAACTAGGGGTGAGCGTCGGGATAATCGGTCGGTATTTGGTCAAATTTTTTGGTACCTTTTTTAATCGGTATTTAAAAAATCAATACCAATATCGTACCATTTAGAATCGATTTTTTTGGTTTCGATTAGATTGGTATTCGGTCGGTTTTTGTTCGGTATCGGTATTTTACCAATTAATATTTGATCAATCAACACACTTAATATTATAAAACTTCTTAACATAAAAATAAATATTTTTACTTTTTTTTGAAACATTAAATTTCAAAGCCAAGCCTCCACCAACCAAGCAATTAATCAAATTTATTAGAAAAATATGTAACAAATAACAAACACCTAAAAAATGAGCTTAAAAGAACAAACACGATCACTAAGTTTAATCCTTAGTATAAATTTAAGTACACCAAAATTCACTTCAAGATTCTATCAAAACACAAAAAGGTAAGCTCAAAAGATCAAGCACTCAATTCTTAGCCTTCTTAACATAACTTCAAGTCCAACACAATCCATCCTAAGTTCTAAAAAACTTATTCTCAACTAAAACAAAAATAAAAATAAAAATAAGTACACCATAAAATTAATCACGAACAACATTCTAAGAAATATATATATATATATATATATATATATATATATATATATATATATATATATATGTATGTGTGTGTGTGTCCAATGGGCCCACTCGGGACCGTGGCACAGCCACCCAGCCATCCGAGCGGATGAGCCCTCGAACCTGAGACCAACCCTCAGGGAGCCCCCATCCTCCTGTTATGCTAGGACCCCGGACACACACACACACATACACATATATATAATAATCAAAATATAATCGGTTCGGTTCGGTTCGATATTTTCTGTATGGTATTATACTCAAACCGTTACCACTACCATATTTTAGTCAGTTTGGTAATTAGGTATCGGTACATAATTTCGGTTCGATTTTTCGGGATATTTTTAATCGGTATTCGGTCGATTTTTCGATTGCGGTCGGTATTTGCTCACCCATAAGTATAACAAGTCACCAGTCACAAGTGCAAGTGTCAATCTAATATCCTATCACAAATTCCATAACTACGAATACTCATGTAAACTCCGTACATGAATCATGTCAGCGTCCTGTGGTCTACTGTGTCAATGGAACACAAATAAAGTACACGTAATGCCTAGTATTGATACTCGATGACTACAAGATATCACCAACACCCGAATACAATATGGATGCAAAGTATCGACTACTTCTACGTCCTAAATGTTAATAAACAAGAAATAAAATAACAATAAAGGAAAAAAAAACATGAACTATAACATTTGGCAAGGTACACTTGCATGTAGTCTCCAAGTGCGTATACGACGGTCCGACTCCGGGATCCTCGCTAACAACGTCATGTACTCCTAGAATAAATAATTCCATCTATCATGATATATCTATGCCTTAACAAATACTATTTATAGACTTACTATATATAGTCCATACTAGACGTAATTTACTAAACTAGCAGTTACTATATATATGACCCAATCCATCATATATGTATCAAATCAATATAATAAAATAAGATTTTTATAAAGTAAACAATAATATTTATTTTTGGAAAAATATATTACAATATTTATAATAAAATTTAGACTACATTATTTATAAGGAAACTAGTATCAAAGCATCATATCAATCTAGTATATATATAGTTTTAAATCTGTATGGTAAAGTAATATTTTTATAACATAAAAATATGTTATTTATTTCTAGAAAAATATTTATAATAATAATTAGCCTATTTTATTCATATAAAAATATGTACCAAAGTCTCATATTGATCGAATATCAATATTCATTGACTTGGTCCAAAGTTTTGTTCCCAAAACAATAATTTCTTAACATATTATAATTCTGTAAAAATACTGATAAATAGGTCAAAATAGGTTTTTCATATCAAAATAGGCACGAAAAATAATTTATAAAAGTCTCTTTAAGTCCCGAGGCATATGGACACATAGAATCTATGAGTTTCGGTGTTTCAACATTACAGTAACAAGTTCGAATTTTATAAAAATAGTAAACCTCCGTAAAATACTGCAAAGTTATATTCAGTAGAAATCTTATGATGTCTAGATTCTTAAATATAGGAAAGGTCGAAGTTGTCACGAACCTAGCTCCTACTTTTGGGATACGAGTACGTAGCAAGTCCAGCATATGTCGCAACATCGACGGTTGTACGCTGTCTATGATAATATGGTCCGTAACAAGAATAATATGTACATAACATCCACATCTAAACCATCAAAGATAATATCAATAATCTCAACAATAAACTAAAAAAAATTGTCAAAATAATCCTCTACAACTCATATAGTCTCGAGAACAAACCTGGTAGTAGAAAAGTAAACTAGAATCCAAAACTATGACCACTAACTAATGGAAGAGCATAAGGAAGAAAATATGCTAATTCGCATCAGTGCCAGAATATGGTACGTCAGTAATGCCAGTATCGCCAACATACGCACCATAGACCTCAGGACAGATGACGTCGTCTAAAGCTGAAAAATAGTTATCCAGTCAATATTGGAACAACATAACCATAACACTACACTACACAATATATTATACAAGCATGAAAAAATAATAACAAGAAAGATAAACTATAGGCAAGACATGATATGATAAGAAGAGTACAGTTAAAACATGAGGACAATATGAAAGTAGACTCGATGGAAGTAAAATAAATATATGATATAGCAACATAAGGTCACATGTACTGTGTGTTTTAGAATACTAACTTTATACATGTAGACGGTTTGAGATATACGTCAATCGTACTTGTGGTGCACGATTGATATTATTCAGGTTAAACAGAAAGGAATTTATACAGGTAACATAGACCACATGTGCACTCATAGTATTCCTCCGCCCACAACACACAATAAATATGTTCACTACATATAACAATATAGGTAAACAGGATAAACATGTAACCACAATACAATATGGTGAACAGTTGGGTAGGGCCTTGAACCAAAAATACCTTAAACCACAACACAAAAATATATTTTTGGAAAGATAACCTCGATATGATTCTAACAAAAAAATGACACATGAAAAGGACGTTAGAGTTGATCGCAATCGCTGAGTCGGTGGCTAAGCCGCGGCTCTGGATTGGTGACACGTATCACCGATATGTGCCTCCCGTCTGGATTGGACGGCCTACCATCCAACCGGCTTGGGTAGGGCCTTGAACCAAGAATACTATCCTGTAACACGTGTCACCATCCTGTCCCTCCCGCCCGGATCGGACGGCCTACCATCCGTGACTGTGGAAAGGAATGCCAATATTCTTATGTAAATTTTTCCTTGGGGTTGATTTTTCTAGAAGTCCTGTAATGACGATTTTTCATGGTTAGCCAACTTCTAGAAGTTGGGTAGGGCCTTGAACAAAAAATACCTTATCTCGTAGGATATGTGTCACGACCCGTTACCAAAATTGTTGGTCCGGACCGGGCCATGCCCAGCCTACGCTTGAGTTATAGCGTAGTAAGTTGTTCTAAGTAAAGACAGTATTGGATCTCAGATACTAATAGTTCTAATATCACACTTTAAATGTTCATCACAACACAACATCTATGAGCGAAAGCAAAGTTTAGATTTAGTTATTACACTTTCAAAGTATAAAACTGGAGACAAAGTCCAATGACAAAGGTAAGAGTCTAAACTGTTCAACATATTAAACCAAAGGAGATCTGAAGCAAGACTACTAAGAGAGGCTCCCTGTGGGGGCTTCCTCGGGAGCAATGACTTGGTACTCTGTAGCAGGTCTATAATAAGAGTCACATAGCATTTCTTCCTCAAAAATTATGCCTGTAACGTTTTCTGTCAGGATGGGAGCAAGTACTGGTTCTACAAACTATACATACTGAGCATGGAATGAAAAAAGATGTGCTAAATAAGAAACATGTAATATCATAGTCTATCATGTGAAAAATACATTTGTCATGGTGACATATGTATATCTAGTATTTGAAACTCTAGTAGGTACATGTCACGCCCCGCTCCCGAATAATCGGATACGAGTCGGACACGCCCAGCCTTCGTCGTTGGACACGACGAAGTAAGCTGTACAATACTAAGAAAAACTCAAAGTCACAATGTAATGTAAACCAAAACACAGCTTTTATAACGTTCCCAGAAATCACCAATATCCATCAAGTGTTTTAAATACAAACTCAGCCGGAGACAAATCCGATCAAATGAAATAATATACAATAATGAATCACTAAGATACAATCTCCAGAAAAATAAATAAAATAATAAAAGCTGCCATATCCAAGTAATCACCAGCTCCATGTAATCTTCCACTCACCTGCAACGATCCTTAAAGGAAAAGAGCAAAGTACAACCCTGACTAGACAATATATAATGTAATCTGTGATCCAGAGTACAAGGTGAAACAGGAATACCAGAAAACTAGAACATGAAATGAAAGTGAAACTGCGGTACCAGAAAATGAAATGTAAAACTGCAGGCAATGGATGACAATCAAGATGCTAGACAATGAACACGGCTATCAATGTACAAGGCAATCAATCACGACAATCAATATGCAATTGTGACCATTTTGAAATATTAAAACTAATGTGTGACCGGCTTAGGAGCAATCAATCAATCAATCAATGAGTCAATTCTACATGGTACGGCTTCATCGTACGTGACGTGTACGATTAGGCTATCTTCAATACCTATGTTGGGTGTGGTCACACAAAAGCTAATATTTCCCCCAATCCCGCAATAAACAATGACGCACAAGCAATGAACAATGACACAAGACAATCGTGTGTAATTCGTGTCAGATATGAGAACATGGCACATGAAGGTAAGACAAAAAACAAGGTACAAGTCAAGTCAGTATACTTGCCTCGGTTTGGTTACACGGAAGTAGTACTGCATGGTTGTAAATCACCTGTTATATTTGTACAATTATTAGGGTTTTTGAAATAATGACATTAGCTATCTAACTTAGATAATCAATATCAATAACTTAGCTAATGGAATATTCTAGCTAATAATATTTGGAAAATATTATAGTTTACATCAATATAAATACTAATAAACCATTTTAGAAATATTAACATTTTTGCTAGCAAATTATTTATTTAACCATAATCTATCCAGAGAATATTCCTATACTAAATATCAATAATCCTAGTAATAATATACTAGCAATTTACTTTTAACCAAAAATCATAGCAAAATATTTTGAACTACTAATAATATAACAGGGAAAAATCATTGAAAGCTCATTTGTGTTTTTAAAATATATATTATAGATAATCATTCATTTAAAAATACCTGAAGGCTCACTATTTACAAATATCTTAAATATCTTCTAAATAATACTAGCAATATTTAAACATGGTAAAACTTTACTAAAACATTGTTAATATAATAATATTAATATGGATTAATTACTAATATTATGCTAATTAGCATATAACAAGATTAACCAATTAATTAAATCAACTATATTTAAAAAAATGCAACAACCCAACAGTCCAGCCCAAAAAAAACTCATACTGACAGCCCAAAAGAGCAGACCAGCCCACTGTTTAAACCAGCAATTTAAACTTAAACAAATCAGCCCAATAAACCCAGCCAAACCTCTACTAGCCCAAGACCCAGCCCGACTTCTCTGCATCAACTGATAATAAACTGATTAACTAATAAATTTAACCTAATTAAAACACAGCCCAATTCTACTGGCCCAAACAACCCGGCCCGACCTTAACATAAAACTGATCACCTTCTCTCTCCTCTTCATTTCACACGAAAAATCTAGAAACTCACTGAAGTTTCGAGAGAGAGCTTCGTCTCTTCGTCGTCTCCGGCTACTCCGGCGAAGAGGCTCCGTCTCCGTCTTCTTCAACCCCGCTTCTCCTTCCTCTAGTTGCTCTCAGCAACGAGCAACCCCACTTCGTCTTCTTCGCTCTGCCCATCTTCTCATCCTCCTCTCTATTTTCCCCAAATCCAGCCAAGAACCCTAGTAGAACTACAAACCCTAACTTCTCCATCACAGAAATCTCTAGGTGAAACCTAGATCTGAAACCCTAGGTTCCAGCGTCCCCTTCTCCGATGAAAACCCTAGCTCCGACTTCCTATGGCCGAAACCCTAGGTCGAAACCCTAACCGATCATCTTCCCCACCACAAAAATCTAGATCTCCCTAGCTGCTTCCATCTAGGAGGAACCCTAACTCCATCTCCAGTCCACACTTTCAACCCTAATTCCAAAAGTCCTAATCCACCAGAAGTTACAAACCCTAACCCTAGATTCTGAATCCTAGCAACAACAAGAAGGGAACGAGCAGATCGATGAGGAGAACTTACTCTCGGCGTGATGGGGACATCGATCCACTAGCAGAGGCGGAGTACAGCTCTGACGGCGAGACGGTGGCGCTCCGGCGTCTCGGTGAAGGTCTAGACGTCGGCGGTGGCTCGGCTTCAGATAAGGGTCATCGGTATCTCCTGCTGCTGGATCTCGACGGCGGCGGTGACCACTAGGAGGCAGTCGGCGGTGGCTCGAGACTCCTCGGGATGGCCCCTTGGTCGCACGGGACTCGAGATGACCACTCGAGTCTCGAAGGGTCGGCGCGCTGCTCGATGACGGTGGTGCGCTGAACGAGGTGGCTCTCTGCGCGAGCGTCAGCACGAGAACCGAGATGGCTCACTGCTCGAGAAGTAGCACAGCAGTCGAGGCGACGCTCTGCTCGAAGCAAGGCGCACGGCTCGAAAACAGAGGCGGTGGCACGAGGATCGAGGTGACTGCGAGGTACGGTGGTGCTCCGGCGATGACGGTGGTCGAACTCCGGTGAAGACGGCGATGATGGTCGGCTGAGCTTACTCCAGAGAGGAGAGAGAGAGAACAGGAGATGAGAGAGAGTAGTGCGAGAAAATAGAGAGAGAGTGAGAGTACTGACACTGTGTCAGAATATTAAAATTTGTGTAATAATTTAATATTATTTATAGTGTAGTAATGAGTGGCAGTGTAGGTAAATAACTGTAGATCTAGGTGCATTAGTATAGTGGCAGTAGCAGTAATTAAAATTAGATCTGGGGGTAATATAGAATAGTTGTAACAGAATTGTAATTTCAAATTAAAACAAATTTTCAAAACAGTTTTTCAAAACCAAATATTCCCTCCAATAATTGCAACAGATTTCAAAATTCCAAATCAAACAATTTCCAACAGAATTTCATAGTTTTGACGAAATACAAAAATTAGTTACTACTAATCACAAAATTAGTTAACTACAGATTTAATCTAACCATACCCTTTAAACATAAATAGGCCCCTTAACCATGGATAGGCTTTAGCAGGATTTAGCTAGGATTAAAATAAACCATTAATATATCCTAGCATAACCAGTGTCAAATTGGTTTAAGCAAATTAATTGGTCCATAATATAAACATTTGAAATTAATACCACAATAAACATTAATACTAAAATAAACTAGGTTAATAGTTACAACTTCCAATCTACAACAGTTTAATTAGCTAAGAAATATTAATTCAAAATAAGTGATACTAAAAGCCTGTTTACTTAAAGCAAAATAGGTAGAATCAAGTATTTCATTTCAATAATGCTAACTCTACTACCAAATGCTTACAACCCACTTACAACCACTCACCCATTTGCTGACATGTGGACCATGGCCCACATGTCAGCAATGGGTGTAGGTTGTAAGTGGGTTGTAAGCATTTGGTTGTAACTGTAGCATTACTCATTTCATTTATCCGACCAAAATAGAACTTCCTAAAATTTGAAATTCAAGGAATAAAATCAATAACAAAATTGGTCCAAATAAATCTAATCCAGAATTTTTAACTAAGAAAAAAATAGAATCACTAATAGAATTACTTTGAAAAGTGGATATCATATTAAGCTAAGATACTTTCAGATCCATAAAAGATTTAGGAAGTTACAAATCTACCCCCCTTACAAAAATTTCGTCCTCGAAATTTCAATTGACATGATAAGCATAATTAAGAATAACCAATCAATTAAGACCTAACATCAAATTTAAATATGACTAGTAGAATCATCATTTTTTTTGAAATGACCAAAGTAAAAACAATCTAGGCAAGAAAAATTCTAAACATGAGAAAAATCAAAGTTTCACATGGTAAAAATGGCACTAAAAAGGCAGTTATAAAATTATGAAAAACCATTTAGGAGAAAACCATCCATAAATCAAAATCATATAGGTATGTTCATTATCATTGTCATAATACACTTTAGAAAAGCTAAGAGAAATTTATATAAGGAACATTGGGTAACAAAATTATTTTTGAAAACTGCTACGACATTCAAATATAGTCAAAATTAAGATAATTTCTGTAAAATCGTCGATGACAATAAAAGATCAAAAATGGTATATAACATGGATGCAGTCTCAATAGTATCCGGAAATCATATATATCTGAAATCACATTGCCTATAGTTCATGCCCCGCCAGTGTATATATATCTGGCCGCAATGAACCTTTGGCCAAATGATTTAAATAATATTAATTTACCGAATATTTCCGTCAACTTTATTCATATTATCAAACAACTCAAGAGATCAAAAATTACGATTTAGGACATAGCTTCAATAATATTCGAGAACCCATGAATACCTGAAATTACTTTGACTTAGAGCTCCTGCCTCGCCAGTGCGCAACTGACTGCAGTGAACTCGCGGTCTCCGTAACCCAGATAAATGACTGCAGTGCGCATCTGCCACGCCATAGTAGGTCGTTGAATATTCTTTCAACTTTGTCCATAAATTTCAAAAGAGTTTATGAAAATTCAAATAAATTCCAAAAGTTAAAATCATGATGGAAAATGATGTAAATATCTGCTTTTTAGAAAATATTAAGTTTTACAAGAACACAAATAGTAAGACAAAAATGACTACAAAAACAAATCTCCATAGGAAATAAAATCTCAAATTAGAAACAAGGTTTTTGAATAACAATAAGAAATTTTAGGAAAATTCCACGTGCTACGAGAAAATCTAAAGGCAAATCAGCTATTAGTAATCAACTAGTTATACTAGCAAAATGCATATAGGAAATAACCTCAGAAGTTTAAAGTGCAGGAAAATTGATAACCTTAGTGTTGCGTGTCTAAACCACCCTGCAAAACAGAAAATTGATTAGATAGGCCTAACTATAAGAAATTTTAGTAAAACTATACCCGTAACAATTTCCCACGAATCCTATGTTGTGATGAGTTTTCCTTAGCTTCGCTGGTCCCCCAATAACACTTATTTGCCTAAGTGTCATTAGGATGGACCTGCATGGGCCACTACTAAAAACATGTCACGCCCGCTCCCGAATAATCAGATACGAGTCGGACACGCCCAGCCTTCGTCGTTGGACACGACGAAGTAAAACTCAAAGTCACAATGTAATGTAAACCAAAACACAGCTTTTATAACGTTCCCAGAAATCACCAATATCCATCAAGTGTTTTAAATACAAACTCAGCCGGAGACAAATCCGGTCAAATAAAATAATATACAATAATGAATCACTAAGATACAATCTCCAGAAAAATAAACGAAATAATAAAAGCTTCCATATCCAAGCAATCACCAGCTCCATGTAATCTCCCACTCACCTGCAACGATCCTATCAGAAAAAAAGTAAAGTACAACCCTGACTAGACAATATACAATGTAATCTGTGATCCAGAGTACAAGGTGAAACAGGAATACCAGAAAACTAGAACATGAAATGAAAGTGAAACTGCGGTACCAGAAAATGAAATATAAAACTGCAGGCAATAGATGACAATCAAGATGCTAGACAATGAACACGACTATCAATGTACAAGGCAATCAATCACGACAATCAATATGCAATTGTGACCATTTTGAAATATTAAAACTAATGTGTGACCGGCTTAGGAGCAATCAATCAATCAATCAATGAGTCAATTCTACATGGTACGGCTTCATCGTACGTGACGTGTACGATTAGCCTATCTTCAATACCTATGTTGGGTGTGGTCACACAAAAGCTAATATTTCCCCCAATCCCGTAATAAACAATGACGCACAAGCAATGAACAATGACACAAGACAATCGTGTGTAATTCGTGTCAGATATGAGAACATGGCACATGAAGGTAAGACAGAAAACAAGGTAGAAGTCAAGTCAGTGTACTTGCCTCGGTTTGGTTGCACGGAAGTAGTACTGCATGGTTGTAAATCACCTGTTATATTTGTACAATTATTAGGGTTTTTGAAATAATGACATTAGCTATCTAACTTAGATAATCAATATCAATAACTTAGCTAATGGAATATTCTAGCTAATAATATTTGGAAAATATTATAGTTTACATCAATATAAATACTAATAAACCATTTTAGAAATATTAACATTTTTGCTAGCAAATTATTTATTTAACCATAATCTATCCAGAGAATATTCCTATACTAAATATCAATAATCCTAGTAATAATATACTAGCAATTTACTTTTAACCAAAAATTATAGCAAAATATTTTGAACTACTAATAATATAACAGGGAAAAATCATTGAAAGCTCATTTGTGTTTTTAAAATATATATTATAGATAATCATTCATTTAAAAATACCTGAAGGCTCACTATTTACAAATATCTTAAATATCTTCTAAATAATACTAGCAATATTTAAACATGGTAAAACTTTACTAAAACATTGTTAATATAATAATATTAATATGGATTAATTACTAATATTATGCTAATTAGCATATAACAAGATTAACCAATTAATTAAATCAACTATATTTAAAAAAATGCAACAACCCAATAGTCCAGCCCAAAAAAAACTCATATGACAGCCCAAAAGAGCAGACCAGCCCACTGTTTAAACCAGCAATTTAAACTTAAACAAATCAGCCCAATAAACCCAGCCCAACCTCTACTAGCCCAAGACCCAGCCCGACTTCTCTGCATCAACTGATAATAAACTGATTAACTAATAAATTTAACCTAATTAAAACACAGCCCAATTCTACTGGCCCAAATAACCCGGCCCGACCTTAACATAAAACTGATCACCTTCTCTCTCCTCTTCATTTCACACGAAAAATCCAGAAACTCACTGAAGTTTCGAGAGAGAGCTTCGTCTCTTCGTCGTCTCCGGCTGCTCCGGCGAAGAGGCTCCGTCTCCGTCTTCTTCAACCCCGCTTCTCCTTCCTCTAGTTGCTCTCAGCAACGAGCAACCCCACTTCGTCTTCTTCACTCTGCCCATCTTTTCCTCCTCCTCTCTATTTTCCCCAACTCCAGCCAAGAACCCTAGTAGAACTACAAACCCTAACTTCTCCATCACAGAAATCTCTAGGTGAAACCTAGATCTGAAACCCTAGGTTCCAGCGTCCCCTTCTCCGGCAAAAACCCTAGCTCTGACTTCCCATGGCCGAAACCCTAGGTCGAAACCCTAACCGATCATCTTCCCCACCACAAAAATCTAGATCTCCCTAGCTGCTTCCATCTAGGAGGAACCCTAACTCCATCTCCAGTCCACACTTTCAACCCTAATTCCAAAAGTCCTAATCCACCAGAAGTTACAAACCCTAACCCTAGATTCTGAATCCTAGCAACAACAAGAAGGGAACGAGCAGATCGATGAGGAGAACTTACTCTCGGCGTGATGGGGACGTCGATCCACTAGCAGAGGCGGAGTACAGCTCTGACGGCGAGACGGTGGCGCTCCGGCGTCTCGGTGAAGGTCTAGACGTCGACGGTGGCTCGGCTTCAGACAAGGGTCATCGACGTCTCCTGCTGCTGGATCTCGACGGCGGTGGTGACCACTAGGAGGCAGTCGGCGGTGGCTCGAGACTCCTCCGGATGGCCCCTTGGTCGCACGGGACTCGAGATGACCACTCGAGTCTCGAAGGGTCGGCGCGCTGCTCGATGACGGTGGTGCACTGAACAAGGTGGCTCTCTGCGAGAGCGTCAGCACGAGAACCGAGATGGCTCACTGCTCGAGAAGCAGCGCAGCAGTCGAGGCGACGCTCTGCTCGAAGCAAGGCACGCGGCAGAGAACAGAGGCGGTGGCATGAGGATCGAGGTGACTGCGAGGTACGGTGGTGCTCCGGCGATGACGACGATGGTCGAACTCCGGCAAAGACGGCGATGATGGTCGGCTGAGCTTACTCCAGAGAGGAGAGAGAGAGAACAGAAGATGAGAGAGAGTAGTGAGAGAAAGTAGAGAGAGAGTGAGAGTACTGACACTGTGTCAGAATATTAAAATTCGTGTAATAATTTAATATTATTTATAGTATAGTAATGAGTGGCAGTGTAGGTAAATAACTGTAGATCTAGGTGCATTAGTATAGTGGCAGTAGCAGTAATTAAAATTAGATCTGGGGGTAATATAGAATAGTTGTAACAGAATTGTAATTTCAAATTAAAACAAATTTTCAAAACAGTTTTTCAAAACCAAATATTCCCTCCAATAATTGCAACAGATTTCAAAATTCAAAATCAAATAATTTCCAACAGAATTTCATAGTTTTGACGAAATACAAAAATTAGTTACTACTAATCACAAAATTAGTTAACTACAGATTTAATCTAACCATACCCTTTAAACATAAATAGGCCCCTTAACCATGGATAGGCTTTAGCTAGGATTAAAATAAACCATTAATATATCCTAGCATAACCAGTGTCAAATTGGTTTAAGCAAATTAATTGGTCCATAATATAAACATTTGAAATTAATACCACAATAAACATTAATACTAAAATAAACTAGGTTAATAGTTACAACTTCCAATCTATAACAATTTAATTAGCTAAGAAATATTAATTCAAAATAAGTGATACTAAAAGCCTGTTTACTTAAAGCAAAATAGGTAGAATCAAGTATTTCATTTATTCGACCAAAATAGAACTTTCTAAAATTTGAAATTCAAGGAATAAAATCAATAACAAAATTGGTCCAAATAAATCTAATCCAGAATTTTTAACTAAGAAAAAAAATAGAATCACTAATAGAATTACTTTGAAAAGTGGATATCATATTAAGCTAAGATACTTTCAGATCCATAAAAGATTTAGGGAGTTACAGTACGTGATCGTTCAATGGGTATAAAATGTACCGGTGTAGAAGTCTACATGTAATAAAATGTACATACATACAAGTATACAAGCATAGATGTACATACGTACAAATATACGGGATAAAGGCCTACGACAAGGTTGCATGAGATGCGACCAAGCTCGATACATATAATCAGTCTGATCATGTACTCGACTAGCAATTTCTCCATCCCCAAGTTATAAACACGTAAAAGATACTAAGAGCAGTATAAAATATGTGAAGCATATGGAAGATACATAGAAATATGTGAGATATGATTTCAGTTATAAATAGCTATATTAACAGTGTTCATGCGCAATTCATTATCATGTGCGTTAAGTAAAGTTTGTAGTTTATACTGGCCTCGAGCAAGGCAATGTGATGAGAATGCAGAGGAAGAAGCCTGTTGTCCTGTCACAGTAAAAAATGGGTATAATAATGTCAGTTCCTATTCTATGTTCAAGACTCTAAACTGCTTACTCTAACACTAGTGGTGTGCCACAACTTCTAACTAAGTTATGATCTAGCATAGTAGACCAATTTGGGTGACACAAAACCTATAATCAACACTTAGAATCCTTAGAATTCCAACACTATAATGGTGGGTAAAAACTACGACACTCAAATCGAGGCAAGATGATCAACCATAAGGTTAACAATCTTATCATAGATATCGACATGGTCATCTTATCAATTTTAGCAATGTGAGATCACTGGAATTGACTGATCTCGATTCTGATGCACGGATTCCGAAATACGAACATAATAAGAATTAATTAAAACTAATAGTGATACATAAAAAAATCTACAGATGTTGTCGGATAATGAAACAAACATCACCAACGTGTTCAGAATGGTCAAATTAGCTGGAATAGCCTATCTATAAGTACAATTTGGACACAGGGGCAAAATGGTAATTTTGGGTCAAAATAATGTCTGCCGTTGGACCGACTTTGTACCAAAAAAATATGCTAGGATAAAAGTCTACTAAACCTAGCAATATATGTCCACGTGTCCAGAATGACGATACAAACCCAACGGTATATCCGAAATTAGATTCCGGTGAGCTGATCTCAAAATGACCCATTGACTCGGACATGAACACCCAATTGGCACCGAAATGCGTGCCGGGACCACGTTGCTCCAAACTCAACAAATTATATATGAATTCATGCCAGAACGATGCCACGAGTCCATTGGTGGTGTTAGAACTGGAATTCGGACTCCCGGGTTCAAAATTAGAATTTTATAAGTTGGAAATTACGGTTTCGAGAGGCCAACTTCGGCGTCGATTTCAACCAACCAAATGACGTCCTATGAAGCTGAAACATATGTGGCACGAAGTTGGTTATACCTGCTGCGTACCGAAGTTTGTGGTTTGTCAACCGGAGCTTCGATGAGGGAGAAACGGATCCACGAAGTTGGCTTCACGAAATTGTCCAAAAATAATGCAATTTAAATGGTCAGTTTGGCGTCCGGTTTTGATCTACCAAATGATCGAATTTACGGTTGAAACTTTAAAGGAGTGAAGGAGAATATACCGAGATGGAGAAGGAAGAAACGGATCGATAATCCAATGGTCGGATTCTCAAGAAAATGTGTGCAAAGTTGCTGCGACGAAACTTATTTTTTGAGTTCAAAACTCGTGCGTCATGACGGGATTCCGTACGAAACGCACGAATAGCCTAGGCTGCACGTCAGAGAAGAAGGTGGCAGCCATGAGGAGTTCACCAGGTCGAGGAAGTCGTCAATGTGGTGACATGGCGGCATGCAGTTGTTCTGCGATGCTGTTGTTGCTCGCTCCTGGTCGCGCACACGCATGCGCCTGCGGTGCTATGGGCCTTGCCTGGCAGGTACGCCAGATGGTGGCAGGTCATTTGTCGCCGCTAGGGTGGTCGTACGGTGCCCCTGTGGTCGCTGGCGGCTGTGTGTGACCGTCCCTGCACTTCTGCAATGGCATCGTTGCTGCTGCTGTGTTTGCCTGGTTATGCGCATTACCGTACGACGCTGCGGCCCAGCCTCTGTGTGGGTGGCGCCGCCCATAGGGCCGCCGGGGATGGACGGCGATCATGGCGAGGTGGTTGCTGCTATCGGGTGGGTGATGGAGGAGAACAAGGAGGAGAAAGAAGAGCATGGTGGTGATGGTGGTGTTTTATTTGAAAGAAAGATGAAGAATAAGGAGATGGGAAGTGCAGCATTGCCGACGGCTAGGGTTTCCTGTGATGGGGAGAGAATCATGTTAGGATTAAATATGGGGGTTCTGTAGAGCTTGGTATGTTGGCGCCTTAGCGTGCCTGCAAATTTTTGTAGTGCACAGTGTACGTACCTATGGGAGGAGAAGAACAGTGACCTACTTCAATATGAGGATTTGGTTTGGTTTATTGGGTTTGATCTACATTCATATATATATCCTATATTCATATACATGGATAGATGTCCTCCATTTATAGTTAAGCATATGCATAAACTTAATTATATATTTATGTGTATATACATATACACTCCCAAAATATATATATATATATATGTATATCTATACTCTAAAATATATAAGCATATTTAAATATATACGAAAAATAATATTTATACTCTAACTTATATATATATATATATATATATATATATATATATATATATATATATATATATATATATATATAAACTTATATATATGCTCTAAATAGGTGTATATGCCCTATATTATACGTATATATACACTCAAGATTACACATGTATACCTATACCCTAAAATATTTTTATATGAGAATACAATGATTCACTCATTCCAACTTATTTAGTTACATATTAAAATAAGAATATTAGTAATATTAATGATTAATGGAGGGGAGTAGTGTTGTGTATTTGGGGAGTGTCATGGGGGTGGCAACATAAAATTGAGTTGGGTGTTTGGGTTTGATTGGCTAGGTTTGGGCTTGTTGCGACCACGACTATGAATTTAAGGTATTTATGATCATTCATGAAATAATAGCATATAGGAGCTCAATTGGATGGCACACAAGTGGCATGTGCGTAGTAGACTGAAAATAGATCAAAACCATATATTAGATCGATTAGGTCGGATCGATGTCGAGTACCAAAATTTAATTGGAAGTTGGGTTAACTTTTATGGTAAATAATCCAACGGCGTAAATTGACCAGAAAGTTGTACGATGTAAATAGAATACAAAAGAACAAGTATGAGTGGGACATCATATACTAAAATGAAGGTAATCTCATCTACTACAAAACTCATAAAGGAAGTTTTGAGAGATTGACATATCTGACGCTCCAAAAACCAAAGTCACAAAAAAGTACATTTAATGATAAAAAAATAATTATAATAAAATATTTATTAAAAATAATTTATTTAGAAAATTTTAAAATAAACCATAAAATTCAGGGGGCTTACACCCTATCCACCTTACAAGAATTTCATCCTAGTAATTTAAAATCATCCAATTGGTCAAGCTATAGCATGTAGCTGCTACGGCTACAGTACTCAATCTGATACCCTTGTGATCATCTCTTTTGTTTCTCTTTACAATTATTTTGGTTCTGGTTTAACAAGATTCTTTCATTATAAACTATGTCGTTTTACCCTCTAGAATCTTTCTTACCAATAAGGAGCCTTCGTGAATATAAGTCATCCTCAAGATATCTATATAGATAGATAATGCTTGGTTACCAGCCATATTTTCAATCTCAATTGTAAATAGTTTATTCCTTTATCCTATCTTTGGTACCCTTATTCTATCAATACACAAGCTCTTTGTATTAATTGTCTTCAATCCTTCTGTACAACTTCTCCTTGAAATTATGCGTTCAATACCTATTCTTGGCATAGAGCCTTTTTTTTACTCAACAACTCCTTCGAATATAAATCCTTAATTTCAAAGTCTCGATTCATTTATTGATTTATTAATTACCAGTGTACATATGTCTTTGCTTTGTTCTTGTTATTTTAACTGATATCTCCCGATCTTGTACGCAATATTATATCTCCCTCTAACTTATCCTATATCCTTCTACATATCAATCTACTCTCCAATCATATATAATTAGCTTGTAGATAACTAATAATTACTTGGTCATCAAAGCCTTACAAATGCTTAACCCTCAAACCCTAAGCACAAGATTATAATCCTCAATCTGTAGTCACAGCAATATAATATCTCATCACTCCATCTTAGATACCCTATCACCAAATTATACTATCAATGTAATCGTTCTCAATGGTTTATAAGTCTACTATAGTCAGTCAGTCATACTTGTCCTATAAGCTTAATCTAACCAATCCCTAGGAAATGTACTCATCACAATCACACAACAACTTTTATAGTTATACTATAGAATCCGTTAACGAGGTTTGGCTATTTCAGTCGTCTATTAAATGGAAGGTAACAAGGGCATAAGACTGGGTCGAGCATGTAGAAGCATGGAAAAGAATAAAAAAAGATCCATGCGGCCAGAGAGCCCCATGCGGCTCAGAGAGTTCATGCGGCTCAAGGATCCATGCGGATTAAGCATCCATGCGACCCAAACAAGCTCTATACGGCTCAGAGAGGGGCCACGTAGCCTGCAAACAGCTCTTCCGTTTGTCCTTTACTATATTAAATGCCTTGACGGCTGACAGCTCTGACAAGGTGACAGTTCTGACACAAAGATATCATTATGACTCCCTCATAATGACGGACTCCTTGGGAAGCGAAGAAAATCTCTGACATGATCCCTCGAGATTCAGAAACTGTCATACAGCCTTGACACGTGGACAGTCGTATGCGGCCCAAGCGGAGGCTGCCCCGTGCGGCTCATGAAGACTAGCCCCATGCGGCTCACTAAGACTATCTTCATGCGGTTCACGAAGACTAGCCCCAAGCGGGTCATGAAGACTAGCCCTATGCGGCTCACGAAGACCAGCCCAATGCGGCTTACGAGGACTATCTCCATGCGGTTCACGAAGAAGACACCCATCATGCGGTCATCCACACTCATGCGGCTCAAATCATTATTATGCGGTCCAAATGGTCAGGGGGCCACTCTCAGGCAGCCTTGACACGTGGCCAGCCTTATGCGGCCCAATGAGGGGTAACTTTCCTACGGCTCAGATTTTTGCTGTGGCTTGCAGTTACGACACGTGGCTCAGATTGATCGAAATCCCTCAACAAATCCTAATAATATATTGTGATCAAATCAGATCATTGGCAAACAAGCAAATTGATGACACGTCTTGAGAAATTCGAGGTTGGTATGACAAATCAGGAGGATTTATGTCAATCAGCATTAATTACCCACAAAAGATTTGATACAATCACATTTATTGTTCAAATCTCGATGAACGGCCCAGATCCAATGATCCTTAGCCGCCGACTTTCAAGAATGGGCAATCATTGTAAACCCTAATAAAGCCCCCCACTCTTATAAATAGCAAGGTGCCATTCCATTGCAGATATATAGAGCGAGACGCACATAGAGGGACATACACAGAGACAGAGAGAGATATACAGAGAGAGACATAGAGAGCCTGAAGAGAGAGTATTTTTTCATCAACGCCAAGCAGTTCTTCTACAGAGCCAAGGCTGCACCCGATCATCCAAGGGGTAAGGCAGAGCTGTCGTCGCTTTCCCGAGCCTCTACCGTCATCCCCCAGAATCTAAAATAAATAATTGTACTTAGATTGCTGTACCTAGGTTTTCGTCCCTAGGCTTTCTTTGTACAAGCGAGTTTGTATTATGAAGTAAAAGTCCAGTCCTCCGATAATTGTTCTTTTCTTTTATATTTTATGGCAAACACGATGGCGACTCCGCTGGGGACAAACTTCTCTACGGCTGAGGAGTTGGTGACACAATCCGATGCAGCCAAACTTGACTCCACGCAACAGAAGATGGTCGTCCGCTTCGACCAACAGGCGTTTGAAGAAATACTCTCTGAAGAAAGTGCTGGCCCAGTCCAGAAGCGCACCCGCACAAAGAATGCTCGCAGCGAGTGGAGACCAAAGTCATTTGCTCCTCCACAAGCTCTGGACGGGGTACTCTCTGCTACCCAAGACGACGAAGGCGACTCTCATACGGCTCCACATCGAGCCGTAGAGGACTTTGCTGTCCCCAAGTCCGACAGAGGAAAGCACTACGATGCTGGACTTGCAGGGACAAAGAGCAACTCTACGTGCCCCAAGAAGAAGTCGAACACTCATGTGGCCAAGTTTACCAACCACATGCAGGACGCTCATGCGGCTGAATCTGCCAGCCACATGAAGAAGGTCTATGCGGCCAGATCATCCAGCCGCATGAAGAAAACTCATGCGGCTGAGTCTTCTAGCCACATGAAGAAAGTTTATGCGGCTACGCCTGCCAGCCGCATGAAGATTATTGATGACAGCCGTATGACGCCTATTCCACGTGGCTCTGTCTTCGACCACCTCTCCTATGGTCCTGATCTCCTGTGCTCTCAAGAAGATATGTCTGTCTCTCTCCACCATCACTTAGACTCTTCCTACTATGTGCCCTTACACACTAGAGCGAAGAAGTCTAAGGCAGCACGAGCTTGGCAAGCTCGATTCGCTGATCCGACCTCGGACCATCCGAGCGTCCTGCATACCGTTAAACGGGCCTCAGACGAGAAGTTGTACAGAACCACTCGAGTTCAGCCCCCGGCGGCAAACGGACAGAAAGGTTCCCGAAAGTCTTCCAAAATCCAGGGAGCAAACATGGTCGATCCAGACCCATCTGACTTGCGTGAGGTCATCTTCCACAAACGCAAGGAAAGAGAAGGGGTCTCGGGGTGCAAAGGGTCCTCTCATGGACGTCACTGCACCCAGATCATCGTCAACTGCTGTTGCAATAATGCGACGGTACGAGAAGACCGGCAGTCCGTCTTCCAAAGACTGCAACAAACATGTTCAGAAGATGAGGCACCTTGTAACACCCAGTTTCTAAAATAAGGGTAATTTTGAAAATTTGTATTTTAATTTATTTAAATATGATATTTAAATAATAATATGATTTTTGGTAATTTTTAATCATTTAAAACTATTTTTAAATCATGACTTATAATTTTGGTGTTTGACTAGTGTAACCTTAGAGCCTAGCCATGTGATTAGGATGTTAGACTAGTACATTCTAGCCTAGAGGTTATTTTGTCCATTTTAGGATTTATTTGAATTTATTATGATTTATGGGAATTTGTGTGATTTTAATATTAATTAAATATTGTTATGTGTTATGTTAGTCTTGACTAGTTGAGACTTTGTAGACTAACTTAGAACTAACCCTAGTTGGTGACCCTAGTCTAACTCTAGTTAACCTACTCTTAGTCATTAGGAATTAGTTTTAAGGTAGGAAGGATTACTTAAGTGAAATTAGTCCATGACTAGTGACTTAAGTTAATGACTTATGACTTAACAATTTAAAGCCTAGTGTTTAAGCCATAGGCCCATGACTTAGGCCCAAAACCAAATTAAACCCACCCATGGCAGCCAACCTAGGGATTCCCCCACTATATAATTTCTCCTAAAATCTAGGACTAGCCTCTTCTTTAGGAATTTATTTTAAGAGAAGAAAGAGGTGAGTCTCCATGTTCAAAAATCCCTAGAAAATCCATTTTTCCTCCTTTTTAATCCAAACAAATTGCAATAGGTTGTAATTATTGTTTTCTTGCTGTTGGAATTGGTTGTTCTCAGTTTTCTATCAATTTGGAGGAGTTTGGCCATCAAGAGGAGCACCTCTTTGTGGAGCTTTTTGAGGCTTTGGGTACTCTTAGGTAACTCTCTATCCACACCATAGAATCCTAAGATTTTTGCATCATTAGGAGCCCTAGACCTAACCTAATAGTAGGAATAGGAAACCCTAAGAATTCGTGTCCTTTTTTGTCCAAACTGGACACGTATCAGTGCCTAGCTTTATGTGTTTGTGGAAATGCCACAGTGGAACTGTTTGTGTTATTTTCGAAATATTTTTGAATGGAAATTTACTTTTCAGTGTCGCTTACATGATTTTTGTGCACTGGGATGGATTCGTGCACGTGTCGTGTCATTTTGGACACGCGTGCACATGTGCTGCACACACTCGAGCGCGGCCTGACGGATCCCCTCCTCATCGGGATCTCTACAGGACACGACACGGCGAGTTTTGACACGAAAATTGGTAGGATTGTTGGGGCATGTTCTGTCACCATGCTCCCCAAATTTCATCAGATTTCGTGGTCGGGTTAGGGAGAAATCGATCACGCACGGGGATTGCACTGTCCCGTGCGCAGGCTGTTATTAGCCACTGATACGGCTTAGAATCTTTGGACACGACACGTAATAACATGATACAGGGTGACACACACCTAGGTCTACCCTAGGCGCACGCACTGACACGTGTACGTGGGCCAGTTCGCGTCGTGTCGAGTGCACGACACGCGTGCACCTGTGCACGACACGCGTGCACCTGTGCACGACGCACTGTCTGTGTATGTGTCACAGTACATTGTTTTGGGCAATTACAATTTGGACACGGCTGTGTCCTCGTGGTGGACACGAGACACTCCCAGAAACACCTATACAGCTAGTATATTCATTACTAACCATTTAATTTCATTTTAGTTTGATTTTGTCCATCAATTTTCAATTACCCTTTAATTTCTGAAACCAGTTTTATCCCACAGATTTTTTAGTTTTTTCTATGTGGACTTTGCCATACATTTTAGCTAGTTTGAGTGGTGATTAGCCACATAATTAAATCCCTAACATGTTCCCCTATATGAATTCTACTAGTGTGTCGATTTTGGGTGCCATTGGTTGTGATTTGAATTCAATTTGGGAGTTATATGATATTGGACTGTTTGAATGGTTTTAATAGGATATTAAGGGTTGTTGAACTCTGATTTTAGAGTGTTATGAACTTAATACTGAGTTCACAATACTTGAGATTCAAAGGGGTTCTCCAATGTAAATCTGATTTGGTTGGGAGGAGGGGGGGCTCTACTGCTATCATGTGCACTATTTTCAGTTTCACACATTATTCTCACACACCACACACACTTTCCTCTCCCTTTTCACTATTTTTTTTGTAGAATTACTGCACACAACTGAACACTCTCTTATTCACTCTACACACACACACACACCAGGGTCCTGTCACACATGGACAGCTCTCACTCACTCACCCCCTATTTTTTAACCCTCTCCATTATATGTGATGCATATAACTAAGGGATTTGTGTGTATAATGTAATGTATGCATTAATTGTGAATCTATATATGTAGATAAGTTGTGTATTGTATATATATAGGTACCTAATATAGATAATTGAAATGGGTTATAGGCTATGTTAGTTTATATATATAAGTATCATATATGTATAACTTGTGTGTGAACACTATATATGAATTTCATATATATGTGTGTATGGTTAGATTTCAGAAATATATCTAGAGTGTTAGGTTTTAGATTTAGATTTGACTTGTGAATGTGTTAGTGATGGCCTATAGGCATGATATAGCCTATGGCCTGTATGTGAGTCTGTTTGGCTAATGAGCCTAGATTGAGCTTGTACAGCTTTGTTAGACCTAGAATAGACTTGCTAGACTAGTGTAGACTAGTTTGACCTAGTGTGGATTTGTTTGACCTAGTTTGACCATAATTGACCTAGTTTGACTTCTAGGGTTGACCAGAGTTGACCAAGAGTTGACTTTGGCCTAGTTTGACCTAGATTCATGTAGAATGCATAGTAGTGCTTTATTTTACCATTCTGGACATGTTATGACTTGTGCTGTTCTGAATAGGAGCCAAACACCACTCCTCGGATAGTACTTTTCAGTTGGACACTCAGATACCAGGCGAGTACATTCTCTGATCATTTTATATCCTGCTTAGAATTATTTTCCTGCTTTAAATTACTTTACTTGATACTGACACGTTGGTCACACGGATTGGTACTATATGAATCTTTTCATGAGATGTTATCCCCGTGGGGAGCATCGGATACTGCATGTTTTATGCGTTTCACGAATCATCACGTATCTCTATGCTTCCTCTGATTCACGAATCGCTTGTGACACATGTACTCTCATGTTCACAGAGCCATTATGAATCACCTTCACGTATCACTCATTTTATGAGCCATGTGAAGTTTTACGAATCTTAACATAACTTGAAAAGATCTTTGTGTATCGATTGGGGATGGGGGAGTGGAAATAGACATGTGAATATTATCCAAGTAGCTGTAGTCATGAATCACTCTCTTAGCTGTAGTCATGAATCTCCTATGCCATTCACATGTTTATATTTTACTCTGACTCACTAGTCACTATTAGTTCTCTATGTATAGTAGATATTTCTATTACAGTTCTCTCTCTGTTTATATACTGTATTTCTTTAGTTCATGTATCTTATTTTACTGTATGATTATATTTTTTAACCTGCTATGATCTGTTGAGATGTACTGTACTCGCTTCTGTCCTGACTGGACCTGTTGAAAATATTACAGAGGATGAGGAGAAGGCCCTATGTACCACCTATTACGGAGCAGGATTAGACGACACCTGCGACCTGGTTCCTCTGGAGGATCCAACTGCAGTACAGGATTCTACTCCCAGAGTCTAGGTTAGATAGCTAGGCTTTAGTTTTCTTTCAGCTTTGTTATTTGATTTTCAGTTGTTCTTCTGAGATGTTGTTATATTTAGAGACTCGTATTGAGCTGGATGTTCTCGAGTTGTTATCTTAGACACTTAGATTTGCTCTCTCTCTTATTTGTATTACATTGTGGTTTTGATCTCTCTATCTACCTTTACTATCATGTATCTGCCTTAGATATGATTGAGACTGTTCTGTTATGTCACCTCCATTCGGAGCGTATATACTGTACAGGTACCTTTATATTGTTAGATGATTGACCTAGGACAGCGTTCTACCGCCGACACTACGGTGTAGGCTGGGCGTTGTTACGTTCTCGTACCCTCACAGTGGGTACGGGTCGTGACACGTTTTTAGTGGTAGCCCATGTAGGTCGAGTTTGTGTAGTGGTATTCGAACTAGAGTACCACTACAGCCTGCAGTAGGATTAGGATATTTTTAGAGGTACTCAATCACATTAGGAAAAACTCTTATCCAGATTCCGTATATCTATATTTTGCCGCTTATTGCCTTCCTTGAATTTAAACTGTCCTTCTTTGATATTTCGACTCGGTCTAAGCAATTGTTTCTTTTGATCTGTGTCTCCAAGATGGTTGAGACGTGATCGCATCGCCAGGGCCAGGGGGACGCCGATGAGAGGTCTGCCACCTCTCATACTCAGCAGCCAGCCCCTGGTACCGCAGCCCCAGTCATGCCAGCTGGGTAGGCGTTTCAACAGCTTTTGGAGGAGCCCCACCAGCAGTGAGGCATGAGCCGAGTCCAGTGATTCCGAATGTACTTCTTCAGCAGCAGCAGCCACCTGTAGGGACAATTGACGCCGTTCAGCTGTTAGCCTTCTTCCGGCAGTACATGGAGGGTCAGCAGACCCAGCAGCAGAGGCACACAGCAGAGCTCACACGAGGCATTGAGCTGACAATGACTGCGGTAGAGAGAGTCGTAGCTCAGCCAGCGGCAGCCCCGCAGCCGTACCAGCCACGGAAGAAGGGCATCCAAGATTTTCAGAAGATGTACCCGAGAGACTTCCGAGGGACAGAGGGGATCTTGTATGCCGATGAGTGGATCGAGCATATGGAGGAGATTTTCAGGTTGGCTGAGATCCCGATGAGGCTCCAGATTGAGGTAGCGGCCAGCATGATGTAGGATCTAGCCCGTACATGGTACCAGACCGACCCGAGGGTCGGTACAGCAGGACAGACTTGGGCAGCATTCAAGAAGCCGTTCAAGGAGAAGTTCTTTCCAGACGCAGCGCTGGGAGCCCTCGAGACCCAGTTCGAGGCCCTAGTCCAGGGGAGCCAGTCCGTGGAGGAGTACGCAGGAGAGTTCTGCCGCCTGAGCAGATTTATGGAGGACTTATCAGAGACGACGAAGGCCCGGAGGTTCCGGAAGGGCTTGGTAAAGGAGGTCAAGTCCTACACCAAGAACGCCTGCAGCGCTACCTATGAAGAGATCCTGGTGGATGCTTTAGCTGCAGAGGATGATCTTGAGCTTAGGCTCAAGTGGGGGCGAGACTCCCAGGGAGGCAGCAGTAGCGGAGGACCGGCCAAGAGGCCGCATGTTCAGCATCAGTTTCAACAGCAGTTCCAGGGTTAGGGCCATCAGCAGGGACAACATCAGCCCAGACAACATCAGGCACCCAGACAGCAGGTTGTCAGTTACCCCTACTGCAAGAAGCTGGGGCATGGATGGGGTGAGTGCAGGAGGAGGCTGGGCAGGTGCCTAGTATGTAGAGCAGCGGACCACCAGCTGAGGGAGTATTCCCAGTACATAGGCACAGCACCAGGAGGAGGAGCCAAGGCTCCGGTAGGTCAGCAGCGGGGACCGTTACCGACGCAGCAGCAGAGATTTGTGCAGTATCAGCATCAGGCTGGAGGAGGCCAGCAGGGGCAAGCTTACGCCATGACAGTCGAGGATGCTCAGGCAGTGGGAGAGGTGCTTGCAGGTTCTGTTCTTTTCGATTTCATTCCCATCTTGCCTCATTATATCTATCTTGAAATTCAATTCCATCTATTCTTATCTGCTTTCTTATCTGTTGATAAGTTTTGATCTGGCATTTCTTTTCGATTTGGTTTTCTTCCGAGATAAGTCGTATGGGCTAGGTCGCCTAAGTTATGGGATCTAGAGTTTTCTGTAGTCATGATAGCTGGTATTGTAAGGACATATAGTCAGATTTTGGATGTATTTCTCGGGTATAGAAATTTAAGGATTTTGCTGCCAAGCATGCGGCAATGCAAAAATTTTAAATACCATAATTTTAGAGGTAAGTACCTTAGTCGAGGACTCTGTGATTATCGTAGCCTTGCTCACTAGCATGACGAAGACTCTGAGTATCATGATTTTGGACAGACGCATATGATTATCTGACGGTATGTTTGAGACTTTGATTGTGGGGTGTTTGACCTAGAAGACTACTACCATTTTAATTTCGAGGACAAAATTTTTCTAAGGTGGGTAGACTTGTAACACCCAGTTTCTAAAATAAGGGTAATTTTGAAATTTTGTATTTTAATTTATTTAAATATGATATTTAAATAATAATATAATTTTTGGTGATTTTTAATCATTTAAAACTATTTTTAAATCATGACTTATGATTTTGGTGTTTGATTATTGTAACCTTAGAGCCTAGCCATGTGATTAGGATGTTAGACTAGTACATTCTAGCCTAGAGGGTATTTTGGCCATTTTAGTATTTATTTGAATTTATTATGATTTATGGGAATTTGTGTGATTTTAATATTAATTAAATATTGCTATGTGTTATGTTAGTCTTGACTAGTTGAGACTTTGTAGACTAACCTAGAACTAACCCTAGTTGGTGACCCTAGTCTTACTCTAGTTAACCTACTCTTAGTCATTAGGAATTAGTTTTAAGGTAGGAAGGATTACTTAAGTGAAATTAGTCCATGACTAGTGACTTAAGTCAATGACTTATGACTTAGCAATTTAAAGCCTAGTGTTTAAGCCATAGGCCCATGACTTAGGCCTAAAACCAAATTAAACCCACCCATGGCAGCCAACCTAGGGATTCCCCCACTATATAATCTCTCCTAAAATCTAGGGCTAGCCTCTTCTTTAGGAATTTATTTCAAGAGAAGAAAGAGGTGAGTCTCCATGTTCAAAAATCCCTAGAAAATCCATTTTTTCTCATTTTTAATCCAAACAAATTGCAATAGGTTCTAATTATTATTTTCCTGCTGTTGGAATTGGTTGTTCTCAGTTTTCTATCAATTTGGAGGAGTTTGGCCATCAAGAGGAGCACCTCTTTGTGGAGCTTTTTGAGGCTTTGGGTACTCTTAGGTAACTCTCTATCCACACCATAGAATCCTAAGATTTTTGCATCATTAGGGAGCCCTAGACCTAACCTAACAGTAGGAATAGGAAACCCTAAGAATTCGTGTCCTTTCGTGTCCAAACTGGACACGTATCAGTGTCTAGCTTTATGTATTTGTGGAAATGCCACAGTAGAACTGTTTGTGTTATTTTTGAAATATTTTTGAATGGAAATTTACTTTTCAGTGTCGCTTACACGATTCTTGTGCACTGGGATGGATTCGTGCACGTGTCGTGTCATTTTGGACACGCGTGCACATGTGCTACACACGATCGCGCTTGGCCTGGCGGATCCTCTGCTCATCGGGGTCTCCACAAGACACGACACGGCGAGTTTTGACACGAAAATTGGTAGGATTGTTGGGACATGTTCTGTCACCATGCTCCCCAAATTTTACGGGATTTCGTGGCCGGGTTAGAGAGAAATCGATCGCGCACGGGCATTGTACTGTCCCGTGTGCAGGCTGTTATTAGCCACTGATACGGCTTCGAATATTTGGACACGACATGTAATGACACGATATAGGGTGACACACACCTAGGTCTACCCTAGGCACACCCACTGACACGTACACGTGGGCCAGTTCGCGTCGTGTCGAGTGCACGACACACGTGCACCTGTGCACGATGCACTGTCTGTGTATGTGTCACAATACACTGTTTTGGGCAATTACGATTTGGACACGGCTGTGTCCTCGTGGTGGACACGAGACACTCCCAGAGACACCTACACACCTAGTATATTCATTACCAACCATTTAATTTCATTTTAGTTTGATTTTGTCCATCAATTTTCAATTACCATTTAATTTCTGAAACCAGTTTTATCCCACAGATTTTCCAATTTTTTCTATGTGGACTTTGCCATACATTTTAGCTAGTTTGAGTGGTGATTAGCCACATAATTAAATCCCTAACATGTTCCCCTATATGAATTCTACTAGTGTGTCGATTTTAGGTGTCATTGGTTGTGATTTGAATTCAATTTGGGAGTTATATGATGTTGGACTGTTTGAATGGTTTTAATAGGATATTAAGAGTTGTTGAACTCTGATTTCAGAGTGTTATGAACTCAATACTGAGTTCACAATACCTGAGATTCAAAGGGGTTCTCCAATGTAAATCTGATTTGGTTGGGTGGGGCTCTACTGCTATCATGTGCACTATTTTCACTTTCACACATTGTTCTCACACACCACACACACTTTCCTCTCTCTCTTCACTATTTTTTTTAGAATTCCTGCACACAACTGAACACTCTCTCATTCACTCTACACACACACACACCAGGGTCCTGTCACACATGGACAGCCCTCACTCACTCACCCCCTATTTTCTAACCCTCTCTATTATATGTGATGCATATAACTAAGGGATTTGTGTGTATAATGTAATGTATGCATTAATTATGAATCTATATATGTAGATAAGTTGTGTATTGTATATATAGGTACCTAATATAGATAATTGAAATGGGTTATAGGCTATGTTAGTTTATATATATAAGTATCATATATGTATAACTTGTGTGTGAACTCTATATATGTATTTCATATATGTGTGTATGGTTAGATTTCATAAATATATCTAGAGTGTTAGGTTTTAGATTTAGATTTGACTTGTGAATGTGTTAGTGATGGCCTATAGGCATGATATAGCCTATAGCCTGTATGAAGTCTGTTTGGCTAATGAGCCTAGATTGAGCTTGTACAGCTTTGTTAGACCTAGAATAGACTTGCTAGACTAGTGTAGACTAGTTTGACCTAGTGTGGACTTGTTTGACCGTGTTTGACCATAGTTGACCTAGTTTGACTTCTAGGGTTGACCAGAGTTGACCAAGAGTTGACTTTGGCCTAGTTTGACCTAGATTCATGTAGAATGCATAGTAGTGCTTCATTTTACCATTCTGGACTTGTTGTGACTTGTTCTGTTCTGAATAAGAGCCAGACACCACTCCTCGGACAGTACTTTTCAGTTGGACACTCAGATACCAGGCGAGTATATTCTCTGATCATTTCATATCCTGCTTAGAATTATTTTCATGCTTTAAATTACTTTACTTGATACTGACACGTTGGTCACACGGATTGGTACTATATGGATCTTTTCATGAGATGTTATCCCCCTTGGGAGCATCGGATACTGCATGTTTTGTGCGTTTCACGAATCATCACGTATCTCTATGCTTCCTCTGATTCACGAATCGCTTGTGACACATGTACTCTCATGTTCACAGAGCCATCATGAATCACCTTCACGTATCACTCATTTTATGAGCCATGTGAAGTTTCACGAATCTTAACATAACTTGAACAGATCTTTGTGTATCGATTGGGGATGGGGGAGTGGAAATAGACATGTGAATATTATCCAAGTAGCTGTAGTCATGAATCACTCTCTTAGCTGTAGTCATGAATCTCCTATGCCATTCACATGTTTATATTTTACTCTGACTCACTAGTCACTATTAGTTCTCTATGTATAGTAGATATTTCTATTACAGTTCTCTCTCTGTTTACATACTGTATTCCTTCAGTTCATGTATCTTACTTTAATGCATGATTATGTTTTCTAACCTGCTATGATCTGTTGAGATGTACTGTACTCGCTCCTGTCCTGACTGGACCTGTTGAAAATATTACAGAGGATGAGGAGGAGGACCTATGTACCACCTATTACGGAGCAGGATTAGACGACACCTGCGACCTGGTTCCTTTGGAGGATCCAGCTGCAGTACAGGATGCTACTCCCAGAGTCTAGGCTAGATAGCTAGGCTTTAGTTTTCTTTCAGCTTTGTTATTTGATTTTCAGTTGTTCTTCTGAGATGTTGTTATATTTAGAGACTCGTATTGAGCTGGATGTTCTCGAGTTGTTATCTTAGACACTTAGATTTGCTCTCTCTCTCTCTCTCTCATTTGTATTACATTGTGGTTTTGATCTCTCTATCTACCTTTACTATCCTGTATCTGCCTTAGATGTGATTGAGACTGTTCTGTTATGTCACCTCCATTCGGAGCGTATATACTGTACAGGTACCTTTATATTGTTAGATGATTGACCTAGGACAGCGTTCTACCGCCGACACTGCGGCGTAGACTGGGCATTGTTACGTTCTCGTACCCTCACAGTAGGTGCGGGTCGTGACACACCTCCTGTCGTCTCCTGCAACTCTACTCAGAAAATCCCTGCCGATGGGAGAGGAAAGAAGACCAATGCTTCCAGCCCGAAGATTTCAACTACTATGACTAAGAGACTATCATCTAAACGGGTGCCTGCCACCGGAGTTTTCCAAGGTACCCTTTCTAAGACGAAATCTGCTACAGTGGGAGATTCATCGTCCATACCACTGTGGGTTGCTGGGACTGGGGGTAGCACTCCTCCAAACCTCTACGATAATCTGATGTTCCAAGAAGATGAGCCGGGGGAAACAACTCTTCCATCAGATGCAGTAAACCCCAACGTCCCCGAGGACGTCCACAACTCCCAAGATGAGGCGAACTCCAAAACTGGGGGTACTATTCCTTCTGAGTCCGAACCAGAGGAAGACATTCCCACATACCCCGATGACTTCTCACTACAGGGGTATGATTCGGAGGGCTCGTCCTCCACCGTTCCTTCCATCTCTCCTCATGTAAAGACGGTGTTCATGACGGACAACAACCAAGGTGGTTCCAGTGATCGCCAACGCATCGACACTCTAGAGGCCATACTACATGACTTGGTCAAGTCTGTGGACGAGATCAAAGCGTCCCTTCCAACTCTGTAAGGAGGGACGCCTGGCCAAACAAGCACGGGCCCTGCGGTCAATGCGTACTCGAACTCAGCGGCACCGAACCCGGGCAACAATCCTCCTGAAGTAACAGCCCCCACCGCCGTGGATGAGGCCCGAGAAGCGAGAAGAGAGGTCCAGGAGCTCCGAGCCATGTTTCACGCTCGAGAAAACTCTCAAGACCTCAGAGTACGGCAACCATACCCTGCTACCTGGAGGGATGTCCCATTCCCGCCAAGATATAAGCCGTTCAACATCAACCCGTATGATGGCAAGACCTCCGCCAGTTGGTACATTACTTACTTCGAGGTCACCACCGACCATCTGTCCCATGATGATGCCATCCTCACACGATTATTCATTGGGGCATTGGAAGGAGTCTTCGATTGGTATCACAACCTGCCAGACAACTGCATCCACTCCTTCGTCGGCTTCAAGCGCATGTTCTTGGAGAGATTCTACGAAGTAGGGCAGGACATCACCATGTCCACCCTCATGGACGTCGTCCAAGGGGAGAAAGAGCTCACAAGGAACTATATTGAGCGGTTTCGCCAAACCGCAATGAAGTTGCCGTCTGGAAATCCGGATTCCTCCTTGATTGAAATTTGCCAAAAGAGACTGCTTCCAACAATCAGTCTCTGGATGGGCGAAAGTCAATTCAAGGACTGGAAGACGTTTATCATCAGTGCCACAAGCGCCGAAGAACGATTGAAAAAGGCTCGCCAACTGGGACTGCACATCTCAGAGGGAGAGGACAAGAGCAGGCGTCCCAACGCCAATAACAACAATGGGGGTAGCTCCTCCAACAAACGGGATAACAAGGGCAAGCAAGCTATGGTGGCCGACACAGCCCAGAAACCCGAATCAAAATCGGCAGACAATCAATGGCCGCAAACCACTTACTCCTTCGAACATGGTCACGTCAAGCCCATCTTGGACATGCTCATACAAGGAGACAGAATTCAGCTTCCTCTACCAAGACGGAAACCGCGGCCGGCAGAGATGGAGAACCCAAAGTACTACCATTACCACCGCTACGTCTACCATGCTACACACGACTGCTACCAGCTAAAACGGTACATCCAAAATCTCATCGATTCGAATGCTCTGGCCATCGATTTCGAAGAGGTAACCGTGGCAGCCAATATGTGTCGGTACAATTCGGCAGCTTCCCTCCGACGGAAACTCAAGACGGGGTGGTCCCCATCCCTCTGGCGACAATAGAGATTGCTAATCTTCCACCTCCCCGAGATCAGGCTGCTGGTCTAGTGCCCCTCACCACATCGTGAGGAGAGGTCATGTGGGTCTATCCAGACTTGGTATTAGAGGTGACTCAGCCCACTCCATCTTCCATTTGTGAGAAGAAGAGTGGAAAAGTCAGGTCCTGCTGCACAATCTCGGCAGATATCGAGGAAGCTACAGCCGTCTTCACGCGGTCTGGGGCACAATCCTAACCCGTGGCTGATAACTCGGCTGAAGATCATCAGCCCGCTACAACTGACGCTCCGGGACCTGCTCAGCCTCCGACGACCGACAAGCCTAGGTCGAAGGAGACTCGCTTTGACAAATCCCTCAGAAAAGAGGCACCGCAGGGGCTGAAGACGCCCTACAACTTCGACATCTTGGCGCAATTGGCCAACACACCGGCCAAACTGTCATTATACGAGCTCCTGAGACTCTCGAAGGATGTTCGCGCGGCTTTGAGCGATGCACTCCAAAATGCCGATGCGTACCTGGCTCAGGTCAACCTCACGGGAGAAAACCCGTCTGCAGATCTCCAAGACAGCGCTTGTACGGTAGCGATGCCCAACATTGTCTTCACACCGCAGGACATGCTCATCAAAACTAACCTGCACGATCGCCCGTTATACTACACTGGATACATCGACGACGTAAAGGTGGATCGAATGCACATTGATCCTGGCTCTTCCATAAGCATTATCCCGAAGGGTCTGTTACATCATCTCCGTATCCCTATGTATCACCTGACGCCTACAAGCACCACCATCAGTGGTTTCAATTCGGGCAGGAGCTACCTAATTGGGAAGATTCGTCTGAAATGTCAGATTGGCGATCTCCAATCAGAAGTCACCTGCTACGTCATAGATACAGACACTTCTTACAACATCCTCTTGGGGTGCCCTTGGATACACGATTATATGATCGTGCCTTCCACGTTGTACCAATGCTTCAAGTATGTCGACAAATACGGTTTCGTGAGGAGAGAATTTGCTGATATCGATCCCGTCAAAGGGGTCGAATCCTACTACTCAGACTCCTGCCTGTACGATAAGTCGAAGAGACACCTTGATGAAGAATATATGCAAGCTCGTACTGAGACAGCCACAGGATCAGAAGAACCTCTGACGATCCACCTCCAAGCTCGCAAACCTGGCAAGTCCGTACCCCTTACCGCCACTCTGCGTAAGGATGCAATCAGCCTCTCGGCACAAGAAGAGCAAATGATAATACGGCTGCCAAGGTCTGGCCAAGTGCCAATACCCACAACGGGGCCATTAACAATCAGGCTGCCAAGAGTCGGCCAGCCGCAGACGGAGAAGCTCAATCCCTCCGACAAGCCAATGACAATACGCCTTCCCAAGAAGAGTTGTCATCCCGATGCAAGGTCTGGCACTTCTAGCGAACCAGCCACTCCCCGTCCAGCATCGAGTACCAAACTGGGGATCGCTAGTTTGCCAACAACCCCACGCTCGGCTCCACCAGCTGAACCTCTGACGATCAAGCTGTCCAGGTCGTCCTCTCAGTCTTCGTTCATACAGGGGGTAGCCGAAGAGGAACCGGAGCTAGCCAAGTATGTGGCTGCCCACACTGATGTTCCCTCCACAGATGATGTAATCTCGCTAGAAAAGAGACCTTACTTCATCAATAAAGGGTTATCTTTGAACTACCTCGAGCTTAACAAGCTTTGTATAATGTATGCTATGGAACACGGTATAGGCACTCACCTACACACACAGGTGACAAATGTGTACACCGTAAACCAGCTTACTCCAGTGGAAGGCACCTACCGCATAATCGAGGGAGGGGACCATCCAATCATCTTTGGCCGGAAGGACGATCCGCAGCCCTTCACCATAGAAGAAGTCGACCTCAAATCAGATGCCGGGAGACTGCCTCTGTATCTTTATAGCCCCCAATCCAAATATCTCATGCAAAAAAAGGGGTATGATCTGGAGACTACGCCAGGCTTGAACTACGATACTGGACGACGATTGCCTTTGAAGCCACCGGTCCCGGCTGGCAAACCACGGGACTACTATAGCAAGACTCGATGTGGATTAGGGTATGTTACACCCACGACGACCCCTGAGAGTTCAGATGAAGAATGTGATAGGTATTCACATTCAACCAGGTCACCAACTTCTGACTCGGATACCAGCATCGAAGACATATTCAGGCAAGTCTTGTCAGTCAACATGGCATTCGTCGAGGCGTATGAAGAAGATGAAGACATTCCGAAAATCCTCGAGCTAGAGCCGTGGGCCCAACAGTTGGATGCATAATAGGAAAAGCGTTTCGAACAGAGGGAACCTCCTACTGAAGACGAGGTTATACAGGTCGACCTCGGTAGCGAATCTTCTCCAAAACTAATCTTCGTCAGTAAAAGCCTAACAGACGAAGAACGAGAATCGCTGCTGGAACTTGTCAAACAATATATTGATGTGTTCGCCTTGAGCTATGAAGACATGCCAGGGTTAAATCCCGATATTGCTCTTCACAAGCTCAACATTCGGCCGGATGCAAAACCAGTCAAGCAACAACAGCGACGCTTCCGCCCAGGCATTATAGATGCGATCGAAGTCGAAGTCAACAAACTAATAGCCAGCGACTTCATTCGTGAGGAAAAATATCCTGACTGGATCGCCAACATAGTACCAGTCCTCAAGAAGAATGGGAAGATTCGAATCTACATCGACTTCCGTAATCTGAATGAGGCATGTTCCAAAGACGAATTCCCCCTCCCTATCACAGACATCATGATTGACAATACCTGCGGCTTCAAACGTATGTCATTCATGGATGGTTTCTCGGGGTACAACCAAATCAAGATGTCTCCCAACGACGAAAAGCATACATCATTCCGAACACCGATTGGCACATACTGTTACACAGTCATGCCTTTCGGTTTGAAGAATGCCGACGCCACATATCAAAGAGCCATGAGTATCATCTTCAAAGACCACTTACGCAAGACGGTGGAGTGCTATGTTGATGACATCGCCGTCAAGAGTCGCTGTAAGGGAGACCATCTACAGGATCTGAGGACGGTATTCGACCTGATACGAGCGCACAATTTAAAAATGAACCATACAAAGTCCTTCCTGGGTATATCCAGTGGGAAGTTCTTGGGTTTCATCATCACCGCCCAGGGTATCCATGTAGACCCTGAGAAGACAAAGGCAATTATGGAGATGGGTCCACCGAGAAATCTCTGCGAACTCTGAGGCCTTCAAGGGAGGCTAGCTTACATCAGGAGGTTCATTTCTAACCTCTCAGGGCGATGCCGGCCATTCACCAATCTCATAAAGAAAGGGGTCTCGTTCGTATGGGATGAAGAATGTCAGCGGGCCTTCGACAGCATCAAAGAATATTTGTCGAACCCTCCAGTCCTGGTGGCCCCGGTCGCTGGAAAACCATTCCTGCTCTATGTACGAGCAATAGAACATTCCCTCGAGGCTCTGCTGGCACAAAATAACGATGTAGGCCATGAACAAGCCATATATTACCTCAGTCGAATGATGATTGGGCCAGAGCACCGATACACCGCTGTGGAGAAGGAATGTCTCGCCCTGGTGTTTGCCATTCATAAGACGCGGTACTATGTCACTGGACAAACCATACATGTGATCTCACGAGTCAACCCTCTTAGGGTCCTCATGACTAAACCAGGGGCACTCAGCTCTCGCCTTACTACATAGGCAATATTGCCGTCCCCTTATCATATGATCTTCGTCCCACAAAAGGCTGTCAAAGGTCAAGCCCTGGCAGACTTTTTGGCAACCTACCCGGGCTCAGAGTCGTCCAGAATTTATGAAGAAATCCAGATGAGGTCGCCGACTCGCATGCAACCTCTCATGATAATATATGGCGAATGTTTTTCGACGGTGCTTCGAGAACTGGACCTAAGGGCAACATCATCGTCGGAGTCGGGGTGGTGCTGGTTTCTCCTTCCGGAGTGGTGGTCAATCGCGCTTACTCTCTCACAGAACCCTGCTCTAACAATGTGGCCGAGTACAACGCTCTGGTCATTGGCCTCCAACTTGCAAGGGAGCTGGGGGTAGAATACCTTGAAGCATACGGCGATTCTCAGTTAATCGTCAATCAGATCCGGGGTTCATACGAAGTCCGCCATGAAGACATGATCCCATATCACCAAATAGCAATCAACATCATCTCGTCGTTTGAGGGGTTCTTCATCGAACACGTTTCCAGACTCCAAAATATTAAAGCCGATGCCCTAGCTGGCCTTGCTGCTTCCCTACCGGTTCTGAACTATGCTCGCCAATCAGTGGATGTGATAGGCCATGAACTGGTCTGTCCCAAGAACAATGTGCAATTTGTGGCGAGTTATTCCACCCAGACGATTGACGAAGTCCCGGACTGGAGACAACTATTCATTGACTTTGTAGTCTATGACATCCTGCCCGAGAACCCAAAGGAAGCCACTTCCATCAAAAGGCGTTCTCTTCGATTCTTATACGACACAGTGACGAAGATGCTGTATCGCCAATCCTACGACGGATTATTGCTTCGGTGTCTATCAAACATAGAAGCCAAAGAAGCCGTACGTGAAGCTCACGACGGTATCTGCGGGGCCCATCAGCATGGCCCTAAATTGTAAGATCGTCTTCGCCGAATGGGCTACTGCTGGCCCACGATGGTAGCAGATGCGATAGACTATGCTAGAAAGTGCAAAGCTTGCCAAGTCCATGCAGACTTCATCCACCAACTATCCAAATTTCTACATCCGACAGTGGCGTCCTGGCCGTTCGAAGCTTGGGGAATGGATATCTCGGTCCGATTACTCCACCTTCCTTCCGAGGACATCGCTTCATACTCGCAGTCACAGATTACTTCTCTAAATGGGCGAAAGCTATTCCGCTTGCAGAAGTCAAAACTTCAAATGTGATCAGCTTCCTCAAGCATCACGTCATCTACCGCTTTGGACTGCCCCGAAGGATCATCCACGATAATGGTCCGCAGTTTGCAAGCCACGCCTTCTATCGCTTCTGCGACAAGCACCGCATCCAGAATATTGCTTCAACGCCATATAATCCAGCAGCGAATGGGTTGGCAGAAGCATTCAACAAAACCATCATCAAGTTACTTAAGAGGTTCGTGTCATCCAACAAACGCGACTGGAACGAAAAGCTTGGTGAATGCTTACGGGCGTACCGTACCACAGTCCGAACGGCCACAGGGAATACACCATTCTTCCTGGTGTATGGGAGTGAGGCAGTTATCCCATTGGAGACTCGAATACCCTCACTCCGCGTCGCCCTCACTTATCAATTGACGACGGATGATAACTACCGTCGCCGGCTACAAGAGTTAGAGGCCTTAGATGAAAAGTGCCTCCTGGCTCAGCAAAGGATCGAGCTATACCAAGCATGCATCTCTGGAGCCTTCAACAAGAAGGTTAAAATCAGAACATTCCAAGTGGGCGATCTCGTTCTGGCAGTCCGGAGGCCGATGGTCATGACTCACAAGACCGCCGGCAAGTTTCAGCCAAAATGGGAAGGGCCATTCATCATTGAGGCTGTATTCTCCAACGGTGCTTACCGCCTCGCAAAATAAAATGGAGACTTGCTCATGTTGCCCGTCAACGGCAAGTTCATGAAGAAATATTATGTCTAAACGATATTTTCCAGATCATTGAGTCATGTACCCGCTGGTGCCGCTGAACTCACTTTCACAACATTCCAGATTATCGAGTCATGTACCCGCTGGTGCCGTTGAACTCACATCCACAATATTCCAGATTATCGAGTCATGTACCCGCTGGTGCCGCTGAACTCACATCCATAATATTCCAGATTATCGAGTCATGTACCCGCAGGTGCCTCTGAACTCACATTCCAGTCACTCTTTCAGATAGTAAGTCATGTATGATCATACCTCTGAACTTTCTTCCTGAAAGAGATCCTCCCTCATGATCCACTACCCGCACTCCCAGTGCACAAAAAGGGTAGCAGATCCACAAATTTCCAAAACGGCCATGTCCTCATTACCTCTGAGTCATTTCACTTCCGCCAAAAACAAATCACCCCTTTACATAGAACTTCCATGTCCTCATTACCTCTGAGTCGTTCTATGTACCCTCCTTCATTGAGCCCACTCCTGTCATGTCCTCATTACCTCTAAATGGAAAGGCTCCGTCGAAGAAACCTTCACGCTTGCCACGTCCTCATTACCTCTGAGTAAGTATGATGATTCCCTTTCGACTTATTATCTGTACCCACAACCGGAGTACGCCAAGGATAATAGGTCCACAAATATTCTCTGCTGAGTCCACTCCTGCCATGTCCTCATTACCTCTGAGCAGGAAGACTCCACGGTAAAACCTCCGTACTTACCATGTCCTCATTACCTCTGAGTAAGTATGTTGGTCCTCTCTCGTCTTATTATCCATACCCTGAACCAGGGTACGCCAAGGGTAATAGGTCCACAAAATGTCCTATGTTGACCACAAATATCCTCCGTTGAGTCCATACTTGCCATGTCCTCATTACCTCTGAGTAAGTATGTTGGTTTCCCTTCATCCTATTATCCGTATCCTAAGTTGGGGTACGCCAAGGATAATAGACCCACAAATGTCCTTTGCTAAGTCTCTTAGTACAGGCCCACCATTCCTCATCATGCCCCGGGAGCCCAGCTGGCATTCTATCTCCCGATACCCTGAACACCCATGACCACCTTACCGTGGAACCGTTCTAGGTATCCCCAATCAAACTTGTTATCCGTACCTAAAACCAAGGTATGCTAGGGGTAACAGGTCCACAAACAAGTCCCCCACGCGGGGCACATATCACTACAATACCACAGGCACAACAAGTAATACAAATGAAGGGTAGAATGGAAAGTACTTTTTATTTGAAAGACGAAAAAGCATTACATATGGTGGGGACCGTGTCCCTCTCGAAGAGAAAAGAAAAAGAAAACAGAAACAAGAAAAGGCCGACAATAGTTCGGCATTACACAATTCCAAAAGGCGGTTTCTCGCCAAGGTAGTCACTCGCTCAAGCCGCTGCCTAGCTCGGCGCTCGACCTCCTGGGACAACTGCTCTGATCATTTAAGTACACATATGTCTGCCAATCAGTTTCCATCTTCTCCAAAGCAAGTTCCAGGTTGGCAGAAGCTCTACTAAATTTGTCAGCCTCCTGAATAGCAATCTCTTTCTCTGTACGAGCAAATTCGAGCTTGGACTCCAGGAAAGCCAGCTTTCTCTGAAGCTCGAGAATCTGCTCCCGGGTGTCAGTTACCCCGCGGGAGGCAGTCGCTTCCCGAGTCGCGCAATCTTCAGTACGACGGCTCCATTGATCGTACAACCGAGTCAGATCCCGGCGATCCTTCAATATAGCTGGCTTGAGCGATTCCCGAGCAATCCTTACCTTCTCTACCACGGTTACAAGGAAAGTACACACTTGATCTATTGCCACCGATAGATCAGTTTGTCGTAGTATACGAAACTGGGCCACAAGACGATCGGCCTCTAACAGCTTATGTTCCAGAAGCGCCGCTAGTCCCGTACCACCGGGAAGTGTTCTGAGGATATTAATTTGGCCACCGGCGCATTGACGGGCCATAGCAAAGGGAGTCCCCCTCTCCAAAGCTGCCTCAATCCCCCTCTTCAGGTGGCGGTGGAAACTGTCGACCACATCCTGGGATACTTCATCCAAAACTTCTGTAGAGGACGACTTCAAAGGAAGTGTGGCAGGCAGTACCAAAGGAGTAGCCTCAGAACTTGCTGTCCCTGCCACCAGGGAAACAAATTCTGTACGAAAAGATGCATGAATGGCAGCTAGCTCCTCTTCTGCCGCCCGAAGAGCCTGGATGCTTGGCAGAGCGGAAAGGTTAATTCCCGAAACCCTATTCGCAGAGGAAGACGCGGAAAGCGTCGTTCCTTGCCCCGACTGTGCTATCACCAGAGCTTCCAAACTTGACCCAGCTGGAGGCCCCTCAGTATAGGTCGGAAAAGAAGGAGGCACACGTGCTTCTATCATATCCCCTCCAATAGAGCCCACCTCGACAATGTCCGTCATCGGTAAAAAAGGGGTGGGACCTGCACGTCCAGAGCAATCATTAATCTACGGAGGGCAGGATGATAGAAGCAAAAAGGCCTCCTCATAAGTTAAAAAGCTGGTTTATCTTACCAGGGGAAGAGCACGGAGGCTACAGCTCGTTCGAAGCTGGCATGGTTTTCCCACCCGCAGCTTCCAACTTAAATTCAACCGGTTTCTCTGCCCCGGCCACCCCTGAAGGGGAGCCAGCCCGGTCAGTGTCATCCTGTTAAAATTTAGATGTCTCAAGGACAGGTGCAGTAGAGCCCCCGTCCCCATGGGTTGAGGTCTCAGCAAGGTGAGACTCCCCGGCCGCCTACGGAAGAACTTCAGCGGAAGTGATGGCGGTGCACATATCATTGATCAACGTGGACAAGGCTGGATCAACTTCAGTAGTCGCGTCCCGAGAAGCAGACTCCCCGGATGCCTACAAGGAGCAAAAGAAAAAAAATGATTAGGCCGTAATTTATAAAAAGAAGGAAAAGGCAATTGAAATTCCAATCACCTCAGAAACAGCGTCAACATCAATAAACAGCCTGCGACGTCTTACCGCAGCCCGCTTTGTGGAGTAGGTCCTGTCATCGTCAGCGGACAGATGCTTATCTCGTTGGCGCGAAGCACTAGGCACAACAGGTGGATGATCCTCCACCTCTTCGTCCGGTACAGTAGGAGACTGGTCCCCCACATCCTCGTCCGAAGAATGCGACGAGTCATCTGCGGCCTGTTCGTCATCCTCTTCGTCCGCCGCGGTGGACTCCGAGTCTGGCACAGGAACCCTATTCGCCCCTCTCTTCCTCTTCCTGGAACCCTCGGGCTTTTCTGCCAAGCCGGTCCCGACAATGAAGCTGGTGTTCATGTCAAAGTTCACGAGAGATTTGCTCGCCGCAACATGATAAAGAGTCGTCATGTACAGAATATCCCCTTGCATATTAGCGTCAAGGACTGAGAAGCTAGCCCGGGTATGAACAGTATTATAATAATGCCACGCCCGGATGCCGTCAAGGACACTGCCCTCGAAGCCCAGGCAAGCACTGGGGCAGTCAAGGAACAGCTGACTATACCCGAATTGACGAGAAAAACCTGCTAGGCAAATAAGGCTCCAAGTATACGTTATTTCGGTAACGATATACTAGGTGTGCGGGGAGAATGTTGCGCAGCCATAGAAGCATCTTCTCAGATAAGAGCTGGGGAGGTTCAATGCCATCAACGTGTACCCTCCTCACTTCTCTAGGGATAAACTGAGGAAGAGACACAAAGAAGTCGGGCCCGTCAACTCTCGCCAACGCCCTCCGACAAGCCAGCATGGTGTCATACTCCTAATACTGATGACGGTATCGGAAAAGGAAGGCGTCATCAGCGTTAACATCCTCCTCTGTTCCGGGCCTCATCAATGACCGGTAATGCATCAATAACCACCCCATGAGATAGTGGTATGGTAGCTCTATCCGCTCAAAGTCCAGCGTCGTCTCGCGAGCAATGACTTTAGACGAAAAAGCACGGAGGCCGTGGTGTATGCTACACACCATAGCCGGAAGAAGGGCCAGTCTTACTTTGAAGACCAGCTTCACAGCCGAAAGAATAAAGTGGCGGCTGATCCTTTCAGTAGAACCTGCCCCTCCCGAGACTACGCAATTTCGTAGCCATACCATCAAGAACCCGGCCAAGATTGCTTTCTCGGACATCTGCCGAGTACCATAGTGGAAATAACTGAAGGAGTCAGTACGGCTCCCAAATCTATCGCGGGTGGACCTCGACCTTTTTGCATTCAACATCAGGTCCTTTACCTCCGTTGGGGTTTGAGGACCCCGAGAAGAAACCCGGCCGGAAGGACGTAATTTGAAAAGATACGTGACCCAGGCTGTAGTATGAGGGGCGTTCCCTTCTGAACTATAATTCTTCTTGAGTGCAGTCTGGTGACAGATGCTATGGTGGCACAGCAGCTCCCGGTACACAGCGACGAAACCAGGAAATCGTCGATCTAGATCATCGAATTCCTCGTTCGTTGGGGTGTATACTTCAAAGGCCTCCCCTCCCTATGGTAGCTTAGAAACAACATGCATTTCATGGAGGGCAAGTCCCAACTCCCCTCCGGGCGCGAAGAAAGTCCCCGTACGTCGGCTATACATCTCCAAAAGGGCCATGAACAGCGGCTTGTTAATGGGCAACCCGTAACAGGTGCCCCGGATGGCGTAGTAAAGGTCAATCTCCCGAAGGAGTTCCTCGTAGTTCCTCAGGATCCACGAGGAAAGATTGTCCCATATGGGAATGGGGTTTATCCAATTCAACAGCGACAACCTGCCCACAGGATAAGACCCCTTGCGAGCGAGATGATTCAAGAAGGTATCAGCTCGAGTAAAAGTGAAGTTGGGCCCATACACGTTTATAAAAGTACCAGGAATCAGCCCCATCACACTCTGGCTGTCTGACTCCCTACTTGCACATGCTGACCTAATACTCATATTATAGTGGATGTTGCCCACGAACATCCCCTGTTGGATAGGAGTTAGGGATCCCGCCATTCTCCTGCTCAACGGCACCATATTAAACCCTGAGAGGGGAAAATGCCGTTCCATCTCGGGAACATGGATCTCCACCCCGTCCACAGTAAAATTCCCGTTCTCAGAAATGTCCAGCATTCGGGAGTTCTTTATGGATAAAGCATCTCCAAAGAGAAAAGCTGGTTTCACATATTCTCCGTTCAGTTTCCCCGAATTCATCATAGTGCAAAGAAAATGGAAAGCCTGGTTATTGATGGCAGCCACCCTCTCCAAAGGCTCATTAGAGAGGAGTTGATCTGTCATATGTTGAATTAGACCGTCGAGCTGCACACCCATGGCAAACTGAGCTGAACCCACCAGAAGCTCTCCGGCCGGGTTGGTTGGGAGGTTCACTGGAAAAGGACAAAAGAAACATGATTAAAAGATAGGTTAAAACGAAACCACTTGAAGTTTCTCAAAAAGAAGTTTCTATGAGCCTATGCGGCTCAGATCGACGAAGCCTTATGCGGCCCAATTTAGCTGGGTTTTATGCGACACGGCTGTAATAGAGCCTATGCGACTCGGGTCAACACAGCTTCATGAGGCCCAATTCAGTTGGGAGTTCCATGTGACCCTGATTCGGTAGCTTATGCGGCTCAGATTAAAACTTATGCGGTTCTATCTCGCAGAGGAGTTTATGCGGCGCGACTCAGCAAAATTCTATGCGGGCTAGTTTGTCGAAAATATCTGCGGTTCCGCTCAAAGGAGGTTCCATGCGGTTCACATCCAGAAGCACTCCTGCGGCTCAAAGCTTTCTCAATGCGGCTCAAACATAGGGCATGCCATATGCGGCTTGAATATGAGAGGGTCATGCGGCCCATACAACATATGCGGCTCCATCATGGTCGAGTTTGGACGGTTCAATGAAAACGAAGGATGAAGGCTTGTGCATATGTTATGCAACAGAGCCATGGATCCTTGGGGTTCAAAGTATTCAAATCCATTTCTTACCCTTGAAAGCAGGGTGAACATCAGGGTGCACTTCGGGCACGGCGGTCGATGAGGAAGCCGTTTTCTTGCCTTTTGCAGCAGCAGAGGCGACCTTGGAAGACTTGGGGGCCATTTTCGACGGTCGAAGAAGGAAAGAAAGTGGAGACTGCAAGAGTTAGGGACGAAAGAGAAAGTAAAGAAATCCCACCCACTGAATTCGTCCCTATTTATAAACAAAAGCAGGGCATTTCGATTCTTGTGTAACACAAAAAAACCGACCCTTCTGTTATCGAGGCAAGCCGCCTAAAATGAAGGCCAAACTCCTGGGATCCTCCCCCAAAAAGTAGCCTTAAAACTGACAGCAAATCAACAGCATTTAATGCAAAAGATCTTCGCACGTGGCAGGATGATGTGGCGAGGAGCTCATACGGCCCGAAAGTCCATGCGGCTGATTGACTCAATGCGGCCAAAACATCCATGCGGCCGAGACATCCATACGGCTGAGACATCCATGCGGCCGAGACATTATATGCGGCTAGAAGAATACATGGCCATACTTCTTATTCAAAGTATTTCAATTTTGCAAATTGAAAACTTTGAAGGAGGTCTTGTAGAAGCATGGAAAGAATTGAAAAAAGATCTATGCGGCCAGAGAGCCCCATGCGGCTCAGAGAGTTCATGCGTCTCAAGGATCCATGCGGATTAAGCATCCATACGACCCAAACAAGCTCTATGCGGCTCAGAGAGGGGCCACATGGCCTGCAAACAGCTCTCCCGTTTGTCCTTTACTACATTAAATGCCTTGACGGCTGACAGCTTTGACAAGGTGACAGTTCTGACACAAAGATATCATTATGACTCCCTCATAATGACGGACTCCTTGGGAAGCGAAGAAAATCTCTGACACGATCCCCCGAGATTCGGAAACTATCATACGGCCTTGACACGTGGACAGTCGTATGCGGCCCAAGCGGAGGCTGCCCCATGCGGCTCATGAAGACTAGCCCCATGCGGCTCACTAAGACTATCTTAATGCGGTTCATGAAGACTAGCCCCATGCGGCTCATGAAGACTAGCCCTATGCGGCTCACGAAGACTAGCCCCATGCGGCTCACGAGGACTATCTCCATGCGGTTCACGAAGAAGACACCCATCATGCGGTCATCAACACTCATGCAGCTCAAATCATTATCATGCGGTCCAAATGGTCAGGGGCCACTCTCAGACAGCCTTCACACGTGGCCAGCCTTATGCGGCCCAATGAGGGGTAACTTTCCCACGGCTCAGATTTTTGCTGTAGCTTGTAGTTACGATACGTGGCATGATAGCAGGGCACGTGGCATCAGATTGATCGAAATCACTCAACAAATCCTAATAAAATATTGTGATCAAATCAGATCATTGGCAAACAAGCAAATTGATGACACGTGTTGAGAAATTCGAGGTTGGCATGACAAATCAGGAGGATTTATGTCAATCAGCATTAATTACCCATAAAAGATTTGATGCAATCATATTTATTGCTCAAATCTCGATGAACGGCCCAGATCCAATGATCCTTAGCCGCCGACTTTCAAGAATGGGCAATCATTGTAAACCCTAATAAAGCCCTCCACTCTTATAAATAGCAAGGTGCTATTCCCTTGCAGATATATAGAGAGACGCACATAGAGGGACATACACAGAGACAGAGAGAGATATACAGAGAGAGACATAGAGAGCCAGAGAGCCTGAAGAGAGAGCATTTCTTCATCAACGCCAAGCAGTTCTTCTACAGATCCAAGGCTGCACCCGATCGTCCAAGGAGTAAGACGGAGCTGCCATCGCTTTCCCGAGCCTCTACCGTCACCCCCCAGAATCTAAAATAAACAATTGTACTTAGATTGCTGTACCTAGGTTTTCGTCCCTAGGCTTTCTTTGTACAAGCGAGTTTGTATTGTGAAGTAAAAGTCCAGTCCTCTGATAATTGTTCTGTTCTTTTATATTTCATGGCAAACAGAGCAATCTATATCTTTATTCAAATAAGTTAAGGGTCAAGCAAGACAAGAAAGATTGTCAAAATATATCCAAGAACGGAATGAGGCCAACGAGATGCATAGGACGTAGTCGAGGTAAAACTCGAGAACCATATACCTCCGCGATTATATCATGTAAAGTTGCTGCCAAGTCACTGTGCATCTAGCTGGAATAACTTTCTTGTTCCATAATACGACGGATGGCTGCAGTGCACAGCTGCCACGCCAGATAATACAGGTTCTTGAACTTATCTTGGCTAAATCCATAAAATATTAATAAAATATATAGGGTATGGTTCAAGTAAGATCCTTGAAACATATGTAACATGATGCCATCATCTGAAGTCCTCCCTCGCCAGTGTTTCTCTGACTGCAAAAAAAACTCTCGATTCTCTAATATAAGGTTAAAATATACTTTCTTGAACCTTTTTTTGGATCAATCCATAAGGCATTTCCTACAATTACCGAGAAGGACGAGAAGAATTACCCAAGTGGTTAATGAAAAAGAGTTTAGTCAAATCATAGGAAAGATGGAACACAAAAGCAATTATGTCAAAAAAAGATAACATGAAAGCAATCTTGTTAGAAGTTCTAGAGGACCTATAATCCTATTTGTGGATGTAGATAGGATAGAGTTAATCAAGACGGAAAAAAATGATGATAAGAATTTTTTCTTGCTCATCTGGTTATAATGAAGTGAACCAATTTTAGATATGATCTGATAACCATACACGTCTTCCTGAAATCATGTTGCCAGAATTTTTGCCACACCAGTAAGCATAGTTGCAATAAATGATAGAGTCCCTAACTAAGTTATATACCCTATAATCATGTTATCTAGAATTCTTGTCATATCAACCGGTATGGCTGCAAGAAATCTAAATTCCATAACTAAGATAAGTATACCCATAATCAGGCTCTATGTTTTTTTTCATACCAGCTAATATAGCTGCAATAAATTCTAAACTCCATAACTAAGACAGACATTTACCTTTTTTACTGTCCTCATCAAGTATGTTATCAGAATATACCTTAATTCTATCCATAAAATTTATTTCGATGCAAAATCAAACTTAACAACGATCATCAAGAATCAAATTCGACAACGAATTAAAGAAAGGTAAATGGAAACAAGCGAAAACAGATTTTTAGGTAAGATTTAGAGTGAGATTCTCAGGGGTCATCCCAAGGGTACTAACTATCTTGGTCAAAATTGTAACCCACTGAATTTTAAGCAAGAGGCTAAATATAGTTAACGGTCCTATGCTGTGATGAGTTCCCCCTATGTTGCAATCCTAATAATTCTCTAGGTGTTCTAAATGTTGTCCCTAGTATCATCAAGTTGTCCTAAGATCCTAATTGCAGGCATGCTTGGTACAATAACGTAACCAAACAATTTAAGTTGGACCTGCATGGGCTACCACTAAAAATATGTCATGACCCGTTACCCAAATTGTTGGGCCAGGCCATGCCCAGCCTACGCTTGAGGTATAGCGTAGTAAGATGTTCTAAGTAAAGACAGTAATGGATCTTAGATACTAACAGTTCTAATATCACACTTTAAATGTTCATCACAACACAACATCTATGAGCGAAAGCAAAAGTTCAGATTTAGTTATTACACTTCTAAGTATAAAACTTGAGACAAAGTCCAATGACAAAGGTAAGAGTCTAAACTGTTCAACATAATAAACCAAAGGATATCTAAAGCGAGACTACTAAGCGAGGTTTCCTGCGGGGGCTTCCTCGGGAGAAATGACTTGGTCCACTGCAGCGGGTCCATAATAAGAGTCGTATAGCATTTCTTCCTCAGAAAGTATGCATGCAACATTTCCTGTAAGGAAGGGAGCAAGTACTGGTTCTACAAACTATACATACTGAGCATAGAATGAAAAATGATGTACAAAATAAGAAACATGTCATATCATAGTCTATCATTTGGAAAATACATTTGTCATGGTGACATATATATATCTAGTATTTGAAACTCTAGTAGGTACGTGATCGGTCAATGGGTATAAAATGTACCGGTGTACAAGTCTACATGTAATAAAATGTACATACGTACAAGTATACAAGCATAGATGTACATACGTACAAATATGTGGGATAAAAGCCTACGGCAAGGTTGCATGAGATGCTACTGAGCTTGATACATATAATCAGTCTGATCACGTACTCGACTAGCAGTTTCCCTATCCCTGAGTTATAAACATGTGAAAGATACTACGAGCAGTTTAAAACATGTGTAGCATATGGAAGATACATAGAAATATGTGAGATATGATTTCTGTTATAAATAGCTATATTAATAGGGCTCATGCACAATTCATTATCATGTGCGGTAAGTAAAGTTTGTAGTTTGTACTTGCCTCGAGCAAGGCAATGTGATAAAAATGCAGAGAACGAAGCCTGGTGTCCTGTCACTGTAAAAAGGGGTATAACAATCTCAGTTCCTATTCTATGTTCAAGACTCTAAACTGCTAACTCTAACACTAGTGGTGTGCCACAACTTCTAACTAAGTTACGACCTAGCATAGTAGACCAATTTGGGTGACACTAAACCTATAATCAACACTTAGAGTCCATAGAATCCTAACACTATGATGGTGGGCAAAAACTACGACACCCAAATAGATGCAATACGATCAACCCTAAGGTTAACAATCTTATCATAGCGATCCACATGGTCATCTTATCAATTTCAGTAATATGAGATCACTGGAATTGACTGATCTCGGTTCCGATGCACGGATTCCGAAATACAAACACAATAAAAATTAATTATAACTAATAGCGATACATAAAAAAATCTACAGACATTGTCGAATAATGAAACAAATATCACCAACGTGTCCAGAATGGTCAAATTAGCTAGGATATCCTATCCATAAGTCCAATTTGGATACAGGGGCAAAATAGTAATTTTGGGCCAAAATGATGTCCGCCGTTGGATCCACTTTGCACCCAAAAATGTGCTCGGATAAAAGTCGACTAAACCTAGCAAATTATATGTCCATGCATTCAGAATGACGATACGAACCCAACGGTATATCCAGAATTGGATTCCGATGAGCCTATCTCAAAATAACCCGTTAACCCGGACATGGACACCCAATTTGCAACGAAATGTGTGTCAAGGCCACGTTGCTCCAAACTCAGCAAATTATATATGAATTCATGCCATAACGACGCAACGAGTCCATTGGTTGTGTCAGAACCGGAATTCAGAGTCCCAGGTTCAAAATTAGAATTTTATAAGTTAGAAATTACGGTTTCGAGAGACCAACTTTGGCGTCGATTTCAACCAACCAAACGATGTCCTATGAAATGAAAATTTATGTGGCACAAAGGTGGTTCTACCTGCTGCACACCAGAGTTGGTGGTTCGTCAACCAGAACTTCGACGAGGGAGAATCGGATCCGCGAAGTTGGCTCCACGAAACTGTAAAAAAATAATATAATTTAAATAGTCAACTTCGTGGCCAATTTTGATCTACAAACGATCGAATTAACGGTTGAAACATTAGAGGAGTGAAGGGGTATATACCGTAATGGAGACGAAAGAAATGGATCGACGATCCAACGGTCGGATTATCCAAAAAATACGTACAAAAATGCTGCGACGAAGCTCAATTTTTGAGTCCAAAACTCGCGCGTCACGATGGAATTTTATGCGAAACGCATGAATAGCCTAGGCTGCACGTCGAAGAAGAAGGTGGCAGCTATGGAGGGTTCGCCGGGTCGAGGTGGTGGTCATTGTGGTGACGAGACGGCGTGCGGTTGCACCGCGATGCTGTTGTTGCTCGCTCTCGGTCGTGCACATACGTGCGCTTACGGTGCTGCAGGCCTCGTCTGGCCGGTATGACCGATGGCGACTGGTAATGCGCCACTGCTAGAGTGGTCGTACGGTTCCACGGTGGTCACAGGCGGCTGTGTGCGACGGTCGCCGCGCTTCTGTAACGGCGTCGTTGCTGCTGTTGTGTACCCCTGGTCATGCGCATTGCCGCATAATTCTGCAACCCAGCTTCTATGTTGGTGGTGCCACCCACGGGGCCATCGGGGACGGACAGCGGTCACAATGAGGTGGTTGCTGCCATCGGGTGGGTGATGGAGGAGAAGAAGGAGGAGGAAGAAGAGCATGGTGGTGATGGTGGTATTTTATTTGAAGGAAAGAAGAAGAAGATGAAGAAGATGAATAAGAAGGAGATGGGAAGAGCAGCATCGTCAGTGGCTAGAGGAATGGTGTTGTGTATTTGAGGACTGGTATTGTGTATTTGGTTACACATGTATACCTATACCCTAAAATACATTTATATGAGAATCCAATGATTCACTCATTACAACTTATTTATTTACATATTAAAATAAGAATAATAGTAATATTAACCATAAAAGGCGGGTGTTGTGTATTTGGGGAGTGTCATGGTGGTGGCAACATAAAATTGATTTGGGTGTTTAGGTTTGATTGGCTAGGTTTGGCTTGGTTCGACCATGACTATGAATTTAAGTCATTTATGATCATTGATGAAATAATATCATACTGGAGCTCAATTGGATGGCAGACAAATGACATGTGCATAGTAGACTCAAAATAGGTCAAAACCCGATATTGGATCGATTAGGTCGGATCGATGTCGAGCACCAAAATTTAATTGGAAGTTGGATTAAGTTTTACGATAAATAATCCAACGGCCGAAATTGACCAGAAAGTTGTATGATGTAAGTAGAATGCAAGAGAACAAGTTTGAGTGGGACATTATATACCAAAATGAAGGTAATATTGTTTACTACAAAACTCATAAAAAGTTTTGAGAGATTGACATCTCTGACGCTCCAAAAACCAAAGTCACGAAAAAGTACATTTAATGATAAAAAATAATTATAATAAAATATTTATTGAAAATAATTCATTAAGAAAATTTTAAAATAAATCCTAAAATTCAGGGGGCTCACAATATGGAGCCAATGTGGATTACTTTTACAACTACCTCCCTCTTTTCGGAAACTGAGATACGAATTTACGTACCTACCCTCCCTTCGTATTAGTCCTGTGGTTCTGTGATATTAGACTTATTTTAATTTTGAGGACGAAATTTTTATAAGTTGGGTAGGATGTAAACCCTCCTAGAATAAAATTTTTGTTATATTTTAAAAATAATATAATTTACAGTACCTTTTAACATGCTTGATTTTATTTATATGCTTGAAAACATTTTTTTTAACACTTGGTAAATTATTTGTGTTAAATTGTTTAGAATTATATTTTATTTTATTTTGTATATTGTTAATAGCAAAACCTTTTGGTATTTATTTAAAGCATACTGTTTAAATGAGTAATTCCAATAAAGTAATTGATATATACTTGTACGTATATAAATATGTTACAAATAATTAATATATATATATATATATATATATATATATATATATATATATATATATATATATATATATATATATATATATATATATATATATATCATATAGGTATAAAAATATATATATATATATATATATATAAAAATATATATATATATATATATATATATATATATATATATATATATATATATATATATATATATATATATATATATGTAAGTATATGTAAGTATATGTATATATATATGTAAGTATATGTATATAAAAAAAAAAAAAATATATATATATATATATGTAAGTATATGTAAGTATATGTATATAGAGTAATAAATAAATAAATTAGTGATAACTACTCACTACTGTTCCAAAGGAACAATAATGATTTTATTCCGACCACACCCCCTTTTCCCGCAAGCATGGAGCTCTCTCGAGAGGGATTTGATTCAAATCAATTCCTCACATCCCTCTCAAATCTTTTCCGAATCCTCTTAAACCTAATCCTTTTCAGATTCTCCAAATCCCAAATCAAATTTCTACATATTTCAAACAAGCCGACCCATCTATTTATCTCATCTTCCTTATGTACAACGATAGAGATCGAACATAATCGATCAAAACCCTAATCCTAAGACACCCCAATACCATAATACCCTGGCGACCTAGACCCCGCGTGTGTGCGTCCAGCCGCGAAGCTGCCGCCGTCGGTAAGGGCCGCCATAAACCGCCGGGAACTGCACCGCGCGCACAGAGCAGCCGTACAACAGCAGTTACGTGAGCAACTTCACGACGAGTTTCTATCGCCAATTCATGATCGTTTTATGATCCAATCGATCTGGTATGTACAAAACCTACCATCTTCAACTTCCATCAAATAGTTTTGATTTAAATGCATTAATTTGCTCGTGAAATTCTCTTAAAAATCCCAGAAAAACTGTCCCGAAACATGACATAGAATTGATCCAGGTACCCGTATTTGGGGACTGTTTCCCACCAACCTAGTAGAAATTTTAGAAAACTATTTTAACATGAAATTAGACCACATGTAGGACTGTGAAACCATTCTTGTAGATTTATTGTTGATCTACTAAACAGAAATATTTTTGTGTGCAAGTTTAGGAAAAATCTGTTTTAAAAACTGTCAAAAATCTGTTTTTGTGTGCAAGTTTAGGAAAAATCTATTTTTGTGTGCAACTTGAGATAGTTTAGTTTAATTATTTAATTAGATTAGATTAAATGGTTTAGGGTTGCTTAGTAGTTAATTAGATTAATTAACTAGCCATTAGTAAATATTTGTGGTTAATAATAGGACTAAATAAAATTATTTGTGTATTAGAATATTAATATATTATGGTAGTTAATTATATAGTATTTTTTTATAATCAATAAATATAGTCATTGGTGATAATTGATTAACCATTAAATATTAAGTTATTATTATTTCTTAGAGATTAATTATTTATTGTATTTTCCAATAAATTAAGTCATAAGTTTTATGTATTGGTCATAATAGTTTAATTATTAAATCTAGTAATTATAGGTATTATATTTTAAAATAAAATATTATTTGAAAAATATATTATTCTGGCTTATTAAAGCGAATATAGAAAAATAAGCTTTATTAATAAATATGATTTTACTAGTGAAAATAATTTGTTTTATAAATGAAAGTATAAATTTTTGCCTTAATAATAAAATGTTTACTATTAAATAATTTTTCGACAAGAAAGAATATTTTGGTAATAAAATAAATATTATGTTCATTATATTTAGAAATTCTCCTTTTTACTAAAAATAATACATTTTGGTTTTAAAAGGGCATTTGGCAATTCTTAGTCAGAAAAATGTTATTTTCTATTAAAATATATAAAAATAGGTTTTTAGACATAAATGATAATTTCTATAAAATATAATAGTAATATGAATAAAGTAATTATTTTTCCCTTATTTAGTATTTTATACTAAAAAGTAAATAACTTGCTAAAAATGAATATTTTGTCTGTAGTATTACTAATAAATAATTTGTCGGTGTTTTATAATAGTAGCTAAGACTAGTTACTAAATAGTATTACGTGATAAATATAGGATTCAGAACTTCTGTCAAACCCATGATTGTGCTTCCGTCTACATCATCCGGAGAACCAAGGCAAGTTCATGCTATCCAAACTTGTGTTTTAATTGATAATTAAATTCCTTGCATGGTAGTTACTATATCGACACCTGACTCACGGGATCCCTCTTGGATCATACCGACTGTTTTGCTGAATTAATGACTTAACTTCTTACAGAATCATTAACTCGGGGATTGGGGGAGTAGCGTTAACACCTGTGGTCAAAGCCCCTTATTGAATCACTATGGATAGCGAAAGCCCAACCCGCTTGGGCCGAAGCCGGACCGGGTTCACTAGAACACTTACTGCCTCCAATGCTAGCCGGCCACAGGCTGTTCCGTGCTCAAAACACTATTGTAGCTAGATTGTATTATTCAACTTTTAGAGTTTTATTGCATAAATGTTTTATTATTAATATCTAGAAAATTCTATTTCCATAATAAACTATTTTTGTCTCATTTTAATTATTGAATAAAAAGCTGGAATGGATTTATATGTCTTACTCCCTCCTGACTGGAGACAACATTTTTAGGTGATTGTGACGACGAAAAGCTGGCTTATTGTTCATATTACGGGCCCGACTTGGATTCCGAGGACTTAGCTGAACCAGGACAGAAATCAGGAGTCCTAGATGCACCCTTATATTTAGTTCTGTCCTTTCCTTAAAATTTATAATAAACAAACCAATATGATATTTGAATTTTCATGTTTGTCTTTATTCATTTAGACTCTTAGTTGTATTTCCATAATATTTCAATAAAGTTTTATTTTCTGTTAGAGATTGTCGTTCCTGTATTTGCTACTGATTAATACAGCTTACTACCGCCGTCTCACAATGGTGCAAGCTGGACATGATCCGAATAGACCCATATTATTAGGATCGGGTCATGACATGTTTTGTATGGTAGCCCATACAGGTCAGATCTGTAAATTGGTCTAGTCAACTTAGTCTAGACCAGCATGCAGACCTGTAATTTGACCTAGGTCTAGATGAGACTTTAGGAAAACAGACTCTAGAAACAACTAGAACACTTAGATTATATTTACCCTGTTACGATATAGGGCCAAAATCATCTATTAAATATCTATTTTTGCTTGCTTATAGTCCTATAGGCTACCTTGCTTATGTTTATACCCAAACCTTTCAGAAGATAGTGAAAGGGAAGACGACTCACTCTGGGCCTGCAAACGAAGAGGTTTCTTCCTCCGGGAATACCCCTACCCAGGCTCAATCAGACCCCTCTCCAGTTTAGCCCCATGCTGCACGGACTCCCCGTGCTGTATACACCTCCACTGTGTAAGCAACTGCACCGATTCCCCCGAGACCTACACTCTCGATTGCTGATGTGAATCCTCCAGCTACGCCACCAGTGCCAGTCGACCGCGCCTAGCTCGTAGGCCTTCTAAGAGGAGTACTTGAGGCCCAGAGGGCTCAAGCAGAAGTAAATTGTGAGCAGACCGCGATCATGAGGGAGGGCATGGAGAATGCCCATAATATCGTCATGGCAGCGCTCGACTCATCACAAATTGTCACGTCGTAGAACCAGAATACTGGAAAGCGGGGGCATACATAGCCAGCTACGTATATTAAAGTGCAATCCACCTCGCTATACAGTCACGGCTGTCTAGATTCATGAGGGTTTAACTACAAGCCAACAGTCTCCTATGGTCATGAACAAGCCTATTGTCTCAATCTCAAGCAAGCAATAATAGTTACAAGATGTCAGAGCACCAAATATATAATAGCAAGACGTCCCATACATTACATATTGGATGATCATGAAGCTAGTCGTACAAAATGTCAAGACTAGCAAGAGTTCAGTCATACATGATCAACCCTAGGATCTGTCAATCATGTTACAGCCCATAGGCAGACAGTAAATAAAGGTGCAATACGAGCTAACACGTGTTCGTCAGCTAAACGCCTCAAAAGAATAATTTTACAATAAAGTGGGAGGACAAAGAAACCCATTCATTGCCAGGGTTACGCCTGGTGGTCCCCAACTGGCTGGAAGACAGGTAGATCCTCTGGAGCTGCTCCGATATCTGGCCATACAAAACTAGCTGGGTCAGACCCCAGAAAGAGCAAGTGCCACAAAGGAGGCTTCACTTAGAAACTAAAACCAGCATATCACAATAGAATATTAAAGATAATAAATAAAGAACTGATAATAATAGAGATAATAACAGTAAACTGAGTACGAGAAAACCATTCAAGTAGCCAGGTCACAACCCTTAAACCAAACAAGGACCGAGGTTGTAACTCTTCACCTGAATAGAAACCCGTCTCAAATACTATTGGTACAGTGAAGACAATAAACGAAGAGAGGACACAGAACTGCTCCGGGTGCCAGGTTACAACCCTTAAACCAAACAAGGACCGGGGTAGTAACCCTTCGCCTGAACAGAACTGGACCCCTGATCTTTATTGCTAAGGCCAGTATAAATAATCATGTTACCGAGGTAAGATAAAACATGACAAGCATGTCAGGGGGCACAATAAGACAATAAACGAAGAGAAGACACAGAACTGCTCCAGGAGCCAGGTTACAATCCTTAAACCAAACAAGGACCAAAATTGTAACCCTTCGCCTGAACAGACTGGACCCCCGATCGTTATTGTTAAGGCAAGCATAGATAATCATGCTATTGAAGGTAAGGTAAAACATGACAATCATGGCATGGGGTTGCAATAAGACAATAAATAAAAAGAGGACACAGGACTGCTCCGGAAGCCAGGTTACAACCCTTAAACCAAACAAGGATCGGGATTATAACCCTTCGCTGAACAGAACTGGACCCCGATCGTTATTGTTAAGGCAAGCATCAATAATCATGTCATGTCATAATCTTGCACAGGATCAGGATAAGACTAAGCTGGAATAAACTCCATTCAATCAATCACGGCCAATCAAGAGTACGGCTTGATACTTTTAACTAACTAGGGTTATTACAGACCTAGTTACTAGCAAGATGCAATGAGATTATCCCAACAACCACACGCCCTGCAGACCATCCGGTTTTCCAGGTCGAATGTCCATTTATGAAGAATGCAACTCGTGACTGTGTGCTGGAAATATGCCCCACTCGTCGGTAGGCTACAAGTCCACTGAATGCGCCCAGATAACGGGATTGCCTGTAGCTGGGAATCTCTTCATGACTACTGAATCATTCTAGTTAATTATCCTTAGTCAATTTCAGTAGGTACCCCTGACCGTGGTACTCAGGGATTTCCATTCTAGACATGATGCAAGACAGTACCATTTTATTTATAAAAACACAATCGCCCATGGTGTCCAGGCCATTCATACTTGTCATGTCCGGCTAGCTGTCGTAACAGCATGTCATGATATATCATGTCAGTTTACTTGTTAAGAGTGCGCCACGGCGGGCCACTATCGTGTTCTATTCTTACATTATCGTGAATGAGAGAAACTTGCATAAAATAACTAGTGACATATTCTTGAAGCTAAGGAAAAGATCTACAACTTTTATGTTTTGAGTTTTTCAAGATTCTAGCTACAGAACAACTTAAACAGGCAAAAACAGTAAAATAGAGCAATTCCGGCGCATGGAATTCCTGTACAAATCGGCGCGTAGGATTCTTGCACCATCGGCGCGTGGAATTCCTGCACCATCGGCATGTGGGATTCCTGTACAAATCGGCGCATAGGATTCCTGCACAAATCGGCGCGTGGGATTCCTGCACCATCGGCGCGTGGGAAAAAGTCACGTTGTGTCTTCAGTACATGCGCGTAGGGAACCTATACGCATGACACGCTCGGAGTTAAGGGATGCGTTGCCGGGACTTCACAGCGCATGGCCTCCCGGCGAATGGCCTCCCGGGCGCATGGGGGTCATCGTCCCCAAACAGCAAGTTCAGTCATAAAAGTTTCGAAAACTTGTAATGGCCATAACTTACTCATCCGAAGTCGAAATCAAGCGAAACAAAAGCCAAAACTAATGAAATTGAATTCTCTACAACATAGAACCATTGGTTTTCGAAAATAAGTAAGTTTTAGAGATCAAAACCAAGAAAAATCAAAAAGTTACAAACTTAGATCTACAAGAATCCATCCATCAAATCCAACAATGTCAAGTTCTAAAGAGGCTTAGAATCAAGTAAGGAAGAGAATGAATCAATAAAACTTTAGATCCATCATGAAGCTAGTTTGCACTTGCCTAAGGTCTCTCTCTCTCTCTTTCCCTCCTGGTGGTTGAAGAAGTAATGGTGGAGAGTAAATGAAGAAGAAAGAAAATAATGATGAGAGAGAAAATGAAGGGGTTATAAATAAGGAGGGTGGTGGTAGGTAGGAGGGTTCACCTTTGGTTCATGATAAACCAAAGCAAACCAAGCCAAGCCGAACCAACCCAAGAATAAACCAATTAATGAAATGCTAGAATAAATCAAGCAGGAAGACATGCAATACGGGTCAAATTACGTATACGTATACCAAGATACGCAATACGAACCACAGGCATTACAACTCTACCTACCTTAAAAGAATTCCGTCCTCGAAATTTAATTAAGAGGCTAGAGGGACAAGAACAAGCTATATTATTCACAGGAAAGCTATACTAATCAAGCAATCAAGTAATTATTCATGCAAGCAAGGAATTGAAGGCATGAGGCATAAGAAAGATATTATACCTCACGAGTCAAACAGGTCGGGATATCGCGATCGGATATCATCCTCACGCTCCACGTTGACTCACCCAAAGAGTGATGACCCCAAGCAACTCGGACTAACTTGATAGTCTTGTTCTTGAGTATCTTCTCTCTTCGGTCCAATATAGACACGGGCCTCTCCTCATACGAAAGGTTGGTACCAACAACCAATTTCGAATGATCTAGGATGTGGCTCGGGTTCGAGATATACCGTCGTAGTTGGGATAGATGGAACACATTATGCACCTCATATAGCGATGGCGGAAGAGCAAGACGATATGATACATCTCCTACTCGCTCTAGAATATCGAACGGTCCTATATACCTGGGAATAAGCTTTTCCCGTACACCGAAACAAATGACGCTACAGTTAGGCAAAATCCTCAGGAATACATGGTCGCCGACAGAAAACTCAAGAGGGTGCCAATGAGAATCGGCCCAATGACGCTGGCGATCTTGGGCAACTCGAAGATGATCTCTGACTCTTCTGACCACTTCAACGGTCTGAACAATCATTTTTGGACCGAGCATCTGTCTCTCTCTGACATCGTCCCATGCTAGCGGGGATCGGCACTTCCTACTATACAGTGCCTCGAACGGTGCCATCTGGATACTAGCTTGGAAACTATTATTGTACGAGAACTCCACCAGGTATAGGTGATCTTCCAACGAACCACCGAAGTCGAGCGTACAAGATCTCAACATATCTTCAAGAGTTTGGATCGTGCGTTCTGACTGGCCATCTGTCTGCGGGTGATAAGCTGAGCTGAACTGGAGGCGAGTTCCCAAACTCTCTTGCAAGCTACGCTAAAAGTGCGACATAAATCTAGAATCTCGGTCCGAGGTGATACTGATTGGTACACCGTGAAGTCTGACAATCTGCCTGAGGTACATCTTTGCTAGCTGAGCCATCGACTGACCAACTCTGAACGGAAGAAAATGAGCCACCTTCGTGAGCCTGTCTATAATAACCCAAATAGCATCTCTGCTAGCCGGGGATCTAGGTAATCCAGTCACGAAATCCATGGTTATATGCTCCCACTTCTATTCTGGAATTGGCAAGGGCTGAAGTAGTCCAGCTGGTCTCTGATGTTCATCTTTAATTTATTTACAGACCAAACATCGAGAGACAAACCGGGCTATCTTCCTCTTCATGCCATTCCACCAAAAGTGCTGACGGATATTACGGTACATCTTCGTACCGTCGGGATGGATGGAATATTGAGAACTGTGAGCTTCTGCCATGATCTCCTGCCTGATATCTCCCCTGGGTACACAAAGACGCTTTCCATGTCAAAGTATACTGTCTTCATGAATGCATAACTCTGGTCTTCGTTCTGCCTCACACTCTGCTCTGAGTCGCTGAAGCTTAGAATCTGCTGACTGCGCCATCCGGATTCTCTCGACTATAGTAGACTGAACTTGCATGCTGGCCATCAATGCCACACAGGTAGGAAGGACAACTTCTATGCCCATCTTCTGAAGATCTGCTAACAGGTCTGGTTGCGTTGTTAGGAAATAAACTCCGGCTCTCATGCTTAATGCATCTGCAACGACGTTGGCCGTTCCTGGGTGATACTGCAGGTTGACATCATAATCCACAAGTAGCTCTAGCCACCTTCTCTGACGTATGTTAAGATCCTTCTGGGTGAAAACATACTTCAGGCTCTTGTGGTCGGTGAAAATCTCTACCCTATCTCCGTACAAGTAGTGCCTCCACAACTTAAGTGCAAACACTACTGCTGCCAACTCCAAGTCATGGGTGGGATAATTCCTCTCATAATCACGAAGTTGCCATGACGTATAAGCTATTACCTTCCCATGCTGCATTAGAACACATCCTAAACCTCTGCCTGAAGTATCACAATACACTGAGAATCCTCCGGTTCCATCTGGGAGCGTGAGAATAGGAGCTGTCATCAAGCCTCGCTTCAACTTCTCAAAAAAATCCTGGCATTCTGTTGTCCAAGAAAACTGTACATCCTTACGGGTCAACTGGGTCAATGGCGATGAAGTCCGAGCAAAGTCTGAAATAAATCTCCGGTAGTAGCCGGCCAAGCCAAGAAAACTACGAACTTCTACAACTGTGCGGGGTACTGGCCATGACTCAATGGCCACAATCTTTTAGGGATCCACTTCTACTCCTCCTCTGGTGATGATATGGCCCAAGTACGAAATGCGATCGAGCCAGAATTCGCATTTACTAAACTTGGCATACAACTGGTACTCTCTGAGAATCTGAAGGACAACTCGGAGATGCTGCTCATGCTCCGCTTCACTCTTGCTGTAGACCAGGATGTCGTCTAGGAATACAATCACGAACTGATCCAAATAGGGTATGAAGATGCGATTCATGAGGTCCATGAATACAGCCGGCGCATTGGTTGCTCCAAAGGGCATAACAAGGAACTCCTAATGCCCATATCTGGATATGAAAGCTGTCTTTGGGATATCCTGCTCTCTAACTCTGATCTGATGGTATCCTGACCGCAAGTCGATCTTCGAGAACACTGCTGCCCTCTTGAGTTGATCAAACAAGTCATCTATCCTTGGGAGAGGGTATCTGTTTTTGATTGTCACTGAGTTCAAGGTACAATAATCTACACATAATCTGGACGTACCATCCTTCTTTTTCACAAGAAGCATCGGGGCTCCCCAAGGCGATCCACTTGTACGAATGAATCCTTTGGTTCTAAGTTCTTCAATCATCTTGTATAATATCTCTAGCTCTGACGGTGCCATCCTGTAGACTCTCTCTGACACTGGGGCTGTTCCGGAAATCAATTCGATGGTGAACTCGATCTTCCGTTCTGGCGGCATCCCTGGAAGCTTTTTTGGGAAAACTTCTGGAAACTTTTCAACTATTCGAGGTAACTGCACTGCTGCTACTGCCATCCGCAACACTGGAGGAAAAGGTTCAACTTTGCCTCGGGAGAAGGAAAACTCCGGCTCGCCTGGAATGCTAAAAACGACCCTGCCGATATGACAGTCTATATCCTAGCATACTGGTCCCTCAACCAATCCATCCCTAAGATCACATCATAATCGGTCATCGAGAACTCTATCAATCTAGCGGGGAACTCTCTACCGCTAACTACGATTCGACATGAGAAAAACACTCTATCTACTCCCACAAGTCCGTTACCAGTAAGTATATTAAGCCTTACTAATAATGACTCGGGCTCCAATCCTATCCGTGTCGTGAATCATACAGACATAAATGAATGCGAGGCACCAGAATCAAATAATACTGAAGCTGAAAATGTGTTGACGAGAATAGTACCTGCCACTACCTCACCTGGTGCTATTCCTTCTTCTTCCATGGTCAAAGCCAGCACTTGACCATGTCCTATGGGTGCGGGTCCCCTCTGCTGAAAATTCCTCTGCCTGCTCTGGATCAGGGCTTGGGCTTGGGCATACTACTGCGGTCTCTGCTGCTGGAATGCCTGGGCCTGCGTCGGCAATGTCATCGGGAACGGGTACTGCAGCTGCGGCTGCTGTTGGACTGGTGCTGGTCCTCTAACTGAAGGACTAGAGAATGCCGATGAACTCCCCCTGTTCGGGCAGTTCCCAATCCTGTGGTCCGGGGCACCACAAACCAAGCACAAATCCTGTACTCTGCGACATTCTGATACCACATGCCCTGGCTTTCCACAGTGTGAACATCCCACTGTGGAAGACTGCTTCTTCTTCTGCTGCTGAGGGTGCGTCGGGGTAGAATATTGAACTGAAGTCACTGAGGTCGCCCGCCTCGGAGCTCCAATGGTCAAAGCCCTGGCTGCCGGGACTGGTGCTGATGACTGATTCATCTGGCCGTGAGATCGCTTCCGACCTCCGGTCCTATCCACGATCCTCTGGGATGTATACTCATGCCTCCTAGCTACTCTCAATACTGCATCAAAAGTCTTATGCTTAAGCTGCTCCACTGCCAACAAGATCTCTAAATGGAGCCCCTGCTGGAACCGCTGGGCTCTATCGAACTCGGTTGCTACCAAGGTGGGAGCAAACCGACTAAGCCTCAAAAATTCGACCGCATATTCATCGACCGTCCTGCCCATCTGCTTCAGATTGGTGAACCTCGTCTGTAGGTCGTACCGAGCTACAACATCAAAATACTTGGTCTGGAATCTCTTTCTGAATACTGCCTAGGCAATAGGTGCCACTAATCCAACGGCCTGCACCGACCACCAGCTGCGGGCAAGATCTAGTAACTGCAGGCACACTACGGCCACCTTCTCATTCTCTGGAGTCCTGGCTGCTTCTAGAATCTCCTCTGTGTCCTGAAGCCACGCATCTGCAGCGATCGCATCTTCACTGCCGTCGAAGAAGGGAGGGTTCAAGCGCTTGAAGCTGTTGGCCGCGCTATTACCCTGATGACCTCCTCTGGTCAAAGCATCTGCCACCACCTGGTGCAAGGCATCTCCTCGACGATCCTCGAAGGCTAATAGTGACCTGATGAGACCTACCAAAGTGCCATCATCAGGCTCTGCAGGCTGGACGGGCTGAACTGGTGGTTCTCCTCCGGTAGTCATGACTCTGGAGGCTACTCCTGAATATTGGGCTTGATCTCTAGGTTGCTGCTGGTCCGCAGGAGGTGCTCCGCCCTGCTGATCGGCAGGTCCAGGAACAATGTCGCTGAAGAAGACGACATAGGGAACAATAAGAAAGGACCAGGACAGATCAACGATACAAGCATGTTGTAACGCCCCAATCCCAAAATACTTTGGACTAGATACGTATCATGCCAGCTGTATACATACGAGTAAATATACGGCTCGTATATATACATAAACTGTAAATGTATAAGCCAAGACACTAAATCTCATCCACAAAGATAAATAATAATATAAAAGCAACTTGGAGTTTGTCATGTATACAATCGTTGGGCGGAGACAAAGTCCACTTCCAACTAATTTAAATAGAGAAGAAATATACAAAGAAAGTGATTGGTCGAGCGGAGCAAATGACGAATCCGAAAGCAATCATCACGAAGGAAGGAATGGCCTTAGCTAGAGTACCTGCAAGAAATCACGAAATACACACCTGGAGAGATCACCAGGTCCTCAGAGGGACGTAACAAGACACATAATATCATGCCGATAAACTGAACAAATGAAGCTCAACAGAAACGTATGCATGAGTAAAGGTTCCTACCCATTCTAGGTGATATGGACTTTGAGGACAACGTTCTTCACAGGGGCTGTAGGCTCAGCAAAGTAAATAAAGAGTGGCAGTAATAGCGCTCATCCGAGTTACTATCGGCCTTGGACAGAAGGTAGTGCTCATAAGAGTCACCCTCGGCCCAAAATGTGTGTAAAAATAAAATGTAGCCCCTATGCTACTAACTGTCCCCTCCCCCCAATGATACTATACATGCGTCGTCTCAACGACACTGTTTAATCCTTAATAACCGCCAAGTCTTCTACACAATCTATTGACAGTTATATCCTAACGCACGGCCTGTACGCACCGATGTACGGTCGGTACGCAAGTCCGAAGCTATATGCGACTTACCACTTACACACAACCCGTGGCACATCGTGACAGTTTATGAGATGCACATACGGTGGTCCCTTAACTCTAAGTCAATTGCATAAAATATAGTAATTTGCATATATAATTTTTTAAAGAACAACATAAAGAAAAAGTATACATGATATTAAGCAGGAAATTAAACAGTAAAGGCAAGGTGTCTTGCCGGATGAGCCGCCTGGTGTGACGTCGGGTGTGGTACAATAATCTGAAAAGTTTCGATTATCCAATAGCCATGGTCAATGTACACCGGTCCAAATTCGCAAAGACATAGAAACGTGGATCAGTCAGGATAATTGGCGATAGTCGGAAAGAAATTGTGGGGATAGATACATATACAAAATTTTAGAAATATTTATACTATCTCTAAACTATGCTTATTTGTAAAAATACGTAATAATACTTTTACGAAAATACTTGAAATTATTTAGGTATAATATTTTAGAATTTATGTTTTACTAGTAAAATATATTTTTGCTAAATAAATAAAAAGAACTGAAGAAATGATTAGGCTAAAACCTTAAGTCTTTGTCAAAATTATGTTAGCTAGAAAAGTATATTTTATTAATTAATTAAAAATAATTTAGAGGACCAGTCGAAGGTACTAGGAAATCATTTTTTTTTACAAATAGGAAATTATATTTTATTTATGTAGAAAATATTACACCCTTATTTAATACCTATATAGATACCATAACATATTTTAGGTCAAAGGCTAAAATACCACAAAATATGTATTAAAGTAGCAATAATGATAGTAATAATAATAAAATAATAATATTAATAATAATAGTAATAATAATAATAATAATAATAATAATAATAATAATAATAATAATAATAATAATAAAATAAAAATAAAAATAATAATAGTAATAATAATACTATATCAATGATTATCCCAAATAAAACCTGTATAGTCATCCCCCCCCAATTCTATCAGTGAGAAAGAGAGAGAGAGGATCGAAAGAAAGAACTTACAGTGGGCGGAGGTTCCGGCGGCAGCAGGCGTCCGAGGCAGAGAGGGGAAACCATACGGCGGCGCTCCGGTCGCGGCTGGCGGTGGGAGGAGACGTGCGCACAGCGGAGCTCACGGAGGCTGGCGCACGGCGGAGGAAGTCGCAGCGGCTGCGGCTACGGTGGTTGTGGCTCCTCGGCGCGGAGAAATCTAGGCGGCGGAGAGGAGGACACGGCTGCGGCGAGTGATGGGGTCGCCGGATCTGGGGCGCTGCCCGCGGTGCGGAGGTCCACGGTCGGCGGAGCGGAACTCCCGCAGGGGGTTTCCACCGCGGCGGTGGCTCCGGCCTTGTGGCGGAGACGGATGGGCGTCCTGTCGCGGGAACGGGGGCGAGTCGCCGGCCACGGAGAGAGCTCGATGGAAGACACACGACGGCGGGAAGCTGAGTCGCGCGCATGCCGGAGTGGTCGTACGGCGGCGCACGGCTCGGGTGGCTTGGGTGGAGGCACTGGAAGTGCGGCGAGGAGAAAATCAGAGGCGCAGAGGTTAGCTCGCGTTGGCGGTCGTCTACGCTCGATGAGAGGTTGCGCCGACGGTGACTCCGGTGAGGTAAGGGTTTGCCAAGTTCTCTTTCCTTGTCATTGTTTGGGGCGATGGTGGACAATGATGATGATGGTGATTTGGGTTTCGGTGAGTGGATGAGAAACTGCAGGTGGCCACCGGCCTAACTTGGCCGAAGACGGCAAGGATGGTGGTGGTGTTGGTGGCATGGTAATGGTGTTCTACGGCGATCGACGGGAAGTGGTGGAGCAGTAGGGTTAGGATTTTGTTTGGTATTGTCGGTTGGGTTGATATCGTGTCGGGTTGTGTCCGACACGACAGGAAGAATGCCCGAAATTGTCGGGCACGAGATGGGGAACGATTGTATATGTAACTGACATATATAGTGGATGGACAGGGAACACAGACACAATGCACATCTGTGAATGGTAGAATTGTGGAGGAGTACCTGTCTATTTATAGGATGTGGGAATTCCCAGATGGATAGGACTATAATTGGTTTAAAACCCCAATAGATAGTATTGTATTATATTTAGATAGTTTAAAAAAATAATTGGAACAAATCCAAATCAAATATGGATATCTCCTATATTTAAAACAAAACCTTTTTCCAATTTTAAATTATCCAAATTAATAAACTATTAAATTAAACAAGATTAAAAAATATCTTTTTCCCATCTATCAAAATATGCTATTAATTAATTTCAAAAATTACATATATATACTGATAAATAATTTTAAAATATAAAACTTGCTTTTCTAATATACCATTTTATTATTTTACTGCAACCATGTAAGACTTTTTATAAATAAATAATAAACTCGAAATTATATATATATATATATATATATATATATATATATATATATATACTTTGAAAGTATTTTCGATAAATAAATCTAAACTATTTTTTTTCTAAAAAATATGTACCTCGCACATATTCGCACTCGACGAGTAAGTACGAAAAATAAATTTTGTGCGCGACGTACAGTACGACATCAAGACGTACAAATACAAAGTAAAATTTAAATATCAATAAATAACCAAAAAATTTTAAAATTGTAGTAGAAATTTAGGGGCTTTACACATGTGATCAGGTCAAGATTCTCAGGGATTCAGAGGATACGAGTAGAGATCAAGGGCGAGTACTGATTGAGACATATATTCGGTAAACCCTCACATATCTTGATTTACAAGACCTGCATGGGCCACCACTTAAACCATGTCACGCCCCAGAACCAGAATACTGGAGAGCGGGGGCGTACATAGCCAGCTACGTATATTGAAGTGCAACCCACCTCACTATACGGTCACGGCAGTCTAGATACATGAGGGTTTAACTACAAGCCAACAGTCTCCTATGGTCGTGAACAAGCCTATTGTCTCAATCTCAAGCAAGCAATAATAGTTACAAGATGTCAGAGCACCAAATATATAATAGCAAGGCATCCCATACATTACATATTGGATGATCATGAAGCTAGTCGTACAAAATGTCACGACTAGCAAGAGTTCGATCATACATGATCAACCCTAGTATCTGTCAATAATGTTACAGCCCGTAGGCAAACAGTAAATAAAGGTGCAATACGTGCTAACACGTGCTGTCGGCTAAACGTCTCAAAAGAATAATTTTACAATAAAGTGGGAGGACAAAGAAACCCACTCGTTGCCAGGATTACGCCTGGTGGTCACCATCTAGCTGGAAGACAGGTAGATCCTCTGGAGCTGCTCCGATATCTGGCCATACAAAACCAGCTGGGTCAGACCCCAGAAAGAGCAAGTGCCACAAAGGAGGCTTCACTTAGAAACTAAAACCAGCATATCACAATAGAATATTAAAGATAATAAATAAAGAACTGATAATAATAGAGATAACAACAGTAAATTGAGTACGAAAAAACCATTCAAGTAGCCAGGTCACAACCCTTAAACCAACAAGGACCGGGGTTGTAACCCTTCACCTGAATAGAAACCCGTCTCAAATACTATTGGTACAGTAAAGACAATAAACGAAGAGAGGACACAGAACTGCTCTGGGAGCCATGTTACAACCCTTAAACCAAACAAGGACCGGGGTTGTAACCCTTCGCCTGAACAGAACTGGACCCCTGATCTTTATTACTAAGGCCAGTATAAATAGTCATGTTACTGAGGTAAGATAAAACATGACAAGCATGTCAGGAGGCACAATAAGACAATAAACAAAGAGAAGACACAGAACTGCTCCGGGAGCCAGGTTATAATCCTTTAACCAAACAAGGACCGAAATTGTAACCCTTCACCTGAACAGAACTGGACCCCCAATCGTTATTGTTAAGGCAAGCATAGATAATCATGCTATTGAAGGTAAGGTAAAACATGACAATCATGGCATGGGGTTGCAATAAGATAATAAACGAAGAGAGGACACAGAACTGCTCGGAAGCCAGGTTACAACCCTTAAACCAAACAAGGACCGGGATTGTAACCCTTCGCCTGAACAGAACTGGACCCCCGATCGTCATTGTTAAGGCAAGCATCAATAATAATGTCATGTCACAATCTTGCACAGGATCAGGATAAGACTAAGCTGGAATAAACTCCATTCAATCAATCATGGCCAATCAAGAGTACGGCTTGATACTTTTAACTAACTAGGGTTATCACAGACCTAGTTACTAGCAAGATGCAATAAGATTATCCCAACAACCATAAGCCCTATAGACCATCCGGTTATCCAGGTCGAATGTCCGTTTATGAAGAATTTAACACGTGACTGCGTGCTGGAAATGTGCCCTACTCGTCGGTAGGCTACAAGTCCACTGAATGCGCCCAGATAACAGGATTGCCTGTAGCTGGAAATCTCTTCATGACTACTGAATCATTCTAGTTAATTAGTCTTAGTCAATTTCAGTAGGTACCCCTGACCGTGGTACTCAGGGATTCACATCCTAGACATGATGCAAGACAGTACCAGTTTATTTGTAAAAACACAATCGCCCACGGTGTCCAGGCCATTCATACTTGTCATGTCCAGCTAGCTGTCGTAACAGCATGTCATGATATATCATGTCAGTTTACTTGTTAAGAGTGCGCCACGGCGGGCCACTATCGTGTTCTATTCTAACATTATCGTGAATGAGAGAAACTTGCATAAAATAACTAGTGACATATTCTTGAAGATAAGGAAAAGATCTATAACTTTCATGTTTTGAGTTTTTCAAGATTCTAGCTACAGAACAACTTAAACAGGCAAAAACAGTAAAATAGAGCAATTCCGACGGATGGGATTTCTGTACCAATCGGTGCGTGGGATTCATGCACCATCGGCGCGTGGGATTCCTGCACCATCGACGCATGGGATTCCTGTACAAATTGGCGCGTGGATTCCTGCACCAATCGGCGCGTGGGATTTCTGCACAAATCGGCGCATGGGATTCCTGCACCATCGGCGCGTGAGAAAAACTCATGTTGCGTCTTCAGTACATACGCGTAGGGAACCTACGTGCATGACACGCTCGGAGTAAGAGATGCATTTCTGGGACTTTACAGCACATGGCCTCCCGGCGCATGGCCTTCCGGGCGCATGGGGGTCATCGTCCCCAAATAGCAAGTTCAGCGATAAAAGTTCCAAAAACTTGTAATGGCCATAACTTACTCATCCGAAGTCGAAATCAAGCGAAACAAATGCCAAAACTGCATGAAATTGAATTCTCTACAACATAGAAGCATTGGTTTTCAAAAATAAGTATGTTTTTAGCGATCAAAACCAAGAAAAACCAAAAAGTTACAAACTTAGATCTACAAGAATCCATCCATCAATCTAAAAATGCCAAGTTCTAAAGAGGCTTAGAATCAAGTAATGAAGAGAATGGATCAATAAAACTTGAGATCCATCATGAAGCAAGTTTGCACTTGCCTAAGCTCTCTCTCTCTCTCTCGCTCCTGGTGGTTGAAGAAGTAATGGTGGAGAGTAAATAAAGAAGGAAGGAAATAATGATGAGAGAGAAAAGAAAGGGGTTATAAATAAGGAGGGTGGTGGTAGGTAGGAGGGTTCACCTTTGATTCATGATGAACCAAAGCAAATCAAGCCAAGCCGAACCAACCCAAGAATAAATCAATTAATGAAATGCTAGAATAAATCAAGCAGGAAGACATGCAATACGGGTCAAATTACATATATGTATACCAAGATACGCAATACGAACCACAGGCATTACACAAATGGACCTAAGGCCTATCAAGGTAAGATAAGTGGAGTTGTTAAGTTTTATGTTTCATTGGAGAAATATAAATCTGACCGGTAGTCTATTATCCAGGAGAAAGTTGGAGACGTTGAAAGCTTCAAGAAGATGAATCGGCCTTTCAAGGGAACTGAAGGCCTTGTATACGCGGACGAATGGCTGGATGACATGGAGCGCATCCTCAGCATTGTTCGAATCCCAGCCGTTATGGTAGAGGTTGTAGCTCTACAGTTCCAGGATCTGGCTAGCATATGGTACAGGAAAGCCAAGATTTTAGACTGGAGGAACCTTCTGGCGTTCCTTCAAGAAGCAGTTTAAAAGGAAGTTCTTCCCGGAAGCCGCCCTAGAAGCTATATGGAGGCAGTTCCATGACCTGAAGCAAGGGGATCGTACCATTAAGGAGTACGCAACCGAGTTCAACCAGCTTGGCAGATTTGCACCTCTCTTGGTAGCAGACCCGGTGGAGCGTGCCCAGAAGTTCTGGCACAGATTGTAGAGGAGATCCGCACTCTAGTTGCCGCCAATGGAGCCAAGACCTATGACAAGATACTGAAGGTGGCCCAAGATGGAAGCCAGTTCGTTTACTCGAACCAAGAGAGAGCACCCAGGATCCAGTAGCAATCAAGGGCAACTTCAAGAGGCCCAACAACGACAACATGCCCTCTCATCATCAGCAGCCAGAAGCACCCAACAAGGCCCCCTGATCGAGACGTGGTGTTCACTATCGATCTAGAACCTAGCTCTACCCCTATGTCACAGAGAAGCTACAGAGTCAACCCTAAGGAGGCTAAGGAGATGGAGTACCAGAAAGATGAGCTAAAAGCCCAGGAATTTATCAGAGATGGAGCTTCGCCCTGGGGATGACCACTTTTGTTCGTGCCCAAGAAAGATGGAACCGTGCGAATGTGCATGGATTATCGGGCATTGAACAATATCACCATCAAGAACAAGTATCCTCTGCCCAGGATCGATGACCTTTTCGATCAGCTGAGTGGAGCGAAGGTTTTCTTGAAGATTGACTCAGATCGGGATATCACCAGGTCAAAGTACGACAGGAGGATATTTTGAAAACGATATTCAACACCAAGTATGGACAATCTTTGAGTCACACCTCGTGTCGCTCCACACCCCTCCTCTCCTCCGGAAGGGAGGAACCGTGCAGACACGGAGATTAGCCCATTGTGCCTCGTACATAGCGGGCCGAAGTACGGGCCGTCGTCATACGGGGCACGACGAGTGGTGGACAATGAAACATACGGCTCCTTCACCGTGCCCCAGTCCTAAAAAAGGGCGACCGATCGTATCGTATGGCCCCGGAAGGAACCCCCTACCGTGAGAGCACGTACTGCGCCTTCGTTCGAACACGACCCCAGGTCAGGCGGCGCTACCCGCTGAGTTTAAGCATATCAATAAGTGAAGAGAAGAAACTTACAAGGATTTCCCTAGTAACGATGAGCGAACCGGAAACAGCCCAGCTTGAGAATCGGGCGACCTTGCCGACCGAATTGTAGTATGGAGAAGCGTCCTCAACGACGAATCAGGCCAAGACCTCTGGAAAGGTACGCCAGAGATGGTGAGAGCCCCGTCCGGTGGCCCGGACCCTGCTGCACTACGAGGCGCTGTCGACGAGTCGGGTTGTTTTGGAATGCTGCCCCAATCGGGCGTAAATTCCGTCCAAAGCTAAATAACAGCGAGAGACCAATAACGAACAAGTATCGTGAGGGAAAGATGAAAAGTACTTTGAAAAGAGAGTTAAAGAGTGCTTAAAATTTTCAGAAGGAAGCAGATGGGGCCGACGATGTGCACCGGCGGATAAGGAATGACCCTCGACGGCTGGTCCACCGCTCGGCTCAGTGCACGGACAGTTGCGGGCTGCACCGACGACCCAAGCCCGGGCGGACGATCTCGCGCATACATGCCGTCGACAGCCTTCTCGGCGTGCCCCTCATAGGCACCAGCGCGCTCCTGGCACCGGCCTACGGGCTCCCCATCGACCTGTCTTGAGATACGGACCAAGGAGTCTGACATGTGTGCGAGCCGATGGGTTCCTAAACTCAGAAGGTGCAAGGAAGCTGATGGGCGGTATCCTCCTCGCGGGGTGCACTATCGACCGACCTCGATCTTCTGTGAAGGGTTCGAGTGGGAGCGTGCATATCAGGACCTGAAAGATGGTGAACTGTGCCTAAGCGGGGCGAAGCCAAAGAAAACTCTGGGAGGCCCGCAGCGATTGATGTGCAAATCGTTCGTCTGACTTGGGAATAGGGGCGAAAGACAATCAAACCATCTAGTTGCTTGTTCCCTCCAAAGTTCCCTCAAGATAGCTGGAACCCGCGTGCGAGTTCTATCGGGTAAACTAATGATTAGAGGCATCAGGGGCGCAATGACCTTGACCTATTCTCAAACTTTAAATAGGTAGGACGGTGTGACTGCTTCGTTGAGCCACGCCACGAAATTGAGAGCTCCAAGTGGGCCATTTTTGGTAAGCAGAACTGGCAATGCGGGATGAACCGAAAGCTGGGTTACAGTACCCAACTTCGTGCTACCCTATAACCCACAAAGGGTGTTGGTCGATTAAGACATTAGGACGTGGTCATGGAAGTCGAAATCCACTAAGGAGTGTGTAACAACTCACCTGCCAAATCAACTAGCCTTAAAAATAGATGGCGCTTAAGCGTGCGACCCACACCCGGCCCCCCCCCTCCATCGGGGCGATCACCTCGATGAGTAGGGACGCGGCGGTCGCACAAAACCGGGGCGCGAGCCCGGACAGAGCGGCCGTTGGTACGGATCTTGGTGGTAGTAGCAATATTGAAATAAGAACTTTGAATACCGAAGAGGAAAAGGTTCCATTTGAACGTCAGTTGCATATGGGTTAGCCAATCCTAAGAGCCAGGGGAAGCCAGTCAGATAGCGCATCGTCGTGCGAGCTTCGAAAGGGAATTGGCTTAAAATTTTGAGCCGGGACGTGGCGGCTGACGGCAACGTTAGTGACTGCAGAGACGCCGGCGGAGGACTCGAGAAGAGTTATCTTTTCTTCTTAAGCCCGCCCACCCTAGAAACAGCTCAGTCGGAGGTAGGGTCCAGCGGCTGGAAGAGCACCGCACTTGCACGGTGTCTGGTGCACCCCCAACGGCCCTTGAAAATCTGGAGGACCGAGTGCGCCCACGCCCGGTCGTACTAATAACTGCATCAGGTCTCCCAAGTGAACAACCTTTGGCCAATAGAATAATGTAGGCAAGGAAGTCGACAAAATGGATCCGTAACTTTGGGAAAAGGATTGGCTCTGAGGATTTGGCACGGGGGTCCCAGCCCCGAACCTGTCGGCTGTCGACGGACTGCTCGAGCTGCTAATGCGACGAGAGCGGGTCATCGCGTACCGGCCAGGGACGGACAGAAAACGACCCCCTCGTGGGGGCCTTCCCCGGGCGTTGAACAGTCGACTCAGAACTGGTACGGACAAGGGCAATCCGACTGTTTAATTAAAACAAAGCATTACGATGGTCCCTGCGGATGCTCACGCAATAATTTATGCTTAGTGCTCTGAATGTCAAAGTGAAGAAATTCAACCAAGCGTGGGTAAACGGGGGAGTAACTTTGACTCTCTTAAGGTAGCCAAATGTCTCTCATCTAATTAGTAATGCGCATGAATGGATCAACAAGATTCCTACTGTCCATGTCTACTATTCAGCGATACCACAGCCAAGGGAACGGGCTTGGTAGAATCAGCGGGAAAGAAGACCTTGTTGAGCTTGACTCTAGTTCGACTTTGTGAAATGACTTGAGAGGTGTAGGATAAGTGGAAGTCGGCTCGCCAGCGAAAGTGAAATACCACTACTTTTAACTTTATTTTACTTAATCCATAATACAGAGGCGGGGCTATGCCCCTCTTTTGGCGCCAAGGCCCGCCCTCGGCTGACCAATCGGGCAGAAGACATAGTCAGGTGGGGAGTTTGGCTGGGGCGGCACATCTGTTAAAAGATAACGCAGGTGTCCTAAGATGAGCTCAACGACAACATAAATCTCGTATGGAACAAAATGGTAAAAGCTCATTTGATTCTGATTTCCTGTAAGAATATGAACGTGAAAGCGTGTCCTATCGATCCTTTAGACCTTCGAAATTTGAAGCTAGAGGTGTCAAAAAAGTTATCACAGGATAACTGGCTTGTAGCAGCCAAGCGTTCATAGAGATGTTGCTTTTTGATCCTTCGATGTCGGCTCTTTCTATCATTGTGAAGCCGAATTCACTAATCTGGCATGACGTATGTACGAGGCTGGAGTTATGCTCGCACAAGGAATCCAATTGCCATCCTGATCTTCTGCAAGTTCAATTATTCCTGCTGGACATGAATCACCATGTCAGCGTTCCCACAGAATGATCATCCTAATCTGGCATGAAGTTGTGTGAGGCTGGAGTTACGCTCGCGCAAGACGAGCGTCAACATTGTGGTTATCATCGAAGAAATCAAGACACGTTCATTTTCATCCAAGCATTCATTTCAATCAAGATCCCGAGTATAGCATCATTAAAATAATAACACTTTACACAATCGTCATTTCTCGCACTAGAGTACCTCCAAGTTATCGCACATCGATCTTTGATACGCCTCAATAGCATCGATGATATGCATAACCTGACGATCTTCCTTTGCAACGAATTCTAAGTCGTACAACTGATGCTATAATCCGAATTGGATATACCACAATCTGCTTTATATTCAAGATCAAAATTTGATCAATAATCCCTAAACTATTACATGATCAATTCGTTTAAACCCATAATCATATGTTCATCCGTCTATCTTAAGTCATCGAACAACTTATTTCCAATTTTGTATCGTTCTATGCTAACTCAAATCATCGAGCAACATCTATCCCAAACTCTGAGAGTCACTTTGTAACCTCAAAATCAAACTTTTTCATGCACGCTATCTTCACATCGTGCTAACTTTTCATACATGATTCATATTAATTTTTTTGATCGAGTCATCTGTCCATTACACCTTATCTTTTCCTCGATTCAATCTTTATTATCGATCATTTTGTATTTCATACTCGGCATAATCCTATCGATGTGTGTCATCTTCTCGTTTGTTCGAATTATCGTACTAGCCATCGAAAATCATAATTACTTGAAACACTATTTCTAGGCTTTGCGTACTCGTCTTGCTGATAGACTCATTGGCACCCCACATCCTCAATCGATCGACATTCCCAAGGCTATTCCATGCACCACTCAGGGATGAAGTCATTCACAAAACATCGAAATAAGTTTTTGAATATAGATTACTTCCAATCTCTGTTCGAATAATTCCTACATTTTCATGCACGTGCTATCAAATCTCGCATTGACGACAATGTCATCCGATGGCACCCCTATCGATAGTCATCCCGTATTCTATGAATCAAGTCTTGCTCATTCTCGTCCGAAATAATTTGAATCTCGGACATGACTTTGCTAAGGTCGATGCAATTTTTTGTGTATATGTCCAGCCCGACTTAGCAACCGTTCTTACTTGAAGTTAACTTTGTTCAATTAATTGTTCCTTCGTGATATTTTTCAAAATATGTAGACATTGTATAGACATCCCGTAGGACATTTGATAAGTGCGCCAATGTATCAATCATGGCAACAACATCAAAGTTTGCGGAACCAACATCGAAGTTAAAGAATTTAATCGAAAGTCCAAGGATGTAAATCCGTGTTCTGATACCATTATGTCACGCGCTGGTCCTGTAGGACCGATTGTCCTCGCTAAGGCGTGATGTCGTGCGAGCCTAGATTGCACTCGTGCAAGGTGGGTTCCATAACGGCCAATTATAGGCTAAGCGACGGGATCGTCGCACAGAAGTCCCAAACAGAAAAGTTGAATAACGAAGGCAACATGAGTATACAAACAAAATTAGACCTTTTACTGATAATGAATATTAGATACAAGGTACATAGCCAAAATTACAAGTCGCTCAAGCTCACTTTTCTCTCATTTTACAAGTCCCTCAGCTCTCTCTCTTCTCTCAATACAAATGTTCAAGGCTTCAACTTGCGGAGGCTTCAAAAGGCGATGTCCATACATTATGTCATGTATAAGTCCAGACTCTATTGCCGCATCAAAACACCAAAGAACTCCATGCCTCAGTGCGTTCAAACGAGCTCCACGTGAGACAGTCTTTTACTTGTACCTGCACATGAAACTGTGTGGGTGTCAGTACTCAACTGTACTAGTGGAGTGAGCTCCTCGCCCACCCATACAAAACCAACATGTTTATTTACTTTGTGCAACATAATTTCTTTATGATTGTCTTTCTATTCTCGCCTTAGGATCAATTTTTGGACAGACACTCTTGGCCTATTTGTGTCTCTAAACCATCATCGTGCCATTGTACCGATAACTTGCTTATCGTTGTGCCTCTAGACCATTCTTGTGCCAACAACATCAATGTATGACTCATTCTTATCTTTTGACTCATACTTTAGGACGCAACAACTTGTTTTGTGTCATTGACTTGGTCCGTGCTTCAAATATCGAGGCCGTGCCTCAAAATTCAACATGACTTAACCAAATTTTGTCTTACGGCCCTTTCTGACTTAACTCGAGATGACTTAATTCTGACTTGTGGAACTTGTGTTGATGACTCAAATACGATGCCATATTCATGCCGAAGCACGTGCCCTTGATATAGCCAAATCCTAGGCTCCATATTGGTGTTGCAATCGTGCACACATTCTGAACTCCATTCGTGTCGTGCTTGTACTCGACTCAATCCAATGACATGCACGTAAATAGCCGCTCTTATAGTGACTCATCTATTTGAGAGGTCACTAGCAATATCAAGCTATACTGGATCTTTTACATATGTTGACCATTCGCATGCGAGGTACGAGCTCCACCGAATAGTCCCGTAGCCTATATTATAACGGTTCACTTCAAGGGAGTCGTACCGTCATTGAAGGCCGTACAATATCTTCTCTTCCTCCTAGGCTGACATGAACCCGGTGCCCCGATGATCGTTCGATGAATTTCCTTTGTGCACAAGTTGTCCAATGACTATGCAAGACTCAACTCAATTTACCATTTACTTTTTATTCATGATCGTGCTTTCCATACTTCATGAGAGACTCCTAAGCCATGGGATGGGTCTCGGCAACAAACGGTCATGTAAAATTTTTATCTTTTTAAACTCAGGGAACGACTACTGCATAGCCTTCCAATTTGACTTGAACAAACATGTTCCTTTGTGTGCCATAGACCGTAGCATACCTATCATCAAAACAATCGTGTTTTGTGCCATAAACCAATTATGCCCTGTGCGATGCTACCGCCCAAGTCATACTTTATATGACGAGCCTTGAGATCGTGGGACTATTGGCTATAACAACCGCAGAAAATGTGGGACAATGCTTGCTATGACTTTATTAGATCGTAGCATAACTTTTGCCTAAGTCAATCGTGCAATAACTTAACCCATGGGACGAGCAAAGGTTAACCCAAGCCTTGCACCGTAAAAATGTGTATTGAGACTTGTTGGACATTTTTGCTATGCTAAGCATTAGATTGTGGGACAGTGCATGCTTTATCAAGCATTTATAGGTGCGATGCCTATGACTTATGCTAAATTCATAGCTTCATGGCAACATAGACCAACTTTCCTTCTCCCAAGCCACGAGACAAAGGAGCCAGTGTCATTTTGAAAGCACATCGTGCAACATTTCTAAGCCGACTGTAGGACCTTTCCATATGCTAACTCAATCTGACCCAACTTATGATCATTCTCTTTTATTATCAAGCCTACTTGTGCAGTTGAAAACTTTATCTTATTAGTGTGAAGGCTAAGCTGAGGCAAGTTCACCGAAGCCACCCACCTGAGCGAGGAGTCGCCTTGACCGAGCAGGACTTCGAGTAAGTTGTTGCATGGCCAAATCCAACGCCGTTGGCATTTTGATTCATCCGATTGAACTGAGCGGGATGGGGCATTACAGAGAGAATGAAGGTCCTCTCCATATCACATCAAAGGTCTCCTTCTATCGCGAGGAAGACTTACCTTGAATCGCCCGGACAATGCCCCAGCTTGATTAGGAGTCAGCTCCCAGTCCATCATCCTTGGCATAACAAGGAAGGCGAATGAAGTAAGTGATAGATGGCGGTCAATCGCAAGGATACTCATCTTAAGGCCCTGGGCCTCAAAGAAATACTCGTCCTTCAACTTTAGGACTCCAGCTTTCTCACAAAATAGTTGGTCCCCAAACAAGTATTACGGCTTCAAGTAGTAACCGCTCTCACCGTCCCTTCGAGGAAGCTTCCCAGACACCAACATCTGCTTAAGAAAGTCACAATCTTGGGTGGCAATCATGTCTATTCTCTGGCGAGCTTGTCGTACAGAGATAGCCGTCTATGGTGGAGTCACGATATCATCCTTGGTGATCGAGCCTACCCCACCATGTAAGAGCTCACCTGTTGGTGATGTCAGCATCACTGCACAAAAAGAACAAGTGTCAAACAAGACATAACATAGGCAAAAACACCAAAAACCAAGTCAAAGTTAGGAACATCCATGCGCACGGATCTCCTACGCAAAGGAAAATCATACGACAATGCATCATCTCGGCTAAAGTCGGGTGCATTACTGTAGGAGGGCGTCAGCGCACAACTTCGACAAAAGCCTCGAGGCTAAAGTCAAGCGCATCTGCGTGTGAAAGCGTCAGCACACCACTTTGATATGACCCAAAAACCAAGTCAGGCACATCAGCATAGAATGGCGTCAGCACATTACTTTGACAAAAGCCTCATGGCTAAAGTCATGTGCATCAGCGAAGACAGAATGTTATACTGGATATAGCCTCTCGGCTAAAAACCCACGCACGTCGAAGCCTAGGTGTATATCACTAGATCTAGCATTGCAGTCAGGACCATATGCTGCGGTGGTACAGGGCAACGCGTGATAAACTTGATGGACATGTCATCTATGCAGCTGCTAACATATAAAAAAGTGTTAACGAGCTCTAAAGACGATGACAAAAACTCACCCTTGACGGCCTTGCGAACGTCATAGTGATTCAAGTCGACGACAAGCGGCTCCGACGTAGCCGCATCAGACGAGGCTTTGCCTTTGCCCTTTTCCTTAGCAGTAGCAGAGGTGGAAGACTTAGGAGCCATCGCAAAGGAGAGGTCGGAGAAGAAGATGGAGAGTTTTTTTTTCGGGAAACAAGAGAGCAAGTAAAGTTCTCTCTCCCTCACCCAACATCTATTTATAAGCCGCCTATACGCGTGCCCCGATAGAATTGAAATGACCCATCGTCGTTTAGCTCTTATCCTAACGATTGAGTAGAAAACATGTTAGATACATCCAAACGTCATGCGCCAAGACGACTAAACACACTCTATGCCCAAACAGCATGAGTTCTGGAAGAATCCCTACGCTCAAATAAGCTTTACTGTCCATGCTTCTTATTCAAAGTATTTCAAAGACTTGTCTAAGTTTTGAAAACTTTGAAGGGGGTCTTTTAGAAACATGGAAGTCATGCGCCCCCAAAATCAAAGTACTCTATGTGCCTTAAACAGCATACGCCAGAACACCAAAGGCTAAAGATTGGCGCATCAAGATATAACAGTAAACATAAGTACACAACCAAGGATTTTCATTCATTGAAAACTATCTATTATAAAGGATTTCCATTCATTGGAAATCTATCTATTATAAAGGATTTTTCATTCATTACATGAAAGTCCTATCCTAGGGCGCAACACTTCTTTTGTCACTGATGGCATACGCACGAGTAGTAGGCGCAGTCAACATAGGAATACCAACTTAACTTTGTCTTCTGCCATATGTATGAGCCTCTGGCAGAAGGTATAGACAACATGCACGCGCCACTTACCTTGTCTTCGGCAATGTATATTGGCTGAAGATAGTGGGTGCAGCTCCTCCGTACAGCTCCCTACGCAGCTCGGCCGACGTGCAAAAAAGAACGAGTCTGGAATGGCAATAAATCTAAATCCAGTATCTTGACCCTCAAAGCAGAACATAGTCAAGATGTTGTTCAGGTTCGAACTTGCATTTCCAAACACTCAGGGGTATCCCAAATCTCTGGAGGAGTTCTTCATTAAAAACCTGACTTTTTTGAAAGAGGAGATCCACAAGCAACAGTCTACTTATGTGCCAAAGACAAGGCTCACGGCCACCCAAGGCTAAGTTGGGGTCAGACATGAAGGAGGAGTGCTAAGAGAATGAGCAAAGATATCTCAAGAAGCTCATATTTATAGGCAGCAGCGTAGCCCTACGCCTGAGTCAAGTTGCAGTCAGTCAAAGCTTCGAGATTAACGTAATGAATCTCATATTAATGGTAATGAACCTGACTTTATTGTGATGAATCTCATATTTATAACAATGAACTTGCTACCTCAAAAATTGATTCAGTCGACATTTTGAGCCCCACGCCGCATGCAGCAGCTAAAAGACGAGCTGACCAAGCCCAATAATCTAAAGACCACTATGCCCTAGTGGACATGGGACTACGGCTACTACGCCCTAAAACTGCTATGCTTTCAAAGGCCACTACGCCCTGAAATGGCTACGCTCTCTAAAGCAGCTATACTTCGACTTCCCTTTAATCAAGGTACATTTAATATAGTCTGACAGCAAGTCCGAGTTCCCAAGTAAATGCTTCGAATAAAGTGCAACCAAATTTTGATGACGGTAGCACAGGAATCGAAAAGACGTCGAGGAGCTGACATAGGCGTAGCATCAACCTATGCCACTAGAAGCAAGAGCACTCCGTAAACTGAGCTGATAGCTTACATCATCTTAATGATGACAATTTTGTGATAAATGTGCAGTATCATGTGGATTTTCACCATACTAAAGCACTTCATCAAGCCGAGTTTTGGCGTAGGGTTATCCCTACACCCCCAAGATATTTTGTTTTTACAAAGAAGATCTCACGCGGCAAATCATAGCATAGAGAGCTCCTCTACTCCAACAAAGTGAGATCTTTGGGCAATGCACATACTGTAAAACCCCTATTTTTATATAAATATTTTAAGGTAATTCATATTCAATAAATAGTTAGCAAATAAGTATATGATTTTTCTTCTCTAAATAAAACTAACAAGTGAAATATTTTTCCTAGTATATTGGTTGCAAGATATTTTACTAAAAAAAATACTTCTAAGCATTACTTGAATTATTAGCATTTTAGAAATTTTATTTATGTTATTAAGTACTTTTTTATTTTTATTTTTTGCTCGTATTAGTTTATGGTTATTCTATTGATAATACATATAGCAAGTAGTTGCTATGTTGTACATAAATAAGTAACTTGTACCAAGAATATTTATTTTGGATAAATGTATTTTTTTTAAAATTTTGCAATTGTTATTTATTTGAATTGAGAGGTAAGTATAGATATATATACTTATATCTAAGTAATTATATACTCTCATATATATATATATATATATATATATATATATATATATATATATATATATATTTTATATATATATATATATATATATATATATATATATATATATATATATATATATATATATATATATATTTTCCTATATATATATATATATATATATATATATATATATATATATATATATATATATATATATATATATATATATTTTCCTATATATATATATATATATATATAGGAAAATATATATATATATATATATATATATATATATATATATATATATATATATATATATATATATATATATATATAGCCCACCCATAACCTCTGCTCGTGTGTTATTGGTTAACTCGTGAGATTTTTAAATCTCACGAGTTGAGGAACCCCCATATCTCCCAACCCCTAGCCATGCGCATCTGGTAGGTTTTTTTTCGAAAATTTCTTGTTCCAAACACATCTGATTCTTAACCAATCTTTTTGGATTTTTTCAGTTAGTCCCATGTTCGAATCTCTTCCAAATGGTCCTAATCTCATCAAGGATTGAATTAAATCCTCTCTAAATTTGGGTTTAAAATTTCTGGGTATTTAAAGTCCTAGGCTGTCGACGTTTAAACGAGAACCCACCAGAAAACTTCTTGCGATCGAAATTCTTGTATCCAGGAGAGCCGCCAACCCTAGGCGCATAGTCCCGGCCAACTGCACCACCTATACGACGTCCTGACATTCGATGATCCCTGCAAACCACTCCGAACAGAAGAAACTTTGTTGTCGCATAGCTGCAAGGTATCCTCCTTCACCATCTCAGTTCTTCGTGTGCTGTTAATATTTTTTAATTCTGAGAGTTACGGTATAGAGCCTACCTGACCCTCTAGATGACCCATCTAATAATACCCCACGCTATCAACCCATCGAGTCAAAAAATTGACTCAAAAACTTGGAAAAACTATTTTTTTGACAGTTTGAAAACAGCCCAACCACCCATGTTTGAAGCCTAATTTTGATCAATCTCGAAGGAATTTTTGGAAACTTTCTGAACAGTAGTTTAGAAAACATATAGCATTATATGAAAGATTTTTGATTCCAAAGTTTGGGGAAAAATAGTTTTTAAAACTATAAATTTTAGGAAAAATTTTCTGATACGGTGTGCACCCTGACAAACTGAAGACATGGTCGAACCCATGAGCATCAAAAGTCGCGTTTGGATGTTGTCGATGTGTGGCATTCGACGGAACTTGATTTCGTTGTGCGAGCACGACAAAATCGAGACGTATCGGTCGAGATACCCCGTATCGGCCCCTTTGCAAACTAGCCCACAACTTCGTGCACGTTCGTCATCTCGAGACAAAACTTTTGACATCAGGACCGTTTTATTTTTTTGGTCTTGTGTGCCAAGTTTGGTCCAATGTTGAGAAGGTCGACCGGAACGCTATTTTGGTGGGCCCGTGACTCGATCCAACGGGCAAAATTGTGTACGGCCCACAAGAATCCAACTTTGAACATACAGTTGGGTTCGTATCATCAAACCGGACCGGTAGACATATCATTTGATGACTTTAGAGACCGTAGGTACTGGCACACTTTTCGGTACAAAACGGGTCCAACGGATGACATCATTTTAACCCAAAATTATAATTTTGTCCCTGCATCCAGAATTGGACTTTTGGGCAGGCATTTTTAGACTTTCCTGTTATACCAAAAATGTTCGTGATGTTTGTTCAGCATCCGAGGACGTTCGTGGTAGTTAGCTTTCGTTGCTTCACTATCCTAACAATTCGACCTATTAGACGTTGTCATTATGCACACTACCTCCAGGCAAGAAACCTTACCATTGCTTTCTATTTGCTTTAGCTCATATTTCACGCATTTACTTACTTAAATTTTTGCTATATAAAAAAATTGTTCTTTAAAATCATGTTTAGATGAAATTACTATTCAACTGTCTTTTTTGCCTCTTTATTATTTTTTGTGTATTTGACCTAGAGTTAAGTAGACCGTCCTTGTTTGTCGCATTCATAGGCCTTGACATGATGTGCCACGAAGTCGTGAGTCGCATATAAAACTCGGACATGCGTAGATGGCTGGCCACCTGTACGTATAAGCCGTGAGATAGGATTAACCGCTAATAGTATTGCATGATTAGTTTGACATAGCGGTTAATAGAGGTTATGTGTTGTGAAGACAACATATAGGCATGGGATGGGGAGGACATTTTTTTGGCGTATGGGCTACTATGCACTTTACCTTTGTGACTGTATGCTCCGCTGGAGATGCGGGTTGATGACCCCTTTATATTATTGTTGGCCACTGACGTTCGAGGAACGGTTATGCTTGAGGCCCCTGGTGCCCACGAGGGGACTATATCGATCCCATTTTTAGCCAGAGAGCCCATGCATTGGAGGTTTGTTCTTAAACTGCATTTACTTAGAATGGTTAGGCTACCTTATCCGTTATGTATAGGTACTTTTGGTTTGGGTACTTATATCTAATCCCAACTTGGAACAATAACTTATCGCAGACTAGCACTACAACAAAAAGACCTATTAATGACGCTCGACAAGGAGTTTTAATGACGGCTGATACATAAGCGTTATCAAAGTTGAGAAATACCTTTTTCTATGACGGTTTGGGCTAATTCTGGGCTTTTTATAACGTTTATAAAACAAAACGCCATTAATATTTTAGAGCGGTAGCAAACTTATAATTCTTTCACTGTATAAAAGCTCAGTGGGAGAGAGAAAATTCATTTCTCATCCATTTTCTAACCGAGCAGCATCTCTCCTCCTCAAACCTCTTCTCCCCTAATTTTTAACCCTAACCTTAATTACTCCGGCGATGGGCTCGACTACGCAGCAACCCTTCGGCGACTGAGCTATCGGTGCAGAGCCACCACTTCGGCAGCATTCTCTTTCCTTTTCCCCAACTCCAAAACCCTAACCCTAGAGCCCGTTCTCCTTCTTAGAAGTGGATTTCGAGGCTCTAAAGTTGTAATCAGAGTTGGTCCTTTGTTCTCTCATCAACGTGAAAGAAGAAGCTTGTCCGTTAATTGTAGTTTCAGTTCATCTTCTGATGGCAATGACAACATGGCTGGAAATTTCAGTGAGAGTGATGGTATATAAATTCCAGTATGATTGAAGCTGGTATGCTACCAACTGCATTTGTCCTATTTTTTGCTTGTCCATAAGAATCCAAATGTTGGTTCTGAAAAGTTTTTTAAACCCTCCTAAGAATTAAATATTAATCATAAATTTTGTTGTTGTAATATATCTTAGCTATCAAAATCTCAGTGTTATATTTGTTGGAGATAGTATGATTTAGCTTTGGTTCTTTGTACGCATTCATTTTAAACTAAGTCTGCTGCTGCTTGTATTTTTTTGTAAATTTCTCGTGTTATATCACGTTTTATTGAATTCTGAATAAATTTGTGACAACTGTTTATTGGCTGAAATTCCCATGTTGTTGAGGTGAAAAGTGGGTCAGATGGTTTTATGATAAAAATGCGTGATGGTAAAAGTTTAAGATGTGTTCACAACAACCCCCAAGGAGGGAACCTGCCTGATTGTGCTCCTCACCCTGCAATTGTGCTGAAGATGGAAGATGGAAGTGGATTACTTCTTCCTGTCATTTTCGGTATGTAATGTACAAATTCCGAAGTTCATTTATTTATGGAATACTATGCTATTTCCATGGATAATTTCATGTTTCCTTTGCTTTTTCCATTCTGTAGTGGAGATGCCAAGTATTTTGCTAATGGCTGCTGTTAGCAATGTTCAAATTGTAAACCCTTGTACCCTCTTTTTTCTTTTCTAAAGTTATAAAAATAATTGTGGGTTTTGATTGCGGTACTTGCTGGAAGTTCATTTAATGCTCATGTAGAAAGTGGTTTAACGACCTTTTCTTCTTGGGTAGGCTAGACCAACTATATATCATGTTGTGAAAGATATGATTGATAAAATGGGATATCAGGTGAATAGAAGCTAGTCTTGAATTTTTTTCTATAATTAGGTTGGATTCTTGGAACATTTTAGATATCACTGTAGTATTATTGACTAGTTAATGAATGCTTGAAGCACGCACTTCCTGCTTCATCTACTACACCAGTATCTGCTGAAACTTACCTATACAATTTTCTTCATATATTTCATGGTACCTTTCTGTTGTAGGTAAAACTTGTCCGTGTTACCAAAAGAGTGCACGAGGCATATTTTGCTCAGCTGTACCTTACAAAGGTAACAACTTCTTTACACAGAGAGGATGTAGATCAGGTTCTGAGACATTGCTGCTGTGTGCAGGTTGGAAATGAAAAAGAATGTATCGGCTTTGATCTTCGGCCCTCAGATGTGTAACGTCCCAGTCCCAATATACGTATGACTAAGTACGTAGACATGCCAGCTGTATACATACGAAGTACATGGCCCTTGTATGTATACATAAGCTGTAAAATGCAGCAAACCACAACTAAATAATCTCATCTACAAAATAAAGGAATAAAAGATAGCATATAATGAATTTTCTTGGTACAATATGTTGGGTGGAGACACATCCACTACCAACCAAATAAAAATAAAGAAGTACATGATATATAAAAGGCTAAGTGGAAGTAGCAAGGAGGAACCAAGTCACGTCATCTTCGAATAAATGGAGAAGACCACGATCCCGGCTAAGATACCTACGGAAGACATGAACACACACCTGGGGAATAACCAGGTCCTCAGACGGACGTAGCAAGATGCAGGAAGAATAAGCTAATATGAACTGTCAGAATAATAAAATACTATATAAAAGACTATCCTAGAGACAAATATGCAAAGGAGATTCTAACCGCCTAATGTGCAATTTAGAGGACAACTTTCATGCGCATGGATGGGATTTTAGGCTATGTGTACGTAACTGGCATCCAGTCATCTGTATTCGTCTGTAACGTCTAAAACGTCAGAGGGCATCTGCAAATAAATCGCCACATTCCATCCAGAGACTGTGGTTTACCTGTTTGGATTCCCATATGCACTAGCGACTGTCCTCTCCTAATATTTCCCACACTGTTAAAGTCATGTCCATGGCTCGTTCAGTTTTGTAACTACTTGAGTCTCTAAAACCCTAGTCATAACAGTTACGAACAACTACCATCATACGACTTTAGAGATAGCTAGTCAATAAGTCGTGCCCCTAATAAAATGCCTCAAACCGTGTAGTGTGAGTGTCACAGCCAAAGGAGATATAAGGATATCCCCCAACAAGAAGGTAGTCCGCTAACACTAAGTCAACATGTATAAAATAAAGTAACGACTAATAAAGTCGCTTGCACCCAAGTGTGGCTTGGACGCGCAATTTATAACAAAGGAAACTAAAAATATGAAACAAAGTAAATAATATAAAAAATAAATAATATGACAGTAAATTAGCACGGTATACTTGCCTGGGTCCTGAGCACTGTGGTGGCGAAGATCAGACAGAAAAGTAGGTGGAACAACGGCTGCTGAGGAACTAAGGTCCAAACAAACATCTCCGGATGCTGAAAATAGTCTATTATCTAATTATAATTAATACTATACCTATTAGATTTATTTAATAAATTCTATAATTAGGATATAGTACAGGATTTCGTATTAGCTTTCCAAAAAACTAAACGGATCGCATTTTCGTTTCCAGAAACTCCCGAAATCGCAAAAATACTGAAATACGTTTATTTTTTGGATATCTAATACTCAAATAGTTTTACAGAAATCTATAGAACGAATTTTGTCTATTAAAATATGTTTTTGGAAACATTAGCTCGATACGCTTCTTTTAAAAAAAACTGGAGGCGAAACTGTCACGCCCCAGAACCAGAATACTGGAGAGCGGAGGCAGGCATAACCAGCTACGTATAATGAAATGGAATCCACGTCACTATACGGTCACGGCTGTCTAGATATATGAGGGTTTAACTACAATCCATCAGTCTCCTATGGTCAAGAACAAGCCTATTGTCTCAATCACAAGCAAGTAGTAACAGTCACAAGATATTAGAGCATCAATATACAATAGTAAGGCGTCCCATACATTACATATTGGATGATCATGAAGCTAGTCGTACAAAATGTCAGGAATAGCAAGAGTTTCAGTCATACATGATCAACCCTAGGATTTGTCAATCATGTTACAGCCCGTAGGCAGACAGTAAATAAAGGTGCAATACGAGCTAACACGTGCTCGCCAGCTAAACGCCTCAAAAGAATAATTTTACAAATAGAGTGGGAGGACAAAAGAAACCCACTCGTTGCCCTGGTTACGCCTGGTGGTCACCATCGGACTGGAAGACAGGTGGATCCTCTGTTGCTGCTCCGATATCTGGCCACACAAAACTAGCTGGGTCAGACCCCAGAAAGAGCAAGTGCCACAAAGGAGGCTTCACTTAGGAACTAAAACCAGCATATCATAATGGAATATTAAAGATAATAAATAAAGAACTGATAATAATAGAGATAACAACAGTAAACTGAGTACGAGGAAACTATTCAAGTAGCCAGGTCACAACCCTTAAACCAAACAAGGACCGGGGTTGCAGCCCTTCACCTGAATAGAAACCCGTCTCAAATACTATTGGTACAGTGAAGACAATAAACGAAGAGAGGACACAGAACTGCTCCGGGAGCCAGGTTACAACCCTTAAACCAAACAAGGACCGGGGTTGTAATCCTTCGCCTGAACAGAACTGGACCCCTGATCTTTATTGCTAAGGCCAGTATAAATAATCATGGTATTAAGGTAAGGTAAAATATGACGAACATGGCATGGGATTGCAATAAGACAATAAACGAAGAGAGGACACAGAACTGCTCCGGAAGCCAGGTTACAACCCTTAAACCAAACAAGGACCGGGGTTGTAACCCTTCGCCTGAACAGAACTGGACCCCCGATCGTTATTGTTAAGGCAAGCATCAATAATCATGTCATGTCACAATCTTGCACAGGATCAGGATAAGACTAAGCTGGAATAAACTACATCCAATCAATCACGGCCAATCAAGAGTACGGCTTGATACTTTTAACTAACTAGGGTTATAACAGGCCTAGTTACTAGCAAGATGCAATGAGATTATCCCAACAGCCACAAGCCCTGCAGACCATCCGGTTATCCAGGTCGAATGTCCGTTTAGGAAGAATGCAACACATGACTGTGTGCTAGAAATGTGCCCTACTCGTCGGTAGGCTACAAGTCCACTGAATGCGCCCAGATAACGGGATTGCCTGTAGCTGGGAATCTCTTCATGACTACTGAATCATTCTAGTTAATTAGCCTTAGTCAATTTCAGTAGGTACCCCTGACCGTGGTACTCAGGGGTCCCCATCCTAGACATGATGCAAGACAGTACTAGTTTATTTGTACAAACACAATCGCCTACGGTGTCCAAGTCTTTTATACTTGTCATGTCAGGCTAGCTGTCGTAACAGCATGCCGAGATATATCATGTCAGTTTACTTGTCAAGAGTGCGCCACAGCGGGCCACTATCGTGTTCTATTCTTACAATATTATGAATGAGAGAAACTTGCATAAAATAACTAGTGACATATTCTTGATGCCAAGGAAATGATCTACAACTTCCACGTTGAAAGTTGGGAGAAATTCGAGCCATAATTCAGTCAATTAGGACATATAACAGTTAGAAATAGTCAAAATATGCATTATGCGGCCTATTCTGCGACACCATATGCGGCCAACTGCGACATGCGGCTTATGCGGCTCAACTGCGACATCGTATACGGCCTACTGCGACATGCGGCTCATGCAGCTCAACTGCGGCATGCTATGCGGCCAACTGCGACATGCGGCTCATGCGGCTCGACTGCGACATGCTATGCGGCCTACTGCGACATGCGGCTCATGCAGCTCAACTGCGGCATGCTATGCGACCAACTGCGACATGCGGCTCATGCGGCTCGACTGCGACATCATATGCGGCCAACTGCGACATATGTCTCATGCGGCTCAACAGCGACATCATATGCGGCCAACTGCGACATATGTCTCATGCGGCTCAACAGCGACATCATATGCGGCCAACTGCGACATATGTCTCATGCGGCTCAACAGCGACATCATATGCGGCCAACTGCGATATATGTCTCATGCGGCTCGACAGTGACATGCTATGCGGCCAACTGCGACATATGTCTCATGCGGCTCAACAGCGACATCATATGCGGCCAACTGCGACATATGTCTCATGCGGCTCAACAGCGACATCATATGCGGCCAACTGCGACATACGTCTCATGCTGCAGATGAACATAGAAGTTTGACCAAAATTATTTTGGCCATAACTTGCTCATCCGAAGTCGAAATCAAGCGAAACAAAAGCCAAAACTGCATGAAATTGAATTCTCTACAACATAGAACCATTAGCTTTCGAAAATAACCAAGTTTTAGAGATCAAAACCAAGAAAACCGAAAAGTTATAAACTTAGATCTATAAGAAATTATCCATCAAAATAAAAAAGGCCAAGTTCTAAAGAGTCTTAAAATCAAGTAAGGAAGAGAATGGAACAATAAAACTTGAGATCCAATATGAAGCAAGTTTACACTTGCCTAGCTCTCTTCCCTGGTAGGTAGAAGAGTAATGGTGGAGAAGAAGAAGTGAAGGAGAAGAATAAATGAAGAGAGAGAGAGTTAGGTAGAAATATAAATGAGGGTGGTGGTGGTAGGTGGGGTTTTTTTTTCTTTTGGTTCATGGTGAACCCAAAAGCAAACCAAACCAAGCTAAGCCGAACCAAGCTAAGCCATAACCAATGACATACCAAAATAACCATACAGGAAAATATGCAAATAACCATACAGGAAAATACGCAAATACGAGTCAAGAATACGTACACGTATACCAAGATACGTAATACAAACTATAGGTATTACAACTCTACCCACCTTAAAAGAATTCTGTCCTCGGAATTTAATCAAGAGGCTAGAATTGCAAGGACAAGCTATACTAATCGTAAGCTATAACAAGCAGTCTATCATGCAGTCATTTATTTAAGCATGGAATTGAAAGCATAAGGCATAAGGAAGACATTATACCTTACGAGTCAAACAGGTCGGGATATCGCGATCGGATATCATCCTCACGCTCCCACGTCGACTCACCCAAAGAGTGATGACCCCAAGCAACTCGGACTAACTTGATAGTCTTGTTCTTGAGTGTCTTCTCTCTTCGGTCCAATATAGACACGGGCCTCTCCTCATACGAAAGGTTGGTACCAATAACCAATTTCGAATGATCCAGGATGTTGCTCGGGTCCGGAATATACCGTCGCAGTTAGGATACATGGAATACGTCATGTACCTTACGTAGCGATGGTGGAAGAGCGAGACGATAGGATACATCTCCTACTCGCTCCAGAATGTCGAATGGCCCTATATACCTAGGACTAAGCTTTCCTCGCATGCCGAAATGAATGACGCCACGGTTAGGCGAAATCCTCAGGAATACATGGTCGCCGACAGAAAACTCAAGAGGGCGCCGATGAGAATCGGCCTAATGACGCTGGCGATCTTGGGCAACTCGAAGATGATCTCTGACTCTTCTGACCACTTCAACGGTCTGAGCAATCATTTCCGGACCAAGCATCTGCCTCTCTCCGACATCGTCCCAGGCTAGCGGGGATCGACACTTCCTACCATACAGTGCCTCGAACGGTGCCATCTGGATGCTGGCCAGGAAACTGTTGTTGTACGAGAACTCCACCAGGTGCACGTGATCTTCCCACGAACCACCGAAGTCGAGTGTACATGACCGCAACATATCTTCAAGAGTCTGGATCGTACGTTCCGACTGGCCATCTGTCTGCGGGTGATAAGCTGTACTGAACTGGAGGTGAGTTCCCAAACCTTCATGCAAGCTATGCCAAAAGTGCGACGTAAATCTTGAATCTCTATCCGAAGTGATACTGACTGGTACACCGTGTAATCTGACAATCTGCCGGAGATACATCTCCGCTAGCTGAGCCGTCGACTGACCAACTCTGAACGGGAGAAAGTGAGCCACCTTCGTGAGCCTGTCTATGACAACCCAAATAGCGTCTCTGTCAGCCGGGGATCTAGGCAACCCAGTCACAAAATCCATGGTTATATGCTCCCATTTCCACTCGGGAATCGACAATGGTTGAAGTAGTCCAGCTGGTCTCTGATGTTCAGCCTTAACTTGTTGGCAGACTAAACAACGAGAGACAAACCGGGCTATCTCCCTCTTCATGCCATTCCACCAAAAGTGCTGGCGGATATCACGGTACATCTTCGTGCCACCGGGATGAATGGAATACTGCGAACTGTGGGCCTCTGCCATGATCTCCTGTCTGATATCTCTACTAGGTACACAAAGACGCTTACCATGTCGAAGCGTACCGTCTTCATGAATGCATAACTCTGGTCTTCGTCCTGTCTCACACTCTGCTCTGAGTCGCTGAAGCTTAGAATCTGCTGACTGTGCCATCCGGATCCTCTCGACTATAGTGGACTGAACTTGCATGTGGCTATCAATGCCACACTGGAAGGAAGGACAACTTCTATACCCATCTTCTGAAGATCGGCTAACAGTTCTGGTTGCGCTGTCAGGAAATAAACTCCTGCCCTCCTGCTCAATGCATCTGCAACAACGTTGGCCTTCCCTGGGTGATACTGCAGGTTGACATCATAATCCACAAGCATCTCTAGCCATCTTCTCTGACGCATGTTGAGATCCTTCTGAGTGAAAACATACTTCAGGCTCTTGTGGTCGGTGAAAATTTCTACCCTATCTCCGTACAAGTAGTGCCTCCACAACTTAAGTGCAAACACTACTGCTGCCAGCTCCAAGTCATGGGTTGGGTAATTTCTCTCATGGTCACGAAGTTGTCGTGACGCATAAGCTATTATCTTTCCATGCTGCATCAGAACACATCCTAAACCTCTGCCCGAAGCATCACAATACACTGAGAATCCTCCGGTTCCATCTGGAAGCGTGAGAATAGGAGCCGTTATCAAGCCTCGCTTCAACCTCTCAAAAGAATCCTGGCACTCTACTGTCCAAGCAAACTGTACAACCTTGCGGGTCAACTGGGTCAATGGCGCGGAAATTCGAGCAAAGTCTGAAACAAATCGCCGGTAGTAGCCGGCCAAGCCAAGAAAACTGTGAATTTCTGCCACTGTGCTAGGTACCGGCCACGTTTCAATGGCCACGATCTTCTGAGGATCCACTTCAACTCCTCCTCATGTGATGATATGACCCAAATACGAAATGCGATCGAGCCAGAACTCGCATTTACTAAACTTGGCATATAACTGGTGCTCTCTGAGAATCTGGAGGACAACTCGGAGATGCTGCTCATGCTCCGCTTCACTCTTGTTGTAGACCAGGATGTCGTCTAGGAACACAATCACTAACTGATCCAAATAAGGCATGAAGATGCGATTCATGAGGTCCATGAATACAGCCGGCGCATTGGTTGCTCCAAATGGCATCACAAGGAACTCCCAATGCCCATACCTAGATCTGAAAGCAGTCTTCGGGATGTCCTGCTCTCTGACTCTGATCTGATGGTATCCTGATCGTAAGTCAATCTTCGAAAATACTGACGCCCCTTTGAGTTGATCAAACAAGTCATCTATCCTCGGGAGAGGATATCTGTTCTTGATTGTCACTGAGTTCAAGGTACGATAATCAACACACAATCTGGATGTACCATCCTTCTTTTTCACAAGAAGCATCGGGGCTCCCCAAGGCGATCCACTAGCACGAATGAATCCCTTGGTTCTGAGTTCTTCAATCATCTTGTACAATATCTCTAACTCTGACGGCGCCATCCTGTAGACTCTCTCTGACACTGGAGCTGTCCCGGGAATCAAGTCGATGGTAAACTCGATCTCTCGCTCTGGCGACATCCCTGGAAGCTCTTCTGGGAAAACATCTGGAAACTCTTCGACTATCCGAGGTAACTGTACTACTGCCACTGCCATCCGCAACACTGGAGGAGAAGGTTCAACTTCGCCTCGGGAGAAGGAAAACTCCGGCTCGCCTGGAATGCTAAAAATAACCCTGCCAATATGGCAGTCTATCCTAGCATACTGGTCCCTCAACCAATCCATCCCTAAGACCACATCATAATCGGCCATCGGGAACTCTATCAATCTAGCGGGGAATTCTCTACCGCTAACTACGACCCGACACGAGGAAAATACTCTATCTACTCCCACAAGTCCGTTACCAGTAAGTATATTGAGCCTTACTGATAATGACTCGGGCTCCAGTCCTACCCGTGTCGCAAATCGTGCAGACATAAATGAATGTGAGGCACCAGAATCAAATAATACTGAAGCTGGAAAGGTGTTGACGAGAATAGTACCTGCCACCACCTCATCTGGTGCTATTCCTTCTTCTTCCATGGTCAAAGCCAGCACTTGACCATGTCCTCTAGGTGCGGGTCCCCTCTGCTGAAAATTCCTCTGCCTGCTCTGGATCAGGGCTTGGGCTTGGGCATACTGTTGCGGTCTCTGCTGCTGGAATGCCAGGGCCTGCATCGGCAATGGCCTCGGGAACGGGTGGCCTCGGGAACGGGTACTGCAGCTGCTGCTACTGTTGGACTGGTGCTGGTCCTCTAACTGAAGGACTAGAGAAAGCGGATGAACTCCCCCTGTTCGGGCAGTTCCCAACCCTGTGGTCCGGGGCACCACAAACCAAGCACAAACCTTGTGCTCTACGACACTCTGACACCACATGTCCTGGCTTCCCGCAGTGTGAACATCCCACTGCGGAAGACTGCTTCTGCTTCTGCTGCTGAGGGTGCGTCGGGGTGGAATGCTGAACCGACGTCACTGAGGCCGCCCGCCTCGGAGCTCCAATGGTCAAAGCCCTGGCTGCCGGGGCTGGTGCTGATGACTGATTCATCTGCCCGTGAGATCGCTTCCGACCTCCGGTCCTATCCACGATCCTCTGGGAGGTATATTCATGCCTCCGGGCTGCTCTTAACACTGCATCAAAAGTCTGATGCTCAAACTGCTCTACCGCCAATAAAATCTCTAGGTGGAGCCCCTGCTGGAACCGATGGGCTCTATCGAACTCGGTCGCCACCAAGGTGGGAGCAAACCGACTAAGCCTGGAGAACTCGGCCGCATATCCATCGACCGTCCTGCCCATCTGCTTCAGATTGGTGAACCTCGTCTGTAGATCATACCGAGCTACAGCATCAAAATACTTGGTCTAGAATCTCTCCCTGAATACTGCCCATGAAATAGGGGCCACTAATCCATTGACCTGCGCTGCCCACCAGCTGCGAGCAAGATCCAATAGCTGCAGGCGCACCACGGCCACCTTCTCGTTCTCTGGAGTCCTGACTGCTTCTAGAATTACCTCTGTGTCCTGAAGCCATGCATCTGCAGCGATCGCATCTTCACTGCCATCGAAGAAGGGAGGGTTCAAGCGCTTGAAGCTGTTGGTCGCGCTATTACCCTGATGACCTCCTCTGGTCAAAGCATCTGCCACCGCCTGGTGCAAGGCATCTCCGCGACGATCCTGGGAAGCTAATAGGGACCTGATGAGACCCACCAAAGTGCCATCATCAGGCTCTGCATGCTGGACGGGCTGAACTGGTGGTTCTCCTTCGGTAGGCATGACTCTGGAGGCTACTCCTGAATGCTGGGCTTGATCTCCAGGTTGCTGCTGGTCCACGGGAGGTGCAACGCCTTGCTGGTCAGCAGGCCCAGGAACAATGCCGCTGAAGAAGACGACATAGGGAACAATAAGGAAGGACCATGACAGATCAACGATACAAGCATGTGATCAGGTCAAGATTCTCAGGGATTTGAAGATACGAGCAGAGATCAAGGGCAAATACTGATTGAGACATCTATTCGGTAAACCCTCCCATATCTTGATTTACAAGACCTGCATGGGCCACCACTAAAACCATGTCACGCCCCAGAACCAGAATACTGGAGAGCGGAGGCAGACATAGCCAGCTACGTATAATGAAATGGAATCCACGTCACTATACGGTCACGGCTGTCTAGATATATGAGGGTTTAACTACAATCCATCAGTCTCCTATGGTCAAGAACAAGCCTATTGTCTCAATCACAAGCAAGTAGTAACAGTCACAAGATATTAGAGCATCAATATACAATAGTAAGGCGTCCCATACATTACATATTGGATGATCATGAAGCTAGTCGTACAAAATGTCAGGACTAGCAAGAGTTTCAGTCATACATGATCAACCCTAGGATTTGTCAATCATGTTACAGCCCGTAGGCAGACAGTAAATAAAGGTGCAATACGAGCTAACACGTGCTCGCCGGCTAAACACCTCAAAAGAATAATTTTACAAATAGAGTGGGAGGACAAAAGAAACCCACTCGTTGCCCTGGTTACGCCTGGTGGTCACCATCGGGCTGGAAGACAGGTGGATCCTCTGTTGCTGCTCCGATATCTGGCCACACAAAACTAGCTGGGTCAGACCCCAGAAAGAGCAAGTGCCACAAAGGAGGCTTCACTTAGGAACTAAAACCAGCATATCATAATGGAATATTAAAGATAATAAATAAAGAACTGATAATAATAGAGATAACAACAGTAAACTGAGTACGAGGAAACTATTCAAGTAGCCAGGTCACAACCCTTAAACCAAACAAGGACCGGGATTGCAGCCCTTCACCTGAATAGAAACCCATCTCAAATACTATTGGTACAGTGAAGACAATAAACGAAGAGAGGACACAGAACTGCTCCGGGAGCCAGGTTACAACCCTTAAACCAAACAAGGACCGGGGTTTTAACCCTTCGCCTGAACAGAACTGGACCCCTGATCTTTATTGCTAAGGCCAGTATAAATAATCATGGTATTAAGGTAAGGTAAAACATGACGAACATGGCATGGGATTGCAATAAGACAATAAACGAAGAGAGGACACAGAACTGCTCCGGAAGCCAGGTTACAACCCTTAAACCAAACAAGGACCGGGGTTGTAACCCTTCGTCTGAACAAAACTGGACCCCCGATCGTTATTGTTAAGGCAAACATCAATAATCATGTCATGTCACAATCTTGTACAGGATCAGGATAAGACTAAGCTGGAATAAACTACATCCAATCAATCACGGCCAATCAAGAGTACGGCTTGATACTTTTAACTAACTAGGGTTATCACAGGCCTAGTTACTAGCAAGATGCAATGAGATTATCCTAACAGCCACAAGCCCTGCAGACCATCCGGTTATCCAGGTCGAATGTCCGTTTAGGAAGAATGCAACACATGACTGTGTGCTGGAAATGTGCCCTACTCGTCGGTAGGCTACAAGTCCACTGAATGCGCCCAGATAACGGGATTGCCTGTAGCTGGGAATCTCTTCATGACTACTGAATCATTCTAGTTAATTAGCCTTAGTCAATTTTAGTAGGTACCCCTGACCGTGGTACTCAGGGGTCCCCATCCTAGACATGATGCAAGACAGTACTAGTTTATTTGTATAAACACAATCGCCTACGGTGTCCAAGTCTTTCATACTTGTCATGTCAGGCTAGCTGTCGTAACAGCATGCCGAGATATATCATGTCAGTTTACTTGTCAAGAGTGCGCCACAGCGGGCCACTATCGTGTTCTATTCTTACAATATTATGAATGAGAAAAACTTGCATAAAATAACTAGTGACATATTCTTGATGCCAAGGAAATGATCTACAACTTCTACGTTGAAAGTTGGGAGAAATTCGAGCCATAATTCAGTCAATTAGGACATATAACAGTTAGAAATAGTCAAAATATGCATTATGCGGCCTATTCTGCGACACCATATGCAGCCAACTGCGACATGCGGCTTATGCAGCTCAACTGCGACATCGTATGCGGCCTACTGCGACATGCGGCTCATGCAGCTCAACTGCGGCATGCTATGCGGCTAACTGCGACATGCGGCTCATGCGGCTCGACTGCGACATGCTATGCGGCCTACTGCGACATGCGGCTCATGCAGCTCAACTGCGGCATGCAATGCGGCCAACTGCGACATGCGGCTCAGGCGGCTCGACTGCGACATCATATGTGGCCAACTGCGACATATGTCTCATGCGGCTCAACAGCGACATCATATGCGGCCAACTGCGACATATGTCTCATGCGGCTCAACAGCGACATCATATGCGGCCAACTGCGACATATGTCTCATGCGGCTCAACAGCGACATTATATACGGCCAACTGCGACATATGTCTCATGCGGCTCGACAGCGACATGCTATGCGGCCAACTGCGACATATGTCTCATGCGCTCAACAGCGACATCATATGCGGCCAACTGCGACATATGTCTCATGCGGCTCAACAGCGACATCATATGCGACCAACTGCGACATATGTCTCATGCGGCTCAACAGCGACATCATATGCGGCCAACTGCGACATACGTCTCATGCTGCAGATGAACCTAGAAGTTTGACCAAAATTATTTTGGCCATAACTTCCTCATCCGAAGTCGAAATCAAGCGAAACAAAAGCCAAAACTGCATGAAATTGAATTCTCTACAACAAAGAACCATTAGTTTTCGAAAATAACCAAGTTTTAGAGATCAAAACCAAGAAAACCGAAAAGTTATAAACTTAGATCTACAAGAAATTATCCATCAAAATGAAAAAGGCCAAGTTCTAAAGAGTCTTAAAATCAAGTAAGGAAGAGAATGGAACAATAAAACTTGAGATCCAACATGAAGCAAGTTTACACTTGCCTAGCTCTCTTCCCTGGTAGGTAGAAGAGTAATGGTGGAGAAGAAGAAGTGAAGGAGAAGAATAAATGAAGAGAGAGAGAGTTAGGTAGAAATATAAATGAGGGTGGTGGTGGTAGGTGGGGTTTTTTTTTCTTTTGGTTCATGGTGAACCCAAAAGCAAACCAAACCAAGCTAAGCCGAACCAAACTAAGCCATAACCAATGACATGCCAAAATAACTATACAGGAAAATACGCAAATAAATATACAGGAAAATACGCAAATACGAGTCAAGAATACGTACACGTATACCAAGATACGTAATACAAACTATAGGCATTACAGAAACAGAGTTCGAAGCTAGGAGATATCATCATTCCAAGTTGCTCTTGCTAATAAAAAGCGGGGCTGAATTCTAATGACGAATTTTAGAGTTTCTATTGGACTAAAAATAATTTCGAATTATGGATGATAGAAGGGGGATGTATTGGGTTTATATAGGTATTTATTTCAGATTTATCTCCTAAATTAGATAGGATTTGATTTAAATAAATGGGAGTTTGCTTTATTAGGATAGGATATAGATAGAGATATTTTCCAAGTAGAAGTAGGATTAGTATTAATTTAAAATATAGTTTATGTTTATCTAAATTATCTATAACATTATTTAAAATTACTATAGATAATAACTATAGTTAATATTTATTTAAACAACCTTCATCTAATCTCATTTATACAAGCTGAAATATCTAATACTAATTTGACATTTATTCTATATTATGTACAATATAAGTAACATGTAAAAAGTAATAAAAGTTATGAAATAAATTCTAAAATTTTGAGGAAAAAAAATTGTATAATATAGTTTAGATCCTTAATGTACTAGAAAATTAGCTTTATATATATTTATACTAAATTCACCAATGAGCACAATACTAAATATATGTAAAATAATACAAATTATATAATAAGTCAATAAATAGTTATTTAAAAATCCAAAAATTCTACAAATATTTATTTTGAAAAATCAAGGGATTTACAAAAGTCTTATCTAGATAAGGATTAAGAAGAGTTTTAATTCCCCTTAGATTTTTCACTATTTAATTCAAATTGATTTAAAAGTAACTCAATCAAATATAATCCAATGTAGATAGAGACTAGGATTTATTTAAACCCAAATAGATAATTCTATTATTAAATTTAAACCAATACATTCATATCTAAATCCAAATCCTATTTAAATATAGATAAATTACACATTTAAATTAAACTATTTAATTTAAATCAATAAATCAAATCATAATTTAATTTATCACAAATATATCCAAAATATCTTTTTATAAAATTTATATAATAATTAATTTCAAAATTCTAACATATATTTTAAATATTAGTAGGAAATATCTTCAAAATACCCTTTAAATAATTTAGGTAAAAATAATTTCGAAAATAAACATAAATATTTACATATTTAAAATACCTTCTTGCTAAATAAATTATTATAAATAATAAAAATAAATTTTGAAAATATACATGAAATAATTTTCATGCGCTTTACACGAGTAGAATATTCACATAATCTTGTTTTTCTAAATTACCACTTATTAAAATAAGATAGCCTTTTATAAATAACTAAAATAATAAGTTTTGGCAACCTCGATAGATACTTTTCACAACTTTTAATAAAAATAATTATTATATATATAATTTTGAAACCATTACCGATAATAAAATTAAAAACCATTTTTCTAAAAATATGTACCTCGCACATATTCGCACTCGACGAGTAAATACGAAAAAAAATGCAAATTCCCGCGCGACGTACAATACGACTATGCGACATATAAATACAAAAAAATCAGTACTAAAATATAGTAGAAATTTAGGGATTTTACATTCTACCCAACTTACAAGAATTTCGTCCTCGAAATTAAGAATAAGTAGGGGGGTAAGAAGGCACAAGGGGTATATTGGTAATGACAATTCGACGAGTCCTTGGACGAGGCAAGAAACAACATAAACAAGCATTAGAAAATCGTGATTTAGATAATAAATCACGGACATGGCTAATAAACGTAAAAGGAAAAGATTAAAAGTTTTAAGTGGATCCATATAAAAAATTTAGAGACTTAAGATATGGTTTCGTGGGAGTAGGTTAATGGCACGATTAGGAGAACGATTAGATTCACTCCTAATTGAAGTGATTAGGAAGTCGTGATAGAAGGTCGAGGAAGGGACGAGTAGTTAAGATAAAGATATAGTCACATCGAGTGTTACTGGTCACAAGAGATCGGATAGCTAGAGGAAATTCAAGTACAGCGCTTTCGTCCTTCCAAAATAAGTGAAGGCAAAAGCAATATAGAGTTCAAAGACGATATTATCGAATACGAATACGTGGTTCAAAGGCGGCCGAATAATTCAAAAAGAATTGTCAAGGCAATAGTGGATGAGATTCTAAGGGGTAAGTTTAACTATATCTCAACCACGTAGGATAATAGTGTGAAAGGTGAACCAAAGTGCACTAGGTTGATCAGACCATCATGCACCGGTTCTGAGTAGACAATTTGTTAGTGGGGGCCCCCAATAAAATATATGTCCTTGAACAAGCTTGAATAAAAAGTAAGCTTGCAAAAATTAGGCTATTTAGCAGCATTAGTCACGATGGTAAAAACATAGGCAAGGGAGCGTAAGACTGAAAGAAGGTAGAATTAGTTCAGCTCCTTAAGAAACTAAGTCTTGTCATGTGATTGTTCCTATACATTCATCCTACTGTCTTTTATCTAAGGCTTGGTGGGCTAGATAAGTTAGGGTCCTATAAAGGCTATAGTCTAAGTAATCATGTTAATATGGGTCACAAGAAAAATAAATGTTAGGTCGTGAGGTGTCTACCCAACATCAAGCACGAAAGAAGGATAAGAATTAACGGTAGAGGGAATCAAGCAAGATGCAAATCAAGGGATTCAAAATAGAATCGAGAAGGTCAAGTATGTGGATGAGATCTTAGACTCTAATCCTATCCGCAGGCTTGCTTGGTACGGTAAAGTAACCAAACAATTTATCTTGACCTGCATGGGCCACCACAAAAACATGTAACGCCCCAGTCCCAATATACGTAGGACTAAGTACGTAGACATGCTAGCTGTATACATACGAAGTACATGCACTACTAAAATATCATCTAATAGCGACGTAATTTAGCGACGGCAAGAAATGACATCGCTATTAGCGACATCTTTGTAAACACGTCGCACAACGTCGCTGGCTAGCGACGTTCTGCGACAGGAGATTCTGACGTCGTTGAATAGCGACGTTCAGCGACATATTCTAAGTTTATGTCGCCATTTTACGACGGTTAGCGACGTCGACTGGTGACGTCGCTAATTATTTTACTTAGGGCACGTTGTACTCTTTTTTCCTCCCCACTCGAAATATTTTCCCCCCTCTCCAAATTTTCTCCCCCTCCTCGAGCTCCTCCTGCGACTCCTCCCCCCGCGATTTCCTCCGGCGACTCCCCCCTGGCGACCCCTATCCCATCGTGCTCCTCCTCCTCCTCGACCTCCTCCTCCTCGAGCTCCTCCTCCTCTTCGTCAGGTAAACCCTAACCTAACTCCTCCTCCTCCTCCTCCTCCTCCTCCTCCTCTCCCACGGACACACACACACACACACGGACACACACGGACACGGACACACACACACACACAGACACAGACACAGACACACACACATATCCGCGGTTTGCTAATAAATATTGGCAAAAGGGGATGAATATTGAGGCTGCTATCGACGCCAGGATATTTGAAGGAAATATTGACCGCAACCAAACATCAGTAGGATTTTAATTTGAATACTTAATCAAGAATACTCTAATAATTAAGCATAGATATGGTGAATTGAGCACGTGTTCTCACTTAGTAAATAATCTATTTGTACTAACTAATCCCACAAAGGGATTAGATATGGTCGATGTATATTTTTTTTCCCAAATTATGTTTAGACTTTGGTTGAATGATTTTGGAGGATATAACAGAAGTGAGATTCTCAAGGGAATATAGATATTAATTTCATATACATTATTTGAAAATATATGGTTAGCTTTCATTCCAGAGATTAAGTTAGAGTGAGTTACAAGAAATTATTCAATGAGCCGGTCTCTTATCGTACATCTTTCGTGCCATGATCAACTTAATGTCTAGAGATAAGTGCAGCAGGAATGTCAATCTTCATTTTCATGCAGTCAAGTGAATGTCATGAAATGTAGACGGTGCCTGCTCACTGAATAATTTCTATATACATGAGACCATCATCTGGGAACTTTAAAAACTTATGGTTAATTTAATCGGTATATAACAAATGATGATGTTACGTACATTGTCCGTCCCAAGGGAATGACCGTGTCGGTTCACAGCCATGTGGCTTGCAGTCATTGATCTCATGGTCCGAAATGGACAATGACTGGCAGCCACGTAGGCGGGGCCGGTACAGTCACCTTCTAGGAGTAGACAAAATATTATTTTCGGTACAACAACCACTAACAACGTACAAGTCAACTTTATTAACAATCGATAAATAATCACATTTTGAATGGCCACGAGCTAGTAGTTTCCTCTAGATCCCAAACCACATGAATCTAGCAATAAACAAAGATGTGTACTTTGAACAAATCTGTAAATGAGAGGGCCTAAACTCAACCAGAATTTTAACAACTATGGAGGTTTGTAGTGTAAGGGTTTCTTGATTGTGATGAATGTAGAGAATGTGTTCTAGTTTTATTATTGATGATTGTTGTTTAACAATGTTTTTTGTTGTTGTTGTCTTCATGTTTGTTAAATGACACCCAAATACTAGTTTTAGTTGTTTAAATGACACCCAGATACTAGTTTTAGTTTCAGTTTGCTTTGGTAACTCACTATTGCTCATTACTTGGTACTAGTTTTAGTTGATTGTGTTTTTTTAAGACTAAACAAATGACACCCAGATATTACTTGTGTGTATGAGATAGCTTGAGTTGACTTTGGTCATTATTGGTACTTGAATTATAGGTTAGGCTTGTATAGCCTTGAATGGTGTGTGCTAGCTAGTATTGGGATACCAATAGCGATAAGGTAAAGGGTACCTTGGTAGGTAATGACTAAAAATAGGATATTTGACTTAGATTTGACCTTGTTTGACCAAGGTTGACTATTTTGACTGAAAGTCAAAGTAGAGTCAACATCTGACCAAGATTGGACTAAGAGTTGACAAAGTCAACTATAGGTCAACCCTTGACCTACTTTGACCTTGTTTGACCTTGTTTGACTTTGTTTGACTTAGCTTGACCTTTTTTGACTTAGTACAACCTAGTTTGACCTAGATTGCATATCATTGTTATTAGTAACTGTCTGCTACTAATGTGTATCCCATAATAAGACATAATATACGAATTTGTGCCTATTGGATAATATGTGTCCATCTTTGCAGAATTATTTCCAAATGGATATGAATTACTACTTGCGAAATCATTCATGGATGTACAATCGTCGTCCTGATGATATGTGTGGTGTGCGGGATGAATACATAGCGGGAGTAGAGCAGTTCCTGCAGTTTGCTAAGGCGTTCCCTCAGTACATGGACGACACCAAAATTAAGTGTCCGTGTATGAAATGTCATAACGTGAAATATTATCCAGAAGTGGAAGTGACATATCATTTGTACTCGAGGGGTTTCACGCCTAATTACTATCAGTGGACCGCACACGGAGAACTTGTGTCTTTAGCATCAGAGCCGAAGCCTTATGTTGAGCCGTATATATATGCGGGACCTAATTTTGTTTCAGATAATCATGCATACGACGACGGGTGCGTGAACATGGTTTTCGATACCGCGGGGCCTAGTTTCGTTCATGATGCACCTGAGGAGGCACCGAACGTCGATGCTGCACAGTTCATGGAGTTGCTGGAGAATGCAAGGACTCCATTGTATCCTGGTTGTGAGGATCATTCACCGTTGGAGGTAGTTACAAGACTGTTGAGCATTAAGTCAGATTTTAACATGTCGCAAGAATGCTACAACCGAGTGTTGGAGTTGATTATAGAGATCTTGCCGGCGGGTGCTAAGTTGCCTAAAGTCTTCTACCGGTCTAAGAGGATGGTGAGATCGCTCTAGATGGGATACGAGAAAATCGATTCCCGTCGCAATGGGTGCATGCTGTACTACAAAGACGACAAGGACGCAGATGTGTGCAGATTTTGTGGTGCTGATCGCTATAAGACAACTAGAACAGGAAGGTCTACCGGTGCAAGAAGACCGACCGATTCAATGCACTACTTGCCTTTAACACCGCGGTTGTAAAGATTATTTATGGTAAAAGAGACGGCCGAAAATATGAGTTGGCACAAGCAAGAACAGATTGAAGGAGTGTTGGATCACCCATCCGATGGAGAAGCGTGGAAGCACTTTGATCGAGTGTATCCTGATTTTGCTTCAGATCCGCGCAATGTCAGGTTGGGACTATCTTCTGACGGTTTTACTCCTTTTGGTCTTTCGGGATCCCAGTATTCGTGCTGGCCTGTGATTGTCACTCCGTATAACCTACCGCCTTGGATGTGCATGAAGACTCAGTACATGTTCCTAACAGTTATAATTCCTGGTCCGAACAATCCCAAGAGGAACATTGACGTATACTTACAGCCTTTGATAGATGAGTTGAATCAGTTATGGGAAGTAGGCGCTAACACGTACGATGTTTCCAGGAAGCAGAATTTTCAGATGAAGGCAACCCTTATGTGGACCATCAACGACTTTTCGGCCTATGGAATATTATCTGGATGGAGCACTCATGGCCGTCTCTCATGTCCGTATTGCATGGACCGTAGTAAGGCTTTCTGCTTGAAACACGAAGAAAAACCGTGCTTCTTTGATTGTCATCGGCAATTTCTGCCAAAAGATCATCCGTTCTGAAGGAACAGGAATGCATTCCGTGCCGGCGTTGTAGAGAAGGGTGATCCACCGCCAAGGTGGTACAGAGCCACGATATGGAAGGAGGTTAAAGATTTTCCAAGTGCTATCGAAGATCCTACAACTGGGTACAAGTGCGATGGATTTGGTAGAGATCATAATTGGACAAAGAGGAGCATATTCTGGGATCTGCCATACTGGAGTACCAATCTGATCAGACATAATCTTGATGTCATGCATATTGAGAAGAATGTGTTTGATAATATAATTAATACTGTGATGGACGTAAAAGGAAAAACGAAAGACAATCCCAAGGCCAGGTTGGACTTAGAATAAATATGCAAACGCCTTGCGTTGCATTTGATACAGCAGAATGGAAAACAGTTCCTGCCGAAGTTAATTTTCTCGCTGGACAAAGAGGATAAAGTGAGACTTTGTCGGTGGATCCAGGGCCTAAAATTTCCAGACGAATATGTGTCAAATCTGAGAAGATGTGTCGATTCGAAGGAAAACAAATTGACGGGTATGAAGAGCCACGACTGTCACGTATTCATGGAGAGGTTAATTCCGATTGCATTTCGGGAATTCTTACCGCAGGCAGTTTGGAATCCATTGACGGAGCTTAGCATATTCTTCAGGGATCTTTGTTCTAAGAAATTGCTCGTTGATCGTCTAGAAAAGTAAGAGAAGGACATTGCGGTAATACTATGCAAACTAGAGAGGGTATTTCCTCCTGGATTCTTCGACTCTATGGAGCATTTGCCGATTCATCTATCCTATGAGGCACGTGTTGGTGGACCCATCGAATATCGATGGATGTACCCGTTCGAGCGACATTTGAATCACCTAAAAAGAAAGGTGAAAAATAAGGCACGGGTCGAGGGTTCTATTTGTGAAGCCTATGTTCTCGAGGAGATTACAAACTTTTGTTCGATGTATTTCAAGCCTCATGTTGCAACTAATAGAACGAGAGCTTCCAAAAACGACGACGGAGATCATGAAAGTAATGATACAATACTGAAGGTATTCAATGCTCCAAGAAAGCCATCGGGTAAAATGAAGAAGAGATATCTGAACGATGATGAGCTAAGGGCTGCTCAGGTGTATGTATTACTCAACTGCGACGAGGAGGAAGTAGAAAAACTGGAGGGGTAAGTAAATAATACGTCTACATTATTTTAATAGTGTTGAGAATGATACTATTATATTAATTGCACGATGTTGTTTTCAGCATATTTAATGATGATGTGAGGTCAGGTAGGCCACACATAACAGAAGAAGAACTAGAACAAGAAATGAGGCATTATTTTCCATCGTGGTTGAGTGCATATGTAAGACTTGAGAACTCTGTAATTACCTTTCTGTATATGCACTTGATTTAGAATGAGCTTAATTGCTTCTTTCGTGGTATTTAGGTCGATCGTCCATACGCAAGACTTGAGAATGAGTCTATTAGAATGCTATCCAAGGGACCAATTTATGCTGCAAAAATATGGCCAAGCTACTGTGTTAATGGGTTTAGGTTCAAGTCAACAACTTGCCCGATCAGAGACAACTTTGTGGATCTCGACTCCACCAAAAACAGCTGTTTGTGTATCAGATCTTCGAACTACAAAGATGTTGATACGGGCAACGATTTCTATGGCGTGCTACGGGAGATCGTGGAGCTGACATATAGTTATGGAATAGAGCCTGCTAAGATTGTGTTATTCAGGTATGATTGGTTCGATCCGATTGAAGGTCAGGGTTGGAAAGTAGACAAGCACGATCTTGTTGATATAAACTATCGGCGTCGATATCAAGCCTATGAACCATTTGTCCTATCAAGTCAGGCTCAGCTCATGTACTTCACAAGTTATCCTAAACGGGGAACAACAAGGTCGGACTGGTGGGCAGTATGCAAGACCAAAGCTAGAAATACCTTTGAGATTGACGATATAGCTTATCAACAGGATGAACTACCTTTTGTAACAAATATTATAGAAGTGGACACGACGAAAGTTCCTCATTACACATCTAATTGTGTAGAAGAAGTAGAATTATCTGAAGAGGAAGATGCAGATAAAAGTGAAGATGTAGAGGAGGAAGAAGAAGAAGAAGATGAGCTAAACGAACTAGATAAATTTTTAGAAGAGGATTAAAATCTGTGATGTCTATCATATAAATATATATTTTTGTAATAATAAATCTGTGACACTTTAGTGACACTTTTATCTGTGACCATGATATTTTTCAAAAATCTGTGATGTCTATCAAATAAATATGTATTTTTGTTTTATTGTCATATGTTATTATCAGGTATGACTAGACCAGGAGGACGACGTGGAGGATTTTACATTAGGCAGTCCCGTCAGCCTCGGCCTGGGGATGGAGAGGGCAGTTCCGTACCCTCATCCTCATCTTCGAGTATGCCAGTGTACCATTCTGTTCCCGGTCTATTACGGGGACAGGGCAGTTCCAGCAGGTTGCCGACTCCTCCCTCGTCGTCCAGCCTTCCTGATCCCGCGTCCAGCATCCCTGATCCCCCGTCCAGCATTCCTCCTATCGACGGCTCTATGGGGGGAGCCGACGTCGAGCATATGGAGGACGGCGATCAGACTGATCCTGCCCAGACAGGAGGTAAGAGCGACCCTCCATGCGCTCCCCCGGGCAAGACGCGTATGGAGATTTGGACGGACGGGCCTATGAAGTAAGTTAATAAATTAATATATATTTCTCAAATGGTTATATGTACATATATATTCATGAAAAAATTTTATTGTATAGATATCGGCCTTCTGCAGTACAGAGACAGCTGAGGGTATTTCTGAGGCAGAACTATGGTGGGCCTTGGATTAACTACTCAGATGCTCCCGCAGATAGGAAGGCCTTTTGGTTCACCCACTTCAAGGTAAAAAATTTGTTTATTTTTAAATTTAATAATCATTTGTGTATATTATACAACTTTTGTATTTTACTTCTTGTAGAGGACCTATTTCTATCTACCACACCGGGCGGCGAGGATCGAGGGCCAATTTTCTGCCGTCGCAGCCAAGCTCATCCGTGATGCGATCGACGACCAGAAGCGTCGTGATCGCACCGGACAGCCGATCCCTGGTTGGATCATGCCAGATTAGTGGGCTGCGATGAAGGCTAGATTCAGCGAGCCCAAGTACCAGGAGCGGTCTGAGAAGACCAAGGTGGCGCGGTCGAGCGTCGGTAAGTGGTGTGGTGGCTCCATTCCGATGACGGAGCATTTTCGTCGTCTAGTACGTTTCCTATGACGGACATTAATTTATATATAGTTCGATAGAATGTTTAATACTAATAATAGATAATATATTTTAACAGGTAAAAAAGGGTGAGGACCCGAACATGGTGACCGTCTTCCTGGTCACCCATCGGAGGGCTGGGGAGTTCATTGACGAGAGGGCGACGCAGGCATATGTACGTTCTATTCTTTATATTAATTTACTATAACTTATAAAACATGAAAATAGATATCAATATAGACTTTAGCAAACACTTACACGTTAGCAAACATGTTCTAGGCCGAATTTGTTCGGCTACAGCAGGAGGCGGCTGCTGCTGCTAGTACACCAGCAGAGGGAGGGGCTGGTAGTTCCTCCCAGCTGCCTACAGCTCCATCGTAGGACGAGCTCTGGATGACCGCCGTTGGCGGTCTTCAGAAGGGTACGTACTACGGTACGGGATCCTATGGCACGTATTTGGCTTCGGAGTCATCCTGGGCCCCCACTGTCAGTACGCAGTCTCCGGCTTCGCAGGCGTCGTCACGAGCTGAGGATATTCGTCGTCAGATCGAGGAGCTGCGTCGCAAGTTGCAGCAGCAGATTTCTGATACGGTCGAGCGACGATCCGACCCTCCGATCGTTACCGGACGATTTGATGCGGTCGAGCGCAGTATACAGGAGCTGATGAGTCTGCATCAGACTACAGCTGCCAGCTTGCACACGCTCACCGAGTCTACGCAGCGCACAGAGCTTAGACAGGTCGAGCTGAAGGGATCGCAGAGGAGCATGTCTGCCTCACTCACTCAGGTTTCGGCTTCGTTTGAGGCGAGTACTCAGAGGGTGGTGAGTACCCTTGCTGTGTATGGTGAGCGACTACGAGAGCTGGAGCAGATACGTCCTCCTGGTCCATCAACGGTGCTGACTCCAGATACTGTACTGCCTCTGGCGCCGACTCCAGACATTGCACTGCCTCCTACTGCCCCTACGGTGCAGCTCACCCAGGAGCAGTATGACTATATTCTATCCCAGTTGTGCGGCAGGGGTCCGCAGTGATTTTATTGATTTTTTATGACTTTTATGTATTGGTCCTATGGGAAAATTGTTTATTGGTACACTTTCGTTTATACACTTGGTGGGAGACTTTTTATCATCTTCCATTTTTATTTGACTCTATTGGGTGTTTGTGAGGATGTGTGGCTGTGATATTTACTTTGTACTGCCTCTTATTTTTATTGTGATATTTACTTTGTGATATCTGCGACGGGGATGACAAATATACCTACGCTGGGTTATAAGCGATGATCTGATATACAAAGGAGGTGCTGCCAAAATTTTAAAAAAATATAATGTGTATTTTTGTGATGATGTGTGTCTGTGTTTATTGTGAATGTGAAATGCAGTGTTCGGAACCATCGACAGTTTTGATTACTGTTGTATGTTTTATCTTGGATAGAAAGAGCAACAGTTCAGGGTGTACTTCTGAGAGCTTCATTTTCACGTCCTTCACTTTCTCCGGACGTCGTAAAGGTTCCCGAGAAGGTGAAGGACGTCAAGAGGAAGCTCTGAGAAGTACACCCTGAACTGTTGCTCTTTCTATCCAAGATAAAACATAGAACAGTAAGCAAAATTGTCGATGGTTCGAACACTGCACTTCACACACACTGTAAACACAGACACACAGCATAACAAAAATACCAATTATATTTTTTTGAATTTTTTTATAATATCTGCGACGTATAGCGACGTTCTGTGACGTACTGCGACGGACAGTAGACGTTGCTATACGTCGCTAAATAGTGACGTAACGTCGCTAGACGTCGCTAAACTGCTGACGTAGGCTGAGGGCGTACGTCGCTAACGCTGTCGCTAGGCGTCGCTAAATTATCCACGTGGCTGCCATGACATGTCATCATATATAAAGTTTACAGCATCGCAAAGTGGTCGCTTTATGTCGCAATTTTGGCGACGTAACGTTACGTCGCTATCTGTCGCCAAATTTGCGACGTATAGCGACACTGAACGTAGCGTCACAAATAGCGACGTTTTGCGACTAAAGTGTCATCTGCGACTTGTCTATAAGCGACGTCAAAGTTTCGTCGCCAAATACGTCGCAAATTAATTTTAGCGACGTATTTTCCTTATTTAGCGACGTCTTCTGACGTCGCTAAAATGGGTTATTTTAGTAGTGATGGGCCTTGTATGTATACATAAGCTGTAAAATGCAGCAAACCACAACTAAATAATCTCATCTACAAAATAAAGGAATAAAAGATAGCATATAATGAATTTTCTTGGTACAATATGTTGGGTGGAGACACATCCACTACCAACCAAATAAAAATAAAGAAGTACATGATATATAAAAGGCTAAGTGGAAGTAGCAAGGAGGAACCAAGTCACGTCATCTTCGAATAAATGGAGAAGACCACGATCCCGGCTAAGATACCTGCGGAAGACATGAACACACACCTGGAGAATAACCAGGTCCTTAGACGGACGTAGCAAGATACAGGAAGAACAAGCTAATATGAACTGTCAGAATAATAAAATAGTATATAAAAGACTATCCTAGACACAAATATGCAAAGGAGATTCTAACCGCCTAATGTGCAATTTAGAGGACAACTTTCATGCGCATGGGTGGGATTTTAGGCTATGTGTACGTAACTGGCATCCAGTCATCTGTATTCGTCCGTAACGTCTAAAACGTCAGAGGGCATCTGCAAATAAATCGCCACAGTTCCATCCGGAGACTGTGGTTTACCTGTTTGGATTTTCATACGCACTAGCGACTGTCCTCCCCCAATATTTCCCACACTGTTTAAGTCATGTCCATGGCTCGTTCAGTTTTTTAACTGCTTGAGTCTCTAAAACCCTAGTCATAACAGTTACGAACAACTACCGTCACACGACTTTAGAGATATCTAGTCAATAAGTCGTGCCCCTAATAAAATGCCTCAAACCGTGTAGTGTGAGTGTCACAGCCAAAGGAGATATAAGGATATTCCCCAACAAGAAAGCAGTCCGCTAACACTAAGTCAACATGTATAAAATAAAGTAACGACTAATAAAGTTGCTTGCACCCAAGTGTGGCTTGGACGCACAATTTATAACAAAGGAAACTAACAATATGAAACAAAGTAAATAATATAAAAAATAAATAATATGACAGTAAATTAGCAAGGTATACTTGCCTGGGTCCTGAGCACTATGGTGGCGAAGATCAGACAGGAAAGTAGGTGGAACAATGGCTGCTGAGGAACTAAGGTCCAAACAAACATCTCCGGATGCTGAAAATAGTCTATTATCTAATTATAGTTAATACTATACCTATTAGATTTATTTAATAAATTCTATAATTAGGATATAGTACAGGTTTTCGTATTAGCTTTCCAAAAAACTAAATGGATCGCATTTTCGTTTCCGGAAACTCCCGAAATCGTAAAAATACTGAAACACGTTTATTTTTCGGATATCTAATACTCAAATAGTTTTACAGAAATCTACAGAACAAATTTTGTCTATTAATATATGTTTTTGGAAACCTTACCTCGATATGCTTCTTTTAAAAAAAACTGGAGACGAAACAGAGTTCGGAGCTAGGAGATATCGTCATTCCAAGTTGCTCTTGCTACTAAAAAGCGGGGCTGAATTCTAATGACGAATTTTAGAGTTTCTATTGGACTAAAAATAATTTTGAATTATGGATGATAGAAGGAGGATGTATTGGGTTTATATAGGTATTTATTTCAGATTTATCTCCTAAATTAGATAGGACTTGATTTAAATAAATGGGAGTTTGCTTTATTAGGATAGGATATAGATAGAGATGTTTTCCAAGTAGAAGTAGGATTAGTATTAATTTAAAATATAGTTTATATTTATCTAAATTATCTATAACATTATTTAAAATTACTATTGATAATAACTATAGTTAATATTTATTTAAACAACCTTCATCTAATCTCATTTATACAAGCTGAAATATCTAATACTAATTTGACATTTATTCTATATTATGTACAATATAAGTAACATGTAAAAAGTAATAAAAGTTATGAAATAAATTCTAAAATTTTGAGGAAAAGAAATTGTATAATATAGTTTAGATCCTTAATGTACTAGAAAAATAGCTTTATATATATTTATACTAAATTCACAAATGAGCACTATACTAAATATATGTAAAATAATACAAATTATATAATAAGTCAATAAATAGCTATTTAAAAATCCAAAAATTCTACAAATATTTATTTTGAAAAATCAAGTGGTTTACAAAAGTCTTATCTAGATAAGGATTAAGAAGAGTTTTAATTCCCCTTAGATTTTTCACTATTTAATTCAAATTGATTTAAAAGTAACTCAATCAAATATAATCCAATGTAGATAGAGACTAGGATTTATTTAAACCCAAATAGATAATTCTATTATTAAATTTAAACCAATACATTCATATCTAAATCCAAATCCTATTTAAATATAGATAAATTACACATTTAAATTAAACTATTTAATTTAAATCAATAAATCAAATCATAATTTAATTTATCATAAATATATCCAAAATATCTTTTTATAAAATTTATATAATAATTAATTTCGAAAATTCTAATATATATTTTAAATATTAGTAGAAAATATCTTCAAAATACCCTTTAAATAATTTAGGTAAAAATAATTTCAAAAATAAACATAAATATTTACATATTTAAAATACCTTCTTGCTAAATAAATTATTATAAATAATAAAAATAAATTTTGAAAATATACATGAAATAATTTTCATGCGCTTTACACGAGTAGAATATTCACATAATCTAGTTTTTCTAAATTACCACTTATTAAAATAAGATAGCCTTTTATAAATAACTAAAATAATAAGTTTTGGCAACCTCGATAGATACTTTTCACAACTTTTAATAAAAATAATTATTATATTTATAATTTTGAAACCATTACCGATAATAAAATTAAAAACCAATTTTCTAAAAATATGTACCTCGCACATATTCGCACTCGACGAGTAAATACGAAAAAAAATGCAAATTTCCGCGCGACGTACAATACGACTATGCAACATATAAATATAAAAAAAATCAGTACTAAAATATAGTAGAAATTTAGGGATTTTACATTCTACCCAACTTACAAGAATTTCGTCCTCGAAATTAAGAATAAGTAGGGGGTAAGAAGGCACAAGGGGTATATTGGTAATGACAATTCGACGAGTCCTTGGACGAGGCAAGAAACAACATAAACAAGCATTAAAAAATCGTGATTTAGATAATAAATCACGGACATGGCTAATAATCGTAAAAGGAAAAGATTAAAAGTTTTAAGTGGATCCATATAAATAATTTAGAGACTTAAGATGTGGTTTCGTGGGAGTAGGTTGATGGCACGATTAGGAGAACGATTAGATTCACTCCTAATTGAAGTGATTAGGAAGTCGTGATAGAAGGTCGAGGAAGGGACGAGTAGTTAAGATAAAGATATAGTCACATCGAGTGTTACTGGTCACAAGAGATCGGATAGCTAGAGGAAATTCAAGTACAGCGCTTTCGTCCTTCCAAAATAAGTGAAGGCGAAAGCAATATAGAGTTCAAAGACGATATTATCGAATACGAATACGTGGTTCAAAGGCGGCCGAATAATTCAAAAAGAATTGTCAAGGCAATAGTGGATGAGATTCTAAGGGGTAATTTTAACTATATCTCAACCACGTAGGATAATAGTGTGAAAGGCGAACCAAAGTGCACTAGGTTGATCAGACCATCATGTACCGGTTCTGAGTAGACAATATGTTAGTGGAGGCCCCCAATAAAATATATGTCCTTGAACAAACTTGAATAAAAAGTAAGCTTGCAAAAATTAGGCTATTTAGCAGCATTAGTCACGATGGAAAAAACATAGGCACGAAAGCGTAAGAGTGAAAGAAGGTAGAATTAGTTCAGCTCCTTAAGAATCTAAGTCTTGTCATGTGATTGTTCCTATACATTCATCCTACTGTCTTTTATCTAAGGCTTGGTGGGCTAGATAAGTTAGGGTCCTATAAAGGCTATAGTCTAAGTAATCATGTTAATATGGGTCACAAGAAAAATAAATGTTAGGTCGTGAGGTGTCTACCCAACTTACAAGAGTTAAACTGGTGGTGTGATGGGACAATGGGACAAGTCTACCTAGTATGGATTACCTTTCTAACCAATATCAAGCACGAAAGAAGGATAAGAATTAATGGTAGAGGGAATCAAGAAAGATGCAAATCAAGGGATTCAAAATAGAATCGAGAAGGTCAAGTATGTGGATGAGATCCTAGACTCTAATCCTATCCGCAGGCTTACTTGGTACGGTAAAGTAACCAAACAATTTATCTTGACCTGCATGGACCACCACAAAAATATATAATGTCCCAGTCCCAATATACATAGGACTAAGTACGTAGACATGCCAGCTGTATACATACAAAGTATATGGGCCTTGTATGTATACATAAGCTGTAAAATGCAGCAAACCACAACTAAATAATCTCATCTACAAAATAAAGGAATAAAAGAAAGCGTATAATGAATTTTCTTGGTACAATATGTTGGGTGGAGACACATCCACTACCAACCAAATAAAAATAAAGAAGTACATGATATATAAAAGGCTAAGTGGAAGTAGCAAGGAGGAACCAAGTCACGTCATCTTCGAATAAATGGAGAAGACCACGATCCCGGCTAAGATACCTGCGGAAGACATGAACACACACCTGGAAAATAACCAGGTCCTCAGACGGACGTAGCAAGATACAGGAAGAACAAGCTAATATGAACTGTCAGAATAATAAAATAGTATATAAAAGACTATCCTAGACACAAATATGCAAAGGAGATTCTAACCGCCTAATGTGCAATTTAGAGGACAACTTTCATGCGCATGGGTGGGATTTTAGGCTATGTGTACGTAACTGGCATCCAGTCATCTGTATTCGTCCGTAACGTCTAAAATGTCAGAGGACATCTGCAAATAAATTACCACAGTTCCATCTGAAGACTGTGGTTTACCTGTTTGGATTCCCATACGCACTAGCGACTGTCCTTCCCCAATATTTCCTACACTGTTCAAGTCGTGTCCATGGCTCGTTCAGTTTTGTAACTACGTGAGTCTCTAAAACCCTAGTCATAACAGTTACGAACAACTACCGTCACACGACTTTAGAGATAGCTAGTCAATAAGTCGTGCCCCTAATAAAATGCCTCAAACCGTGTAGTGTAAGTGTCACAGCCAAAGGAAATATAAGGATATCCCCCAACAAGAAGGTAGTCCGCTAACACTAAGTCAACATGTATAAAATAAAGTAACGACTAATAAAGTCGCTTGCACCCAAGTGTGGCTTGGACGCGCAATTTATAACAAAGAAAACTAACAATATGAAACAAAGTAAATAATATAAAAAATAAATAACATGACAGTAAATTAGCAAGGTATACTTGCCTGGGTCCTGAGCACTATGGTGGCGAAGATCAGACAGGAAAGTGGGTGGAACAACGGCTGCTGAGGAACTAAGGTCCAAACAAACATCTCCGGATTGTGAAAATAGTCTATTATCTAATTATAATTAATACTATACCTGTAGATTTATTTAATAAATTCTATAATTAGGATATAGTACAGGTTTTCGTATAAGCTTTCTAAAAAACTAAACGGATCGCATTTTCGTTTCCGGAAACTCCCGAAATCGTAAAAATACTGAAACACGTTTATTTTTTGGATATCTAATACTCAAATAGTTTTACAGAAATCTACAGAACGAATTTTGTTTATTAAAATATATTTTTGGAAACCTTACCTCGATACACTTCTTTTAAAAAAATTGGAGGTGAAACAGAGTTCGGAGTTAGGAGATATCGTCATTCCAAGTTGCTCTTGCTACTAAAAAGCGGGGTTGAATTCTAATGACGAATTTTAGAGTTTCTATTGGACTAAAAATAATTTCGAATTATGGATGATAGAAGGGGGATGTATTGGGTTTATATAGATATTTATTTCAGATTTATCTCCTAAATTAGATAAGATTTGATTTAAATAAATGGGAGTTTGCTTTATTAGGATAGGATATAGATAGAGATGTTTTCCAAGTAGAAGTAGGATTAGTATTAATTTAAAATATAGTTTATATTTACCTAAATTATCTATAACATTATTTAAAATTACTATAGATAATAACTATAGTTAATATTTATTTAAACAACCTTCATCTAATCTCATTTATACAAGCTGAAATATCTAATACTAATTTGACATTTATTCTATATTATGTACAATATAAGTAACATGTAAAAAGTAATAAAAGTTATGAAATAAATTCTAAAATTTTGAGAAAAAGAAATTGTATAATATAGTTTAGATCCTTAATGTGCTAGAAAAATAGCTTTATATATATTTATACTAAATTCACCAATGAGCACTATACTAAATATATGTAAAATAATACAAATTATATAATAAGTCAATAAATAGTTATTTAAAAATCCAGAAATTCTACAAATATTTATTTTGAAAAATCAAGGGGTTTACAAAAGTCTTATCTAGATAAGGATTAAGAAGAGTTTTAATTTCCCTTAGATTTTTCACTATTTAATTCAAATTGATTTAAAAGTAACTCAATCAAATATAATCCAATGTAGATAGAGACTAGGATTTATTTAAACCCAAATAGATAATTCTATTATTAAATTTAAACCAATACATTCATATCTAAATCCAAATCCTATTTAAATATAGATAAATTACCCATTTAAATTAAACTATTTAATTTAAATCAATAAATCAAATCATAATTTAATTTATCACAAATATATCCAAAATATCTTTTTATAAAATTTATATAATAATTAATTTCGAAAATTCTAATATATATTTTAAATATTAGTAGGAAATATCTTCAAAATACCCTTTAAATAATTTAGGTAAAAATAATTTCGAAAATAAACATAAATATTTACATATTTAAAATACCTTCTTGCTAAATAAATTATTATAAATAATAAAAATAAATTTTGAAAATATACATGAAATAATTTTTATGCTCTTTACACGAGTAGAATATTCACATAATCTAGTTTTTCTAAATTACCACTTATTAAAATAAGATAGCATTTTATAAATAACTAAAATAATAAGTTTTGGCAACCTCGATAGATACTTTTCACAACTTTTAATAAAAATAATTATTATATATATAATTTTGAAACCATTACCGATAATAAAATTAAAAACTAATTTTCTAAAAATATGTACCTCGTACATATTCGCACTCGACGAGTAAATACGAAAAAAATGCAAATTCCCGTACGACGTACAATACGACTATGCGACGTATAAATACAAAAAAAATCAGTACTAAAATATAGTAGAAATTTTGGGATTTTTCAAGATGCCATAAATATGGCTGTTAGATGCAAGGTATGATCTCTCTGACTATTTTGTTTAATTCGAATGACATGGCCAATGTATTATGAACATGAATTTGAATGCAAATAGGTGTATGGTTGTTGGCTTGAAGTTATACATATTAATTTGTTGGTATTATAATCTATGTAAGGAATTCTCTCTGAAGTGTGATCGAGGTGGCTCATGACCATAATAATAATGCTTGTATAGTTCATCTGGCCCTTGTTTTTGTTGATCTCGTTTAGATTTCTGATAGTGAGGTGGGACTAGTTCAGAAGCATGAATTGTCATTGCTTAGCGGTTTTATGCAAATCATTTAATAAATTTATGCATTAATAGCTAAATGGCAGGCATGATGCAGTACTTGACGAAGCAGCAAAATATTTTATGCCAATAACCTGATATCGACTATTAGGAAACAAAGATAACAAACACCAGTTGACTAATAGAGTTCTTGTATTTGTTGCTGGGGTAGCTAAAATACCGTTTACTTACAGTTCAGGGGGACTCTGTTATGATGGATCTTGTTTATTGTACAGTCCCTCAAGTTAGGACGAACTATTTACTAGACTTTGCTTCAAATAACAATGCAAAATTGCCTAATTCAAAACCTTGCTAGTTATAAGTTATAATGTTGTAAAATTATAACTGTTCGCTTCAATTACGACACACTTTCAGAAATGTGCTGATGAACCTAACTTTAAATGTTCTTCGGAGGGGGGGGTTGTCAAATTTAAGTGTTCATTTCCTTTATTTAGAAAACTGATGATACTTTTATTGTTTTAATACAATTTTCATAATTGAGGGCCAACTTTGATTCCTTGTTTCAGCCTTTTTTTGTGGTTGACCTTGTATAAGAGAGTCTCTAGGCACATATTAGTATTTGTTTGTTATAATTTAAATCAACATTAATGTACATGTCTCTGTATAAGAGAGTCTCTAGGCACACCTTTTTTCTTTTCTTTTTAGAATAAAATCATAAATAACAAGTGCAAAACTATTTTTTAAGGATTTGTTTGGCAAATGAATACTTGGATGAAACGAGTACAACAAGTACTAAATTTGGTATTCACCAAAGGCAAAATGGATTTGTGTGTTATGTAGATGATATATGCTAGTGTAACTATCTTATTTACACACATGGAGGTAATCAGTAAAATTGAACATAATTTCGACCAAAGAATAAGCATCCTTCATAGAAACTAGACAGCATGGATCGGCTAAATCTTCCTTTAAAACAATTTCTAGTTGTAAGAAATTTAACATCTTTTCTCTCCAAAACCCTAACCCTAGAGCACATTTTGCAGGTGGCAGGCGTTGGATTACGCTCGGCTGAACCATAGCACTGTTTCTTTCTTCAACTTCTCGAAACCGGAGTCGGCGGCCTCTCGGTGGTACCGGATCAGCTTGAATGCTTCCAAGGTTGCTTCTTTTTTCGATTCTTTACAATTTTTGTTTGCAAAGTTGGATCTTTTCACAAAAAAAGTTTATCTTTGCAAGTTTTACAGGTTGGCCAGGGGTTTTCCAAGGATTCTAAAGCGCTGACGCTAGCTTTCCAGCACTGGATTGAGGGTGTATGTCTACTTTTTCTTCTTTTGTTTATTTTTACATACGTTAATATTTGGCATTTTTTTGTATGATGCAAAATTACTAATATAGTAGTTCATTAACATTCTGAAGGAGATAAATAAAAATGTATTGTACAGTTAGGTTTTGAAATTCATCATCGCCTATTAAAATATATTACAAGTTAACATGAGAGAGTTTCATAATCCTCTAATTGATTTAAATTCTAGTCGAGCTTCAAGAACCTTGGATTTTTTTCTCTTCAGGAATGGACGTGAACTTTGGCACCTACGTCCGGTGGATGTCAGTTTCGCGAAGGATGGTCGGACCATCGGGACGATCTTGCGGGTTGGTTTGCTACATGTTCTATGGACAGTTTTGATGTGACCAAGTTTTGATGTGGACAATTTTGGTAGTTATAAATATATATATATATATATATATATATATATATATATATGTATTTGGATATTCAATATAATGAAGATGTTGATATGTACTCTATTTTGAGAAATGTAATAAAGATGGTGATATATAATTTTAGGTTTTTGGAATGTAATATATACTGTGCAGTATAGAGCATTATAAATATGCTAATTTGAATAGTATAAAGTATTATAAATGTGCTGCATTAAGCCTATACATGTTATCTTTTCATAACGTTTTAAAATTGTTCTGAATTGTGCACTATATATTAACTATTCATAACGCTTTTATAGAAACTATTCATGACGGTTTTTTTATAACGCTTTTAAAAAATATTTATAACACCCATTTTCATAGCAGTTGCTGTGGAAAAAAAGCGTCATGGTTCGTCATTAATGACGCTTTTTAGCCGTCATTAAAAGAGTTTTTTGTTGTAGTGTAGTTTGCCACACCTTGTCCTTGTTTGGTTGTAGGTGTGGTTCACTACTTCGATGAGAAGGTACTGAACCTTGTTGTGGTCCGGATACTATATCGGATTCATGGCTTGGAAAGATACTTCATCGTGGATTAGGGTGCCAACTCCTGTCCTTGTTTGGTTGGGGTGATGGTGCGCTAATTCGAGGGTGAAGTATTGGACCTTGTTATGACCTGATTTACTTATTATTGAGTAGTTTTTATTTAGTTACATGGCTCCGGACCTGGTGATTTCTCCAGGTATAGATGTGCACGATTTTCCACAGGAGTATGGCTGCGGACTAGACCCATCATTCACAATCGAGCGAGTCGTACCTTCTGATCATAGCTGCCCCTATTGGGTCGAGAAGCCTATTTAGTATCTTTTCTTCTATCTGTTTGTCTTGGAGGTTGGACTCCATTTTCTTTTAGGTACTGGTAATGGATTTGTCTCCGCCAGGCCATCAACTATATTTTGGCATTTTCTTTGATTCATGAAGAACTATTTCTTTTATATCTATTATGGATGAGATGTAGCTTTTACCTGTGACTGTCTTTATTATTATTTAATCACAATACAACTTATGTGTGTGTTCGAGATTTCAATATAATGGATTATATCTTGTATACATATAGCTGGCTTGCTACATTCCTAGTCCTATATATTTTGGGACTAGGGAGTAACATATACCCACGTGTTATTGACCGAGTTCATGTCACGAACGGGTGCCAACCAACCAAGATTTCAGCAACAGAAGAATCTCAATAACTACCACGTATCAGATCATCCGTAGCCCAAAAGACAGTTGCAACAGATTCATCTCTATTATCACATGCGCAGGCCTGCGCCCAAAAGTGGATCATTCCATGAATCAGCTATAAATAGAAGGATCATTCCTTCATTCAAACACACAGTGCATTACCCATACTTCAGAGAGCTGAATTATCGTCCTTCTTGCAAATCAAACAAGAAGACTTGCAATTTTTTCTCGATCGTCATCGGATCGCCTACGGAATAAAAGAAGCAACGTTCAACCTCCATCGTCACAAGTTCCCAAAAAAAAAGATTGTACTTAGAAAGATCCTGTTAAGGGTCAACTTTTTTATACTCGTTTCGTTTGTTATATAAAAAATTTATCGAATACTTTTAAAGGCAAACACTCGTGCCCTTATATCGGGAGGGTGTCATGACAAAAAATAATGTATGTAAATAATGTAAATAAGTTTAGGCAAAGTATACTTGCCTGATGTGGCGCCTTCTGTGGTGCGATGCCCATGATGGCATATAATTGACTTTGGTGTTGCAACTTCTCAATATGGCCTCGATGATGGTACAGACTATACCATTAAATCCAGAACAGTCCAATTAGCTAACATCGACATAAGGAAGTCCAATTATGCACGAGAATAAGAAATACGATTAGCCATGATCAGCCATAATAATCGATAGGATTTTGTGGAGAAAATAATTCTACTATTTTTGAATTATAATAATTGAAAACTCTATTTTATTTACCCCAAAAGATTTAGGTAAATACATACATGAAAATAAATTTTCGTTTGGAAACTAACCATTTCATTGGTTAAAATAATTTTAGAAAAATACTTCAAAAATCTAGGAATACATTTTTAGAGAAAAAATATAATTTAATTAGGTAAAAAATATTACAATAATATTTTTTAGGTCAAAAGCTTATTTTAAACACCACAAAATAATGCAAATATACATTAGTCCAAAGTAAAATTTAAACTTTTAAAATTACTTTCTAAAAATTGTAAGTTGTAGATCATCATGTCAGCTTTTCAAAACATCAAACGGACCACAAAACCGAGTTCGGGATCTCCCGAAATCTAAAAAATAGTGTGACACGTCGATTTTCGGACAACTGACACTAACATAATTTTACAGAAAAATATACTACAAATTTGCTAAAATAAATTATAGATTATCGAAGCTAACCTCAATACGGTTCAAACAAAAAAATGGATGTGAACGGAGTTCGGAGTTGGAAGTTATGGATCTTCAAAGTTGCTGCAATTGAGGCAGATTTTTATGACGAATTTTGGATATTTTGGACGAAAAAAAGAGGAATTGTGATAGTGGAAAGACACCCGAGTTCGTACCCGAGGCCAACACCGGCTGACACGAAGAGGGTGGACACCGACACGATGTACGCATAATGGTGGTAGAAAAATTTGTGGAGAAAAATAATGGAAAGGCTCCCCTATAAATAGGGTGGAGGAATCCTAATTAGATAAGGATTAGGAAAGATTTAAATCCCACTTGATAAATCTCACATTAATTTAAATCTATTTAAAACCATTTCAATAAAATCTAACCCAAATTTAAAACTAGATAAATCTCATCTTTAATTTAAAACTATTTAAAATCTAATCCAATAAAATCTACTTCCAATTTAGATTACAACAATTAAATTTCAACATTTTTTATAAATAAAAAAGTAATTCCAATTAATTTAAAATACATTAAAATAATTCTAAATAATTTTTTCTAAAATCAAATTTTAAAAAATATACATGAATTTACATGTACATCGCACGCAAATAATACAATTATTTTTAGAAAAAAGTACAAATTATTTACATAAATATTACTTTCAAAATTAGTACATACTTGTATATCAAATAAAAAGTATTTCTTTAATAATAAAAATAATAATAAGTTTGACCAATTCGGGACAACATATTTATACATAAACAAATATAGAAAATATTTATCTTATATTATATCGAAACAAAATATTTATTTCTATATTTATAAAAAAATAAAAAAATAAAATAATAAGACATTTGTATAAAAATAATTAAATATTTTGTGTATACATATTCATACTCGTCGTAAGACTACCAGCGTAAAAATTAAAAAAATCTATAGTAAAATTTATGGGGGGGGGGGGTTACACACCGAGGAGCCGTGAATGAGATCAGTCCATTCGATGTTGGCGAGGTTTCTTTCGAGGCGAGAGTGTTGGCTTTCTGTTCCCTCCCAGTTATTGTGCCACATTGTAACGCCCCAGTCCCAAATTACGTAGGACCAAGAGTATGTATATATGCCAGCTACGTATCGAGTGGCCTCCTGCCCGGCTCGAATACGTATAAGCTATTTTGGTGTTCTAATTATATCTATTAATCAACTATAAATATATCTATCTCAATCCACATGATAAGTAACATCAAGAATGAACAATATATGTCATGCTCTACAGCCCAATAACATATATGTTTGATTAGACCTGAAGAAGGATATGGGTCTACAAAACAAGACTAAATAGCAGAATAGAAATAATGAATAAATGTAAAAAGTATGATAAACAATATTAGTTTGATACAACAATACCTCCATGATCAGCGGACTATCTCTGCATGACCAACTACCTGGAGAGATCAACAGGTCCTTAGGGGACATAGCAAGGTACAATAAATATGCCAATGTAAAAGTAAAGAAAATATAAACTAAAGGATAACTACTCTAACCAGTTTAGGGGATATGCACATAAGAATATTTTTTTGGATGTCAGGCTTCAGCCACTCAGGCTCACAAGCTCTTCAGCAGGCTATTGCCCTAAGGCACTGTGTCGTGGAATCAAGGGCATACAAGTAGATCAAATAGATAACCACCAAAGCTCTGCTACAAAGACGAAGGTGTACTAGTAAAATACCATCCAAGTCCCTATATGAAAACGAGGCTAAACTAGTAGAATAACAACAAAGTCATATGAGAACGATGATACACGAGTAAATGAATATATATATTTTTTAATATATATATTTTTTAATATATATATATATATATATATATATATATATATATATTATATATATATATATATATTTTTATATATATATATATATATATATATATATATATATATATATTTATATATATATATATATATATATATATTTTTATATATATATATATATATATATATTTTATATATATATATATATATATATATATATATATATATATATATATATATATATATATATATATATATAGCTTGATATTATGGTAATGCTTTTTCTCCCCCATGTCTAGAACCAGCAAGTCAAGTCAAGTCAAGTCTAGTATAACTAGGGGTGAGCGTCGGGATAATCGGTCGGTACTTGATCAAATTTTTCGGTACCTTTTTTAATCGGTATTTAAAAAATCAATACCAATATCGTACTATTTAGAATCGATTTTTTTGGTTTCGGTTAGATCGGTACTCGGTCGGTTTTTGTTCGGTATCAGTATTTTACTAATTAATATTTGATCAATCAACACACTTAATATTATAAAACTTCTTAACCTAAAAATATATATTTTTACTTTTTTTTTGAAACATTAAATTTCAAAGCCAAGCCTCCACCAACCAAGCAATTAATCAAAATTTATTAGAAAAATATTTAACAAATAACAAACACCTAAAAAATGAGCTTAAAAGATCAAACACGATCACTAAGTTTAATCCTTAGTATAAATTTAAGTACACCAAAATTCACTTCAAGATTCTATCAAAAAACAAAAACGTAAGCTCAAAAGATCAAGCACTCAATTCTTAGCCTTCTTAACATAACTTCAAGTCCAACACAATCCATCCTAAGTTCTAAAAAACTTATTCTCAACTAAAACAAAAATAAAAATGAAAATAAGTACACCATAAAATTAATCATGAACAACATTCTATGAAATATATACAAATTTATGATATATATATATATATATGTGTGTTTGTGTGTGTGTGTCTGTGTCCAATGGGCCCATTCGGGACCGTGGCACAGCCACCCAGCCATCCGAGCGGATGAGCCCACGAACCTGAGACCAACCCTCAGGGAGCCCCCATCATCCTGTTATGCTAGGACCCCGGACACACACACACACACACACACACACACACACACACACACACACACACACACACACACACACACACACACACACACACACACATATATAATAATCAAAATATAATCGGTTCGGTTCTATATTTTCTGTATGGTATTATACTCAAACCGTTACCACTACCATATTTTAGTCTGTTTGGTAATTAGGTATCGGTACTTAATTTTGGTTCGATTTTTCAGGATATTTTTAATCGGTATTCGGTCGATTTTTCGATAGCGGTCGGTATTTGGTCACCCATAAGTATAACAAGTCACAAGTGCAAGTATCAATCTAATATCCTATCACAAAGTCCATAACTACAAATACTCATGTAAACTCCGTACATGAATCGTGTCAGCGTCCTGTGGTCTACTGTGTCAATAGAACACAAATAAAGTACACGTAATGCCTAATGTTGATACTCGATGACTACAAGATATCATTGACACCCGAATACAATATGGATGCAAAGTATCGACTACTCCTACGTCCTAAATGATAATAAACAAGAAATAAAATAACAATAAAGGAAAAAAAAACATGAACTATAACATTTGGCAAGGTACACTTGCATGTAGTCTCCAAGTGCGTATACGACGGGATCCTCGCTAACAACGTCATGTACTCCTAGAATAAATAATTCCATCTATCATAATATATCTATGCCTTAACAAATGCTATTATAGACGTACTATATATAGTCCATACTAGACATAATTTACTAAACTAGCAGTTACTATATATATGACCCAATCCATCATATATGTATCAAATCAATATAATAAAATAAGATTTTTATAAAGTAAACAATAATATTTATTTTTGGAAAAATATATTACAATATTTATAATAAAATTTAGACTACATTATTTATAAGGAAACTAGTATCAAAGCATCATATCAATCTAGTATATATAGTTTTAAATCTGTATGGTAAAGTAATATTTTTATAACATAAAAATATGTTATTTATTTCTGGAAAATTATTTATAAATAATTTATAATAACAATTAGCCTATTTTATTCATATAAAAATATGTACCAAAGTCTCATATTGATCGAATATCAATAATCATTGACTTGGTCCAAAGTTTTGTTCCCAAAACAATAATTTCTTAACATATTATAATTCTGTAAAAATACTGATAAATAGGTCAAAATAGGTTTTTCATATCAAAATAGGCACGACAAATAATTTATATAAGTCTCTTTAAGTCCCGAGGCATATGGACCATAGAATCTATGAGTTTCGGTGTTTCAACATTACAGTAACAAGTTCGAATTTTATTAAAATAGTAAACCTCCGTAAAATACTACAAAGTTATATTCAGTAGAAATCTTATGATGTCTAGATTCTTAAATATAGGAAAGGTCGAAGTTGTCACGACCCGCTCCTACTTTTGGGATATGAGTACGTAGCAAGTCCAGCATATATCGCAACATCGACGGTCGTACGCTGTCTATGATAATATGGTCCGCAACAAGAATAATATGTACATAACATCCACATCTAAACCATCAAAGATAATATCCAATAATCTCAACAATAAACTAAAAAAACTGTCAAAATAATCCTCTACAACTCAGATAGTCTCGAGAACAAACCCGGTCGTAGAAAAGTAATCTAGAATCCAAAACTATGACCACTAACTAATGGAAAAGGATAAGGAAAAAATATGCTAATTCGCATCAGTGCCAGAATATGGTACATCAGTAATGCCAGTATCGCCAACATACGCACCATAGACCTCAGGACAGATGACATCGTCTAAAGCTGAAAAATAGTTATCCAGTCAATATTGGAACAACATAACCATAACACTACACTACACAATATATTATACAAGCATGAAAAAATAATAATAAGGAAGATAAACTATAGGCAAGACATGATATGAAAAGAAGAGTACTGTTAAAACATGAGGACAATATGAAAGTAGACTCGATGGAAGTAAAATAAATAAATGATATAGCAACATGAGGTCATATGTACTGTGTGTTTTAGAATACTAACTTTCTGCATGTAGACGGCTTGAGATATACGTCAATCGTACTTGTGGTGCACGATTGATATTATTCAGGTTAAACAGAAAGGAATTTATACAGGTAACGTAGACCACATGTGCACTCATAGTATTCCTCCGCCCACAACACACAATAAATATGTTCACTACATATAACAATATAGGTAAACAGGATAAACATGTAACCACAATACAACGTGGTGAATAGTATAACAGGTGAACACAAACAAGTAACTAGAGAAAGAGTACGCTCGTGCACAAGAAATCAAGCATGGTGAACCAAGAACAATGGCAACAAGGTATATGAAGAAGTAACCATAAAAAGACGATATAAAGATACATGCGGTACAAAATAAAGGTAACATAGTGTCATAGTAAAACTTGCCAGATTTCCTAGACAAACTGTTTTCACAAGTCGAGGACGAGAGTAGCTCCGGCCTAGAAGCTACCAAACCATATTATACCAACACACCACGAACCGTGCACGGAAACCACAAGTCAGTTCTAAGATTCCTAATCTAAAATCATAAAAAAATGGCTAATGGGTTAACCTAATTTAATATTATTTTCTGAAATAATTACTTAAAAATCTAATAGTAATCTAAATTATAATTTAAATAAGGAATTTTGGCTATAGGAAGTCACAGTTCCAAATTAGGAATCCACGGCACGCAAATCGAGACGTACCATTAACCAACTAGTCAAACATTACGAACTCAATGATTTAAGGGTGCATTATAGTAGATTTCAGCACCACGAGTGTATTAGAATCGAACGTGCCACAAAATCATGATTTGGTCAAAAAATTATTGCTATTATGGCTAACCGTGACCAAATCGGTGAATCACCGATCAAATCTGAGTTCAATGAATTAAATAAAATAATAAATAATCATATAAATTTCTAGAAAAATCATATGTTGTAGAAATTTGTTTCAACTTTCCAAAACATTAAACAGATCGTAAAACGGAGTTAGAGATCTCCCGAAATCTTAAAAAAATGCGACGTATCAATTTTTGGACAACCGACACTCAAATAAATTTTTAGAAATTCACGTAAATAATTACAGAAAATAAAATATATTTTTGGAAAGATAACCTCGATATAATTCCAACAAAAAATGACACATGAAAAGGACGTTAGAATTGATCGCAATCGCTGAGTCGGTGGCTAAGCCGCGGCTCTGGATTGGTGACACGTGTCACCAATATGTGCCTTCCGTCTGGATTGGACGACCTACCATCCAACTGGCTTGGGTAGGGCCTTGAACCAAGAATACCATCCTGTAACACGTGTCACCATCCTATCCCTCCCGCCTGGATCGGACGGCCTACCATTCATGACTGTGGAAAGGTGTGCCAATATTCTTATGTAAATTTTTCCTTGGGGTTGATTTTTCTAGAAGTCCTGTAATGACATTTTTTTATGGTTAGCAAACTTCTAGAAGTTGGGTAGGGCCTTGAACCAAAAATACCTTATCTCGTAGGATATGTGTCACGATCCGTTACCCAAATTGTTGGGCTGGACCGGGCTATGCCCAGCCTATGCTTGAGTTATAGCATAGTAAGTTGTTCTAAGTAAAGACAGTATTGGATCTCAGATACTAATAGTTCTAATATCACACTTGAAATGTTAATCACAACACAACATCTATGAGCGAAAGCAAAGTTCAGATTTAGTTATTACACTTCTAAAGTATAAACTGGAGACAAAGTCCAATGACAAAGGTAAAAGTCTAAACTGTTCAACATATTAAACCAAAGGAGATCTGAAGCAAGACTACTAAGCGAGGTTCCCTGTGGGGGCTTCCTCGGAAGCAATGACTTGGTACTCTGCAGTGGGTCCATAATAAGAGTCACATAGCATTTCTTCCTAAAAAGTATGCCTGTAACGTTTCTTGTCAGAAAGGGAGCCAGTACTGGTTCTACAAACTATACATACTGAGCATGGAATAAAAAAGATGTGCTAAATAAGAAACATGTCATATCATAGTCTATTATGTGGAAAATACATTTGTCTTGGTGACATATGTATATCTAGTGTTTGAAACTCTAGTAGGTACGTGATCGTTCAATGGGTATAAAATGTACCGGTGTAGAAGTCTACATGTAATAAAATGTACATACATACAAGTATACAAGCATAGATGTACATACGTACAAATATACGGGATAAAGGCCTACGGCAAGGTTGCATGAGATGCGACCGAGCTCGATACATATAATCAGTCTGATCATGTACTCGACTAGCAGTTTTTCCATCCCCAAGTTATAAACATGTGAAAGATACTAAGAGCAGTTTAAAACATGTGAAGCATATGGAAGATATATAGAAATATGTGAGATATGATTTCAGTTATAAATAGCTATATTAACAGTGTTCATGCGCAATTCATTATCATGTGCGTCAAGTAAAGTTTGTAGTTTATACTGGCCTCGAGCAAGGCAATGTGATGAGAATGCAGAAGAAGAAGCCTAGTGTCCTGTCACAGTAAAAAAGGGGTATAACAATATCAGTTCCTATTCTATGTTCAAGACTCTAAACTACTAACTCTAACACTAGTGGTGTGCCACGACTTCTAACTAAGTTATGATCTAGCATAGTAGACCAATTTGGGTGACACAAAACCTATAATCAATACTTAGAGTGTCACGACCCGGTCCCAATTTCTTGGGTCGAATCGGATCATGCCCAGCCTGCACCGTTGTTGAGACGGCGGTAGTAAGCTGTATTCAGTAGTGAAACATATGCAGATAAAATTCTAACGAATATAAAATCTTTTATTCAATTTAAAATTTCTAAAATACAACAACTATTAATTATAACAACTACACTTGATACATTGGTTACTAAAATAAATTACTATCCAGCTCTACTGTTCTTGGGTTCCAGGTTCTGCGGGAACATGCATCAGATCTTCAACGACTCAATCACCTAAAAATGTTGGTCTCCAGTCAGGAGGGCACAAAGTACAATTCATGATAATTCAACAATTAAAATAATAATAGAGTTATGCACCTTTAAACAATTTAAAATAAACAGTTTTCCAGCAGTTAAAATATTGTGATGTGAATAGGCAATGAATATGACCGGATTGGGTTGTACAGTTGTATCCTATTGATACGGTATGGCTTATTCCCGTGTGTATGAGGGGTAAGCTAACACAGTCAGTATACTATTTTGGCTGTAGTCATACTCATTACACTACTCCCCCAGTACCCAACAGTCAATCAGTCAATGCTCTCAGAGAGAGTTCCGTGTTGCATCGTGGTTAAAACTTGTAATAAAACGATTACTAAATAATTGTGAACTACCATAAAATGTACTTGCCTTGGTTATGACTGAATTCGATATTGGTTCCGGGATGATGCTAGTACAGTCCTCGAAACCCAACAATTGAGAATTTCTGACTTAGCACCAATATTCAATCCATATCTAGGTGTGCTAGTTACAATCTCTAGAATTTGTCCTAGTCAAATTTTAGGTTATTTACAACTCTACTTAGAGCGCTTATCGATGTGAGTTTCTAACTTTACAAAGAAAAGTCAATTTAATTTTTTTTATTAGAAAAAATCATATTTTCCAATTAATTTGATAAAACTTTGTATTTCATTATATTATATTTAAAAATAATATTTTTTTAAATGAGGAAAACGTGAAATTTGTTTAAATAATAACTTGTAATTTTTCCTAATTTATTTAATGTGAGAAAACAATATTAATTTTCTATAAAATAATTATTTTACTATTTTACGTGTTTACGCCAACCACAAACCAGAAAAGAAATAAACTACACTAACTTATTACAAAACCACAAAAAATAATAAAAACTGGGCTTATGGCCTTACAGTCCATTTTACATGAATTTAAATAAGAAGAAAACTTTAGTTAGTCTCTAAAAATTATCCTACAATTTAATTACAAAATAAAATAATAATTTAAATTAAATTGAACTAATTTATGAGTCTCAGATATTGGTCCAATCTTCAAAATAGCTAATGCCTCAACGTCCGGATAATACCGGTTTCGTTTGCATTTTGCTAAGGGCCCATTGACCGATACGGTCGTCGCCCAAAAATCTAATTTAATAAACCATTTCGAAAACCGATTTGAAATCCATTTATATATTTTTATAAAAATTTTGGCAGCATTCCCTCTATTATCGGGATAATCCAAAACTGGAAAAATGTGCCACAAACTCCAAATATCAGTCCCACACCTGGAAAAATCCATTTTTATATAAAATATACTCACAGAATTATTTCTGAAACGAATTCGGAAAACCCGGAACCAGCATACCAACAATCAGAAAATCAAATTTAACTACTAAACCAAAATCCCATAAGCTTTTCCGAGATAATCTCAGAAATTTCGAGAACCAAAATACAAAGAACCTATCCCGAAAGAATTCGAAAATTCCGAAATTAAAACGAATTAACCACAGAACCAAAAATCAACTCACGAAATAAAATTCGAAAGTCACAGCACAAAAATACCAAAAGAACTTCGAAATTCCCGAAATCGAACTTCTAACCGAATCCTGTAACGGGATTGAGGACCAAATTCATCATCGACTACGACGGGAGGGACGAACTACTGTGTTTATCAGAATTTACCCAAATTCTTTGGTCGGGGAGCCGCGGGATAAATCTCGGAAATGAAATCGGACAGCAAAATCGGACAGCAGATTTAGCCGAACGATCACAGAACCACGCGAGGTCAACCGAAGACAGGGACGTGTCGGGACAGCAGCCGGAACGTGGGATCGGGTCGACACCGGTGCACACGGGGCAGCGCAAAAGGCGACGCTGGAATCGGCCGGCCAAGAGGTCGGGTGGCCTGGGAACGGGGACCCGAGGGCGGCGCTCGGTCCTGGATGGCTGGGCGCGGGGTCGCCGAGGTAGGCGGAGGCCGGCGGGGAACGGAAAGAACTCCAGGAGTTCGGGAGGTTGTTGCAGGGGGTCGGCCGGGAAACGGCCTGGCCGCGGCCGCAGGAAGAAAGGCGGCGGAAAGGGTGGCGTGCCGGACAGAGGAGGTGGCGGCGGCAGATTTGGCCTGGGAGTCGACCCGAGGCTGGGTCGGGCGGCCTGGCGGTGGTGCCGGGGAGAGGTCGGTCGGCGTCAGGTGGCGGAGCTCCGGGCTAGGGCACAAAATTGAGGAAATTTTTAGGGATTTGAGGAGGGTTGATGAAGATAGTAATGAAGGGGTTTAAATAGGGAGAGGGGAAGAGAGGTTACGGGAGAGAAAGAGGAGGGGCGCGACCGTTTGGCCGTTCGGGAAGCCAAAGGGTCGCCGAGAGACTCGGGGGAAAGGCTCGGCCATGGCCGTTGGAAAAAAAATAAAGGAACAGCTCTTCCTTTAATGAGAATTAAAAGAGAAGGAGATTTAATGTAATAGTTTTTAGTGGAAAGAAATTGTTTGGTTGAAGTGAAATAAATGGAATAAAAGTTTTAAATTCCAATTTTTGTTTTAAAAGAAAGTTATAATATTTTCTTTATAGTAAATACCCAAAAGATTTGTTTCGGAAAACCTAAATTGAGTTTCCTAAAAAATGGATTTGAAAAGGGTTTGGGACTCGGGAACGGTTTCGGGACAGGTCTGGTCCAAGTCAAAATCCACGTTATAAATTTTTGAATTTTTTTTTTCTATTAACTAATAATAATTTGAAAAGCTAACTGGCAAACACACATTAATAAAATTAAAAAAATGTAAATTGAAAATTGCGAGTTTCACAACCTTCCCTTCTTAGAAAATTTTGTCCTCAAAATTAAAGGATAGGGTCAGGGGTACAATCATACAATCATGCCTCAAACAGTCTGAGTATTATTTTTTAATATCTTCATGTCTAACTAGACTTAACTGTCATATATCAATCGTACATTCTTCCCTTTTTAGGAATAAAGTCGTTCTCCATGATTATGAGTTCTCGTTTCCATTCCTGAATGGCCAATCACCTTAAAAATTTGTCTTCCACATTTTCACATATCATCTATCTTGCAATATAGTATGTACTTCTTTCAGTTTTCTAACATGTTCAAATTTTTAACTCTATGACTATGTCTTGTCTTACTACTTCAATATCAAGCCTCGGTAACCCAATATCATATTTTAGAATCCAACATCATACTTCCTATACTCTAATTTGTCGTGATTAGAAAAATTCATCATTTCTTACCCATACGTGATCACTCTGTAATTTATTTAGATGTCCATTTTCATCAACATGTATATATCTTGATTCTAAATCCTCATTTTCCATATTTGATCCCGAAATCTCAACAAAATTTAATTATCATGCTTAAGCTCGAATCCTTTATCTTGATTTTACTGTATCTTTTGACTAAACATTTCTCTGTAAAAAATCTTATTAAAATCTTCCCACCTTGTATTATTTAAAACTTTTCTATTTATGGTTTCTGATTTGTAATCTTTTGTATCCTTCAATTCATACGTTTACAACCTTAATTAGTTACATCTTAATTCCATAGTTTCTTGTTTCGATTGTCCCTTTCCTGATTCATCATGCATCTTCCTATAGTGTATCTCCATACTTATCATTTAACTACCTCTAATCCATACTGTCCATTTGCTTAACATTCATATCATTAATTTATCCCTTCCTAGGTTTAAGTTCAATCACGATGTTTCATAGTTATCTCATAATTCATGTACTCCATAAGTTCCTTCAATAGATCGTTCCAATTTAATTCATCAGACATAATCAGATTCGATGCATGATTGCTAAATATAAAGATAAAAAGTAAACATGTTTAGAATCTTCTAAATAGAGTTTAGAATATTTTGTTGTGATCAAAATCATGAGTAAACATCGAGATATAATTTAAATAATCATAACGAGTTTAAATTTTTAAAAATGAGATCAAATAAAATCGAAAGGTCATAAAATACGACATCAATTTATTTGAGAAACAAAAGATATATGAGGTATATGAGTTTGTGACTCAGAAAGAGGGACAATTTTCAATTCAAACTGGTATGAGGTATATGAGTTTGTGACTCAGAAAGAATCAACAAGTTGTACGATTTTAAGATAGTGAGGGTGATAAAAAAATAGCCATGACAAGAATATAATTCGATAGATCATTTCTGGAGGTGGGAGTAAGTACAAGGATACAAATCCTCAGAATGATTAAAGATAACCATGATATGAATATAGTCTTATTAATATTCGAAAACCACTATTTTCAAGTCACTTTGTTTCAAATTCATGCCTCGCTAGTGTGCACCTGACTGCAATGAATTTTTGACTCCATAATTTGAATAATTTAGTTTACCGAATAATCTTCCAACTTTATCCATTTCATGGCTGAGCAAACATAGAATAAAGTCTCAATAATATTTGAAAACCTAATGATTACCTGTCATTATTTCAACTTTAGAGTTTATGCCTCGCCAGTGCACAACTAGCTGCAGTAAACTTACAGTTTTCCATAATTCAGATAAATGACTATCACGTAAATGTGCGGAGTCATGTTAGGTTGCTAAATATTTCCTCAACTTTGTCCATGTGAATTTCAGAGAAATTTCAAAAATTCAAACGAGTTTAAAGTTCTAAACAGGATAGAAAATATAGATGACTGTTCTTCTGAGATCAAGAGATTTATCAAAATATGTGTTGAGATTCAAGAGACTGGGCTAAAATCAAGAGGAGTATCTGTTTTCCGATTTTCTTTTCCAAAGATGAAACGATCAACCTTGATTTGAATAATTGAGTCAAACACTAGATAAGATAGGAGCATCACCGCTTCAGATTAAGTAAGAAAAACCAATGATAATATTCCCGACAAATCACTCAGGGAATAAAAAAATATTTTGAGAAGACTAATTTCATAACTAAGGAAAGTTGGAAATTTGAGAGAAGATAAGTGTCATTGATTCAAGGAAATCAAATTGAAATTGCCTAGTAACGCCAAGAAATTAAATAGCTTTGGAACAACTAAAAATCTCCTTGACTAAAGGGAATTGAACAATAGAATGGATTCAAAAATGTGATCAATTTTCTGACCGTTCCTGCTTCATGATCATAGAAGCTTTTTAGGCCTTGATTTGATCAAGAAATTGCATAGAGAGGGTAGAGTTTTAAGATGAGTGGAGGAAGTCAATATATGAAAATATTCTCGATTTTTTTTTTGAAAAACATAGGAGATAACAATATTGAAATTGAAAATAACTCCTTTAGGAGAATCATGAACTGAACTAATTCTTCTGGTAATAATTGACCTTGAGGTTTAAATGATCCCAGAAGAATTTTGATTCAGGGTTGATTCCGAGAAAGTTAGTCAATTGGAAAAGAGATCAAGGCAAAAGGTTGGATAATGGTTGTAGATATATATTGGGTAGAAAAGAGTTTAATAGGGTTGCTAAGAGAATATTGAAACTCTTCATAACAAACGAATCAAAATTCCAAATAAAGGTAGAGAAGTAAGATCTGATCAACCAATGAAGAAGTTAAAATTAGGTTTGATAAAGAAGAAGAAGATTGAAAAATTCAACCTTATTCCAAAAAGAATATGAATCCTAAGGTATACTAGAACCTAAAAATTATGGTAGGAAAATAATCTCGAAAGTCATGGGACACTCAAAGGTACAATCAGCCTAATCTAGATAAGGTTTAGGTACAAACACAAACAAGGTATCCTACGAATCTATAAGCAGACAAAAATAGATTTGTAAGTAAATAATTTTTGGCCCTATAATGTAACATGGTGTATATCATCTAAGTGTTCTAGTTGTTTCTAAAGTCTGTTTTCCTAAAGTCTCAACTATCCCTAGGTCAAGTTACAGAACTACGCGATGGTCTAGACTAAGTTGACTAGACCAATTTACAGATCTGACCTGCATGGGCCACCACTAAAAATATGTCACGACCCGGTCCTAATTTCTTGGGTCGAATCGGATCATGCCCAGTCTGCACCGTTGTTGAGACGGCGGCAGTAAACTGTATTCAGTAGTGAAACATATGCAGATAAAATTCTAACGAATATAAAATCTTTTATTCAATTTAAAATTTCTGAAATACAACAACTATTAATTACAACAACTACATTTGATACATTGGTTACTAAAATAAATTACTATCTAGCTCTACTGTTCTTGGGTTCCAGGTTCTGCGAGAACAGGCATCAGATCTTCAACGACTCAATCACCTAAAAATGTTGGTCTCCAATCAGGAGGAAGCAAAGTACAATTCATGATAATTCAACAATTGAAATAATAATAGAGTTACGCACTTTTAAACAATTTGAAATAAACAGATTTCCAGCAGTTAAAATATTATGATGTGAATAGGCAATAAATATGACCAGATTGGGTTGTACAGTTGTATCCTATTGATACGGTATGGCTTATCCCCGTATGTATGAGGGATAAGCTAACACAGTCAGTATACTATTTTGGCTGTAGTCATACTCATAACACTACTTCCCCAGTACCCAACAGTTAATCAGTCAATGCTCTCAGAGAGAGTTCCGTGTTGCATCGTGGTTTAAACTTGCAATAAAACGATTACTAAATAATTGTAAACTACCACAAAATGTACTTGCCTTGGTTATGACTGGATTCGATATTGGTTCCGGGATGATGCTAGTACAGTCCTCGAAACCCTACAATTGAGAATTTCTGACTTAGCACCAATATTCAATCCATATCTAGGTGTGCTAGTTACAATCTCTAGAATTTGTCCTAGTCAAATTTTAGGTTATTTACAACTCTACTTAGAGCGCTTATCGATGTGAGTTTCTAACTTTACAAAGAAAAGTCAATTTAATTTTTTTTTTATTGGAAAAAATCGTATTTTCTAATTTATTTGATAAAACTTTGTATTTCATTATATTATATTTAAAAATAATATTTTTCTTTAAATGAGGAAAACGTAACTTTTTTTAAATAATAACTTGTAATTTTTCCTAATTTATTTAATGTGAGAAAACAATATTGATTTTCTATAAAATAATTATTTTACTATTTTACGTGTTTACGCCAACCACAAACCAGAAAAGAAATAAACTACACTAACTTATTACAAAACCACAGAAAATAATAAAAACTGGGCTTATGCCCTTACAGTCCATTTTACATAAATTTAAATAAGAAGAAAACTTTAGTTAGTCTCTAAAAATTATCCTACAATTTAATTATAAAATAAAATAATAATTTAAATTAAATTGAATTAATTTACGAGTCTCAGATATTGGTCCAATCTTCAAAATAGCTAATGCCTCAACGTCCGGGTAATACCGGTTTCGTTTGCATTTTGCTAAGGGCCCATTGACTGATACGGTCGTCGCCCAAAAATCTAATTTAATAAACCATTTCGAAAACCGATTTGAAATCCATTTATATAATTTTTATAAAAATTTCGGCAGCATTCCCTCCATTTTCGGGATAACCCAAAACTGGAAAAATATGCCACAAACTCCAAATATCAGTCCCACACCTAGAAAAATCCATTTTTATATAAAATTTACTCACAAAATTATTTCCGAAACGAATTCGAAAAACCCGGAACCAGCATACCAACAATCAGAAAATCAAATTTAACTACTAAACCAAAATCCCAGAAGCTTTTTCGAGATAATCTCGGAAATTCCGAGAACCAAAATACACAGAACCTATCCCGAAAGAATTCGGAAATTCTGAAATCAAAACGAATTAACCACAGAACCAAAAATTAACTCACAAAATAAAATCCGAAAGTCACAGCACAAAAATACCAAAAGAACTTCGGAATTCCCGAAATCGAACTTCTAACCGAATCCCATAACTGGATTGAGGACCAAATTCGTCATCAACTACAACGGGAGGGACGAACTACTGTGTTTATCAGAATTTACCCAAATCCTTTGGTCGGAGAGCCGCGGAATAAATCTCGGGACTGAAATCGGACAGCAAAATCGGACAGCGAATTCAGCCGAACGATCACAGAACCACGCGAGGTCAATCGAAGACAGGGACGTGCCGGGACAGCAGCCGGAACGCGGTATCGGGTCGACACCGGGGTGCACGCGGGGTAGCGTAAAAGGCGGCACTGGAATCGGCCGGCCAAGAGGTCGGGCGGCCTGGGAACGGGGACCCGCGGGCGGCGCTCGGCCCTGGATGGCTGGGCGCGGGGTCGCCGAGGTAGGCGGAGGCCGACGGGGAACGGAAAGAACTCCGGGAGCTCGGGAGGTCGCTGTAGGGGGTCGGCCGGGAAACGGCCTGGCCGCGGCCGCGGGAAGAACGGCGGCGGGAAGGGTGGCGCACCGGACAGAGGAGGTGGCGGCGGCGGATTTAGCCTGGGAGTCGGCCCGAGGCTGGGTCGGGCGGCCGGGCGGTGGTGCTGGGGAGAGGTCGGTCGGCGTCGGGTGGCGGAGCTTCGGGCTAGGGCACAAAATTGGAGAAATTTCTAGGGATTTGAGGAGGGATGATGGAGATAGTGATGAAAGGGTTTAAATAGGAAGAGGGAAGAGAGGTTACGGGAGAGGAAGAGGAGGGGCACGGCCGTTTGGCCGTTCGGGAAGCCGAGGGGTCGCCGAGAGACTCGGAGGAAAGGCTCGGCCATGGCCGTTGGAAAAAAAAAAGGAACAACTCTTCCTTTAATGAGAATTGAAAGAGAAGGAGATTTAATGTAATAGTTTTAGTGAAAAGAAATTGTTTGGCTGAAGTGAAATAAACGGAATAAAAGTTTTAAATTCCAATTTTTGTTTTAAAAGAAAGTTATAATATTTTCTTTATAGTAAATACCCAAAAGATTTGTTTCGGAAAACCTAAATTGAGTTTCCTAAAAAATGGATTTGAAACGGGTTCGGGACTCGGGAACTGTTTTGGGACAGGTCTGGTCCAAGTCAAAATCTACGTTATAAATTTTTGGACAACCGACACTCAAATAAATTTTTAGAAATTTACGTAAATAATTACAAAAAATAAAATATATTTTTGGAAAGATAACCTCGATATAATTCCAACAAAAAAATGACACATGAAAAGGACGTTAGAATTGATCGCAATCGCTGAGTCGGTGGCTAAGCCGCGGCTCTGGATTGGTGACACGTGTCACCAATATGTGCCTTCCGCCTGGATTGGACGACCTACCATCCAACTGGCTTGGGTAGGGCCTTGAACCAAGAATTCCATCCTGTAACACGTGTCACCATCCTGTCCCTCCCGCCTAGATCGGACGGCCTACCATTCGTGACTGTGGAAAGGTGTGCCAATATTCTTATGTAAATTTTTCCTTGGGGTTGATTTTTCTAGAAGTCCTGTAATGACAATTTTTATGGTTAGCAAACTTCTAGAAGTTGGGTAGGGCCTTGAACCAAAAATACCTTATCTCGTAGGATATGTGTCACGATCCGTTACCCAAATTGTTGGGCCGGACCGGGCCATGCCCAGCCTATGCTTGAGTTATAGCGTAGTAAGTTGTTCTAAGTAAAGACAGTATTGGATCTCAGATACTAATAGTTCTAATATCACACTTGAAATGTTCATCACAACACAACATCTATGAGCGAAAACAAAGTTCAGATTTACTTATTACACTTCTAAAGTATAAAACTGGAGACAAAGTCCAATAACAAAGGTAAAAGTCTAAACTGTTCAACATATTAAACCAAAGGAGATCTGAAGCAAGACTACTAAGCGAGGTTCCCTGTGGGGGCTTCCTCGGGAGCAATGACTTGGTACTCTGCAGCGGGTCCATAATAAGAGTCACATAGCATTTCTTCCTAAAAAAGTATGCCTGTAACGTTTCCTGTAAGAAAGGAAGCAAGTACTGGTTCTACAAACTATACATACTGAGCATGGAATGAAAAAGATGTGCTAAATAAGAAACATGTCATATCATAGTCTATTATGTGAAAAATACATTTGTCTTGGTGACATATATATATCTAGTCACTACTAAAATAACCCATTTTAGCGACGTCAGGAGACGTCGCTAAAAATGGAAAATACGTCGCTAAAACCTATTTACGACGTATTTAGCGACGAAAAACGGACGTCACTTATATGCAAGTCGCAAATGGCAATTTAGTCGCCGAACGTCGCTATTGGCGACGCGGAGTTCATTGTCGCTAGACGTCGCTAAAATGAGCGACAGATAGCGACGTAGCTTTACGTCGCCAACGTTGCGACGTAAAGCGACCACTTGCGATGCTGTATAATTTATATATGATGACATAGCATGGCAGCCATGTGGGCAACCTAGCGACGGCTACCGACAGATTAGCGACGTATATTAGCGACGTCTAGTGATGTGACGTCACTATTTAGCAACGTATAGCGACTTCTACTTTCCGTCGCAGGACGTTGCAGAACGTCGCTATACATCGCAGATAGTATAAAAAAATTTAAAAAAATATAATTCGTATTTTTGTTATGCTGTGTGTCTGTGTTTACAGTGTGTGTGAAGTGCAGTGTTCGAACCATCGACAGTTTCGCTTACTTTTCTATATTTTATCTTGGATAGAAAGAGCAACAGTTCAGGGTGCACTTCTCAGAGCTTCCTCTTCACGTCCTTCACCTTATCGGGAACCTTTACGACGTCCCGAGAAAGTGTAGGACGTAAAAATAAACCTCTCAGAAGTGCACCCTGAACTGTTGCTATTTCTATCCAAGATAACACATACAACAGTAATCGAAACTGTCGATGGTTCCGAACACTACATTTCATATTCACTGTAAATACAGACACACATCATAACAAAAATACACAATATATTTTTTAAAAATTTTGGCAGCACCTCCTTTGTATATCAGATCATCGCTTATAATCCAGCGTAGGTATATTTGTCATCCCCGTCGCAGATATCACAAAGTAAATATTACAATAAAAATAGGAGGCAGTGCAAAGTAAATATCACAGACTCAAATCCTCACAAACATCCAATAGAGTCAAATAAAAATGGAAGATGATAAAAAGTCTCCCACCAAGTGTATAAACAACAGTTGTATGAATAAACAATTTGCCCATAGGGCTAATACATACAAGTCATAAAAAAACCAATAAAATTACTGCGGACCCCTGCCGCGCAACTGGGATAGAATGTAGTCATACTGCTGCTGGGTGAGCTGTACCGTAGGGGCAGTAGGAGGCAGTACAATGTCTGGAGTCGGCACCGAAGGCAGTACAGTGTCTGGAGTCGGCGCCGTCGATAGACCGGAAGGACATATCTGCTCCAGCTCTTGTAGTCGCTCACCATGTGCAGCAAGGGTACTCACCACCTTCTCAGTACTCGCCTCAAGCGAAGCCGAAACTTGAGTGAGTGAGGCAGACATGCTCCTCTGCGATCCCTCCAGCTCGACCTGTCTACGCTCTGTGCGCTGCGTAGACTCGGTGAGTGTCTGCAAGCTGGCAGCTGTAGCTTGATGCAGAGTCATCAGCTCCTGTATACTGCGCTCGACCGCATCAAATCGTTCGGTGACGATCGGAGGGTCAGATCGTCGCTCGACCGCATCAGAAATCTGCTGCTGCAACTCACAACGCAGCTCCTCGATCTGACGAAGGATATCCCCAACTCGTGACGACGCCTGTGAAGCCGGAGACTGCGCACTGACAGAGGGGGCCCGGGATGACTCCGTAGCCAAATACGTGCCGTAGGATCCCGTACCGTAGTACGTACCCTTCTGAAGACCGCCAACGGCGGTCATCCAGAGCTCATCCTACGATGGAGCTGTAGGCGGCTGGGAGGAACTACCAGCCCCTCCCTCTGCTGGCGCACTAGCAGCAGCAGCCACCTCCTGCTGTAGCCGAACAAACTCGGCCTAGAACATGTTTGCTAACGTGTAAGTGTTTGCTAAAGTCTATATTGATATCTATTTTTATGTTTTTTAAGTTATAGTAAATTAATATAAAGAATAAAACGTACATATGCCTGCGTCGCCCTCTCGTCAATGAACTCCCCAGCCCTCCGATGTGTGACCAGGAAGACGGTCACCATGTTCGGGTCCTCACCCTTTTTTATCTATTAAAATATATTATCTATTATTAGTATTAAACATTCTATATCGAACTATATATAAATTAATGTCCATCATAGGAAATGTACCAGACGACGAAAATACTCCGTCATCGGAATGGAGCCACCACACCACTTACCGGCGCTCGACCGCGCCACCTTGGCCTTCTCAGACCGCTCCTGGTACCTGTGCTCGCTGAATCTAGCCTTCATCGTAGTCCACTACTCTGGCGTAATCCAATCCTGGATCGGCTGTCCGGAGCGATCACGACGCTTCTGGTCGTCGATCGCATCACGGATGAGCTTGGCTGCGACGGCAGAAAATTGGCCCTCGATCCTCGTCGCCCGGTGTGGTGGATAGAAATAGGTCCTCTACAAGAAGTAAAATACAAAAGTTGTATAATATACACAAATGATTATTAAAATTTAAAAATAAACAAATTTTTTTACCTTGAAGTGGGCAAACCAAAAGGCCTTCCTATCTGCGGGAGCATCTGAGTAGTTGAGCCAAGGCCCACCATAGTTCTGCCTCAGAAATTATCCCAGCTGTCTCTGTACTACAGAAGGCCGATATCTATACAATAAAAAAATTTCATGAATATATATGTACATATAATCATTTAAGAAATATATATTAATTAATTAACTTACTTCATAGGCCCGTCCGTCCAAATCTCCATACGCGTCTCGCCCGGGGGAGCTCATGGAGGGTCGCTCTCACCTCCTGTCTGGGCAGGTTCAGTCTGATCGCCGGCCTCCATATGCTCGGCGTTGGCTCCCCCCATAGAGCCGTCGACAGGAGGAATGTTGGACGGGGGATCGGGGTTGCTGGACGAGGGATCAGGAAGGCTGGACGACGAGGGAGGAGTCGGCAACCTGCTGGAACTGCCCTGTCCCGGTAATGGACCGGGAACAGACTGGTACAATGGCGTACTCGGAGATGAGGATGAGGGTACGAAACTGCCGTCTCCATCCCCAGCCCGAGGCTGACGGGACTGGCTAATATATAATCCTTCGCGTCATCCTCCTGGTCTAGTCATACCTGATAATAACATATGACAATAAAACAAAAATACATATTTATATGATAGACATCACAGATTTTTGAAAAATATCATGGTCACATATAAAAGTGTCACTAAAGTGTCACAGATTTATTATTACAAAAATACATATTTATATGATAGACATCACAGATTTTAATCCTCTTCTGAAAATTCATCTAGTTCGTTTAGCTCATCTTCTTCTTCTTCTTCTTCTTCCTCCTCTACATCTTCACTTTCATCTGCATCTTCCTCTTCAGATAATTCTACTTCTTCTACACAATTAGATGTGTAATGAGGAACTTCCGTCGTGTCTACTTCTATAATATTTGTTACAAGAGGTAGTTCATCCTGTTGATAAGCTATATCGTCAACCTCAAAGGTATTTCTTGCTTTGGTCTTGCATACTGCCCACCATTCCGACCTTGTTGTTCCCCGTTTAGGATAACTTGTGAAGTACACGAGCTGAGCCTGACTTGATAGGACAAATGGTTCATAGGCTTGATATCGACGCCGATAGTTTATATCAACAAGATCGTGCTTGTCTACTTTCCAACCCTGACCTTCAATCGGATCGAACCAATCACACCTGAATAACACAATCTTAGCAGGCTCTATTCTATAACTATATGTCAGCTCCATGATCTCCCGTAGCACGCCATAGAAATCGTTGCCCGTATCAACATCTTCGTAGTTCGAAGATCTGATACACAAACAGCTATTTTTGGTGGAGTCGAGATCCACAAAGTTGTCTCTGATCGGGCAAGTTATTGACTTGAACCTAAACCCATTAACACAGTAGCTTGGCCATATTTTTGCAGAATAAATTGGTCCCTTGGCTAGCGTTCTAATAGACTCATTCTCAAGTCTTGCGTATGGATGATCGACCTAAATACCACGAAAGAAGCAATTAAGCTCATTCTAAATCAAGTACATATACAGAAAGGTAATTACAGAGTTCTCAAGTCTTACATATGCACTCAACCATGATGGAAAATAACGCCTCATTTCTTGTTCTAGTTCTTCTTCTGTTATGTGTGGCCTATCTGACCTCACATCATCATTAAATATGCTGAAAACAATATCGTGCAATTAATGTAATAGTATTATTCTCAACACTATTAAAATAATGTAGATGTATTATTTACTTACCCCTCTATTTCCTCTACTTCCTCCTCGTCGCAGTTGAGTAATACATACACCTGAGCAGCCCTTAGCTCATCATCGTTCAGATATCTCTTCTTTATTTTACCCGATGGCTTTCCTGGAGCATTGAATACCTTCAGTATTGTATCATTACTTTCATGATCTCCATCATCGTTTTTGGAAGCTCTCGTTCTATTAGTTGCAACATGAGGCTTGAAATACATCGAACAAAAGTTTGTAATCTCCTCGAGAACATAGGCTTCACAAATAGAACCCTCGACCCGTGCCTTATTTTTCACCTTTCTTTTTAGGTGATTCAAATGTCGCTCGAACGAGTACATCCATCGATATTCGACGGGTCCACCAACACGTGCCTCATAGGATAGATGAATCGACAAATGCTCCATAGAGTCGAAGAATCCAGGAGGAAACACCCTCTCTAGCTTGCATAGTGTTACCACAATGTCCTTTTCTTGCTTTTCTAGACGATCAACGAGCAATTTCTTAGAACAAAGATCCCTGAAGAATATGCTAAGCTCCGTCAATGGATCCCAAACTGCCTGCGGTAAGAATTCCCGAAATGCAATCGGAATTAACCTCTCCATGAATACGTGACAGTCGTGGCTCTTCATACCCGTCAATTTGTTTTCCTTCGGATCGACACATCTTCTCAGATTTGACACATATCCGTCTGGAAATTTTAGGCCCTAGATCCACCGACAAAGTCTCACTTTATCCTCCTTGTCCAGCGAGAAAATTGACTTCGGCAGGAACTGTTTTCCATTCTGCTGTATCAAATGCAACGCAGGGCGTTTGCATATTTCTTCTAAGTCCAACCTGGCCTTGGGATTATCTTTCGTTTTTCTCTTTACGTCCATCACAGTATTAATTATGTTATCAAACACATTCTTCTCAATATGCATGACATCAAGATTATGTCTGATCAGATTGGTACTCCAGTATGGCAGATCCCAGAATATGCTCCTCTTTGTCCAGTTATGATCTCTACCAAATCCATCGCACTTGTACCCAGTTGTAGGATCTTCGATAGCACTTGAAAAATCTTTAACCTCCTCCCATATCGTGGCTCCGCACCACCTTGGCGGTGGATCACCCTTCTCTACAACGCCGGCGCGGAATGCATTCCTGTTCCTTCTGAACGGATGATCTTTTGGCAGAAATTGCCGATGACAATCAAAGAAGCACGGTTTTTCTTCGTATTTCCAGCGGAAAGCCTTACTACGGTCCATGCAATACGGACATGAAAGATGGCCATGAGTGCTCCATCCAGATAACATTCTATAGGCCGGAAAGTCGTTGATGGTCCACATAAGGGTTGCCTTCATCTGAAAATTCTGCTTCCTGGATACTTCGTACGTGTTAGCGCCTACTTCCCATAACTGATTCAACTCATCTATCAAAGGCTGTAAGTATACGTCAATGTTCCTCTTGGGATTGTTCGGACCAGGAATTATAACGGTTAGAAACATATACTGAGTCTTCATGCACATCCAAGGCGGTAGGTTATACGGAGTGACAATCACAGGCCAACACGAATACTGGGATCCCGAAAGACCAAAAGGAGTAAAACCGTCATAAGATAGTCCCAACCTGACATTACGCGGATCTGAAGCAAAATCAGGATACACTCGATCAAATTGCTTCCACGCTTCTCCATCGGATGGGTGATCCAACACTCCTTCAATCTGTTCTCGCATGTGCCAACTCATATTTTTGGCCGTCTCTTTCACCATAAATAATCTTTACAACCGCGGGGTTAAAGGCAAGTAGTGCATTGAATCGGTCGGTCTTCTTGCACCGGTAGACCTTTCTGTACTAGTTGTCTTATAGCGATCAGCACCACAAAATCTGCACACATCTGCGTCCTTGTCATCTTTGTAGTACAGCATGCACCCATTGCGACATGAATCGATTTTCTCGTATCCCATCCAGAGCGATCTCACCATCCTCTTAGACTGGTAGAAGTCTTTAGGCAACTTAGCACCCGCCGGCAAGATCTCTATAATCAACTCCAACACTCGGTTGTAGCATTCTTGCGACATGTTAAAATCTGACTTAATGCTCAACAGTCTTGTAACCACCTCCAACGGTGAATGATCCTCACAACCAAGATACAATGGAGTCCTTGTATTCTCTAGCAACTCCATGAACTGTGCAGCATCGGCGTTCGGTGCCTCCTCAGGTGCATCATGAACGAAACTAGGCCCCGCAGTGTCAAAAACTATGTTCACGCACCCGTCGTCGTATACATGATTATCTGAAACAAAATTAGGTCCCGCATGCATATACGGCTCAACGTAAGGCTCCGGCTCTGATGCTAAAGACACAAGTTCTCCGTGTGCGGTCCACTGATAGTAATTAGGCGTGAAACCCCTCGAGTACAAATGATATGTCACTTCCACTTCTGGATAATATTTCACGTTATGACATTTCACACACGGACACTTAATTTTGGTGCCGTCCATGTACTGAGGGAACGCCTTAGCAAACTACAGGAACTGCTCTACTCCCGCTATGTATTCATCCCGCACACCACACATATCATCAGGACGACGATTGTACATCCATGAATGATTCCACAAGTAGTAATTCATATCCATTTGGAAATAATTCTGCAAAGATGGACACACATTATCGAACAGGCACAAATTCGTATATTATGTCTTATTATGGGACACACATTAGTAGCGGACAGTTACTAATAACAATGATATGCAATGTAGGTCAAACTAAGTTGTACTAAGTCAAACAAAGTCAAACAAGGTCAAGCTAAGTTAAACAAAGTCAAACAAGGTCAAACTAGGTCAAGGGTTGACCTACAGTTGACTTTGTCAACTCTTAGTCCAATCTAGGTCAGATGTTGACTCTACTTTGACTTTCAGTCAAAATAGTCAACCTTAGTCAACCTACGGCCGATACCGATACGGTTTGGCATGTTTCGATCCGATACAAACCGATACCAAATATTAACCGATACCGACATTGGGGGTCTTTGTTCCGGTCAATTCGGCAAAACCAATCGGTAAGGGTGACTACTATTTCATATAATTTCAAAACTACTAAGAAATAACGCTGAAATACTTAAAATTATGCCTAAATATATAAAATATTTGTTTTTAAATGTAAATAATTTATTAATAATTATTTGTTTTCCGATACCAAAGTCCGATACTCCGATACGATACCGCCGATACTACCGATATCGCCGATACCAATACTCATAGGAATAGTCCGATACCGATTCCGATACCGATATTGTGAACCTTGGGTATATATCGTCAACATTTCAGATTCTTAAAATGAATTTCAAATGGATTTTGGATTGTATATATATGTGTATTTGTGTGTATATCATGGTTTAAAGTATCGGCCGATACCGATCCGATACGGCCGATACCGAGACGGTTTGGCAAGTTCCGATCCGATACCGACCGATACCAAATATTGATCGATACCGACATTGGGGGTCTTTGTTCCGGTCAATTCGGCAAAACCAATCGGTAAGGGTGACTACTATTTCATATAATTTCAAAACTACTAAGAAATAACGCTGAAATACTTAAAATTATGCCTAAATGTATAAAATATATGTTTATAAATATAAATAATTTATTAATAATTATTTGTTTTCCGATACCAAAGTCTGATACTCCGATACGATACCGCCGATACTACCGATATCGCCGATACCAATACTCATAGGAATAGTCCGATACCGATTCCGATACCGATATTGTGAACCTTGGTGTATATACATTGTATACATATATATTTATATACGTATTTGTGTGTGTATGTAAGTGTGTGAGTATATATATACATGTATACATATGTATTTGTGTGTGTATGTAAGTATGTGAGTATATATGTATTTGTGTGTGTATGTAAGTGTGTGAGTATATATACATGTATATATATTGTATACATATAGTCCGATACCGATTCCTGCACTGTCCCCCTGCCCCACCCTCCCCCTACCCCTGCACCCACCCCAACCCTCCCCTGCCCCCCTCCCCCCTCCCCTGCCCCCTCCCCCTACCCTTGCACCCACCCCAACCCTCCCCTGTCCCCCTCCCCCCTCCCCTGCCCCCCTCCCCATACCCCTGCACCCACCCCTGCACCCTCCCTTGCCCCCTTCCCCTACCCCTGCACCCACCCCAACCCTCCCCTGCCCCCCTCCCCCTACCCCTGCACCCACCCCAACCCTCCCCTGCCCCCCTCCCCCCTCCCCTGCCCCCCTCCCCCTACCCCTGCACCCACCCCAACCCTCCCCTGCCCCCGGGTACCCCCACCCCTCCCTCCACCCCTCGACAGTAAGACCCCCCACCCCCTGTACCCACCCCCACCCCTCTCTCCCCCCTCGACAGCTAGGGTTAGGGTCTCGTGTCCGTGTCTGTGTCTAGATAGCTAGGGCTAGGGTTAGGGTTTACCTGAGGAGGGTGGCTTCGTCGGAGGATGGAGGCGGCGAGGAGGGTGGCTTCGTCGGAGGAGGAAGGCGACGAGGAAGGCTCCTTCGTCGGAGGAGGGAGGCTGGTCGCCGGAGGGAGGGGTCAACGGGCGAGCGGGGTCGCCGGGAGGAGAAGGGGGAGGGTGTCGCCGGAGGGAGGGGTCGTCGGAGGGGAGGGTTCGCCAGGGGGAGAGGGGAGAGCGGAAAGAAAAATTTTGGGTGAAAATTTTGTGATTTCGAACGGACCAGGAACCCTATATGAAATACAACAGCGACGCATAAATTATACGTCGCTAAACGTCGCAATACAGCGACGTAAAATGGACGTCCGTCGCAAAATGTCGCCCATCAACGACGTAACTTATACTACGTCGCTGAACGTCGCTACACAGCGACGGACAGCGACATGTAGCACAAGAAGTCGCTTTCGGCAATTATCAGCGACGGGTATTTCCGCCGTTGCTAATATACGTCGCTATTTTAGCATATTTTAGTAGTGAGTGTTTGAAACTCTAGTAGGTAAGTGATCGTTCAATGGGTATAAAATATACCGGTGTAGAAGTCTACATGTAATAAAATGTACATACATACAAGTATACAAGCATAGATGTACATACGTACAAATATACGGGATAATGGCCTACGACAAGGTTGTATGAGATGCGACCGAGCTCGATACATATAATCAGTCTGATCATGTACTCAACTAGTAGTTTCCCCATCCCCATGTTATAAACATGTGAAAGATACTAAGAGCAGTTTAAAACATGTGAAGCATATGGAAGATACATAGAAATATGTGAGATATGATTTCAGTTACAAATAGCTATATTAACAGTGTTCATGTGCAATTTATTATCATGTGCATCAAGTAAAGTTTGTAGTTTATACTGGCCTCGAGCAAGGCAATGTGATGAGAATGTAGAAGAAAAAGCCTGGTGTCCTGTCACGGTAAAAAAGGGGTATAACAATGTCAGTTCCTATTCTACGTTCAAGACTCTAAACTGCTAACTCTAACACTAGTGGTGTGCCATGACTTCTAACTAAGTTATGATCGAGCATAGTAGACCAATTTGGGTGACACAAAACCTGTAATCAACACTTAGAGTCCTAAGAATTCTAACACTATGATGGTGAGCAAAAACTATGACACTCAAATCGAGGCAAGATAATCAACCATAAGGTTAACAATCTTATCATAGATATCAACATGGTCATCTTCTCAATTTAGCAATGTGAGATCACTGGAATTGACTGACCTCGATTCTGATACACAGATTCCGAAATATGAACATAATAAGAATTAATTAAAACTAATAGTGATACATAAAAAAAATCTACAGATATTGTCGGATGATGAAACAAATATCATCAACGTGTTTAGAATGGTCAAATTAGCTAGGATAGCCTATCCATAAGTCCAATTTGGACACAGGGGTAAAATGGTAATTTTGGGTCAAAATAATGTCCGCCGTTGGACCCACTTTGCACCAAAAAAATATGCTAGGATAAAAGTCTACTAAACCTAGCAAATTATTTGTCCATGTGTGTCACGCCCCGATTCCGTAGAATCGATAGTCGTCCCCCGGGCGTGATGCCGTACGAACCTAAATTGCGCTCGCACAAGGCATAGTCATAAGGTTACCCAAAACACAACAACAAGAGAATATGCAGAGTAAATTGAACACACATTATAAAGAAGGAAACTTAAGCTTTATTGATAATGAACATCATTTTATAGACTCGATACAAGGGTGCCGTGCGGGCTTTTTACAAACTGACTCCATTACAAAATGAACGTCGATGAGATAGCCATTTCATACATTCATCCCTTGATTATACAACCAGAATTACAAAACCACCTGGGATGGTGGGAAGTCGCTCCATCTGTCTTCTGATCTTCAACAGCGGAGTCTTCAAAAGGTTTGATCCAAGCTTCGACCGCACGGACGAAGCTTCAAAACACATGAGCGTTGCCCCCCTTCACGTAGCACGCTCCTCCCGATTTATCATACCTGTAGAGAGAGCGAGGATCAGTACAATCAACATGTACTGGCGAGTGGCTAATTAATTTCCAGGCTCTCATTTGGTTCAAGAATTTAGATAAAATTATACAACTTACCTTTAGTGGTCTTTCTAGCCATCCTAGATATTTTCATACGAAGCATTTTGACGAAACATAACCCAAGTAAGTTACACCAAAATTTCCCCTGACAGAGCGCGCCTTGCGACATAAAACTTACCATCACCTTCCCTATTAGTTGATAAAAATTTACATCAAGTGTTTGACGTGGAGGTCACTGGCATTAACTAGCCATCTTGGACATAGCCTGGTAATACGGGACCCTTGCAACGCAAGTAGCGAGCTCCGATGCAAGTCCCCGTCTTACCAATTGCCTATTACCCAGCTCGACTATAACCTGTTTCTTCCTAGGCCGAGTCGGTCCCGTGGCCCCGTGTTGCCGCTCGAAGAAACCATCGCCCTTGTCGACAAGTTGTCCATGACCGTGATAGGTTAACAAGGTATAATTTAGGGTACCGTTGGGGCTTGTTACATAGTCGATTCATTTACTTGGTTGTTTTGCTGGCCTAAAATAATTCTATCTCTTTTCAACACAACTTATCTCTTTTTCTCTTCTTGCACATAGGACTTGTATTCTTCAAGCGAATCATTCAATTTCGATATCATTGCCCGAGTTCTCATTTTGAAATAGAGGGTCGAGACGAAGGAGGTCAGCCACTCACCTTAAGTTTTTGCTTGAGGCGAGAGACTGGTTGGCCGCGCTAGACGTCGCCTACGCGATTATCTGAAATCATACAAGCAACCGATTAGAACACTATATTAGGCAAGAAGTTCGATAGAAAATGCGAGTTCGAAATGTAAGCCATGAAATCCATCGAAAACATTCATGAAAACGCATCCAGAAAACAAAAGCCAAAACCAACGCAAGCGGCGTGAAAAATAGAGCAACGGGAGGTCTCTCCTGACTCAGCCGCAGAGTCAATCCTCGAGGCGCTACCCGCTGAATATGGGACTTGGTTCCGAAGAAGCCATTCTATAATGTGGAGTGGATCTTAATTCAACCGTTCCCGTTCGATCGATTCGATCGATCCCGACCTATCGGTCCCGACCGAGTCGATAGCGACAGTGTTCCTTTCTCGCGTACCCCGTGGACGGAGAACGGGGCACGATGTAGGGATGGGGCACTACACCATAACCAACAAAGAAAAAGTTTTATCCTCGAAACTTAAGAATAGATCCTACCTCTATGAAAATAATGAAGGAAACTTTTCCTTCATCTCTGACTCGAGTTTCCATGTCGACTCTTCCGCCGCATGGTTCCTCCAGAGTACGCGAACAAGAGAGATCACTCGACTTGGCAGCCGGTTATCCTTGCGTTCTAAGATTTGAACTGGCTCTTCAACGTAGGATAGGTCAGATTTTAGCTCCAGCTAGCCAAAATCTACCACGTAGCTAGGGTCGTGGACGTACTTCCGCAGCTGAGAGACATGGAAGACATTGTGTACACCTTCGAGCGCCGATGGTAGGGCAATTTTATAGGCCACTGGGACGACCCGCTCGAGTATTTCGAACGGCCTAACGAATCTCGGACTCAGCTTTCCCTTCACGCCGAACCGAGTAACTTCTCGCATGGACGACACCTTCAGGAACACGTGATCGCCCACCTGGAACTCAAGCGGTCTTCGATAGGTGTCAACGTAGCTCTTTTGCTGACTCTGTGCAATCTTCAGTCTTTTCCGAATTAGCTTGACCTTTTTCACAGTCTGTTCTACCAGCTCCGGGCCGAGTATCTGTCGTTCCCCGACTTTATCCCAACAAATGGCCGATCTGCACTTTCGGCCGTACAAAGCTTCATACGGCGCCATTTGGATGCTGGACTGGTAGCTATTATTATATGCAAATTCCGCCAGCGGTAGGTGGACATCCCAGCTTGATTTGAAGTCAATTGTGCAGAGTCGCAGCATGTCTTTGAGAATCTGATTAACGTGCTCCGTTTGGCCGTCAGTCTGAGGATGGTAAGCTGAGCTGAACTGCAACTTGGTACACAGCGCCGACTGAAGGCTACTCCAGGATCGCGACATGAACTGTGAATCCCGATCAGAGACGATGGATACTGGAACTCCGTGCAGTCGTACTATCTCGTCAAGATAAATCTGTGCCAGGCGATCAACGCTCCAAGTAACTTTGATGGCAATAAAGTGCGCTGACTTGGTTAATCGATTGACGATGACCCAGATGGCATCGCTCCCCCGTGGTGTCTTTGGCAGGCCAACAATAAAATCCATAGTGACGTGATCCCATTTCTACTCTGGAATAGCAAGGTTCTGCATCTCCCCGCCCGGTCGTTGATACTCAGCTTTCACCTACTGACAGGCTATGCATTGCGACACGACGAGCGCCATATATCTCTTCATCCCGTGCCACCAGAAGGTTGTACGGAGGTCCTTATACATCTTGGTACTACCTGGATGTAAGGTATATTTCGTATAATGCATCTCCGACATTATCTCCTTTCGTAGTTCTGAATCATCCGGAACACATAGTCGGCCATTCAATCTCAGCACGCCGGTCTTATCTTCCGTAAAGTTGGTCGCACTACCTGTCAAAATTCGCTCGCATATTTTCTTCAGGTACGGATCATCCTTCTGAGCGGCCATGATCTTTTCCAGCAAACTCGGCTCTAACTGCACCTGCACCAACCGTACATCCCTGAATCGAACCCCGAGGTCGATACCCATTTCTTCTAGATCTTGTAGTAGTCTGCGGTTGATGGATAGCGAGGCAAGATATTTTTGACTCAGCGCATCCGCCATAACATTTCTCTTGCCCGTAGTGTAGTCGATCGTCAAGTCATAGTCTTTGATCAGTTCGAGCCAGCACCTCTGTCGCAAGTTCAATTCCTTCTGGGTGAAGAGATACTTGAGGCTCTTATGGTCGGTATAGATCGCGCACGCCACGCCATATAGATAGTGACGTCACAATTTCAACGCGAACACAATCGTCGCTAACTCCAAGTCGTACGAAGGATAGTTCTTCTCGTGCGGCTTCAATTGCCTGGAGGCGAAGGATATCACCTTGTTCCGCTGCATGAGCACACATCCCAAGCCCTGGTCTGAAGCATCGCTGGATATCTGAAAACCCTCTGGCCCATCCGGAAGTGCGAGTATAGGTACCAAAATTAGTCGTTGTTTTAGCTCCTGGACGGAAGCTTCACAGTCATCCGAACACTCGTACACGACTCCATTTTAAGTGAGGCGAGTCAATGGCTATAAAATCTTCGCGAAGTCTTTCACGAAGCATCTATAGTATCCTGCCAAACCAAGAAAGCTTCGAATCTCACTAGCAGACGTAGGCCGCTTCCAATCAGTAACAGCTTCCACTTTCTTCGAATCGACTGCAATGCCTTCGGACGAAATGATGTGACCAAGAAAGGATACGCTGCTTAGCCAAAATTTGCACTTACTCTGCTTTGCATACAACTCATTCTCTCGAAGTGTCTGGAGCACGGCCCGTAGATGTTCTGCATGCTGCGTCCTGTCCTTCGAGTAGACGAGAATATCGTCAATAAAGACTACCACGAATTTATCAAAAAAGGGTCGAAATACCCGATTCATTAGATCCATAAAGGCGGCAGGGGCATTCGTCAGGCCGAATGGCATCACCAGGAACTCGTAGTGGTCGTACCGAGTGCGAACGGCTGACTTTTTGCACGTCGTCTGACTTGATCTTGAGTTGATGATAGCCCGAGCGGAGATCAATCTTCGAAAATATTGAGGCTCCTTGCAGTTGATAGAATAAGTCGTCTATGCGGGACAATGGGTACTTGTTCCGGATGGTGGCCTTGTTCAGCTCTCGGTAATCGATGCACAGACGCATGGACCCATCTTTTTTCTTCACGAACAACACGAGCATTCTCCACGGTGAAACACTAGGCCGAATAAATCCTCGGTCGAGTAACTCTTGTAACTGGACCTTGAGTTCCTTCAGCTCGGCGGGGGCTATTCTGTACGGGGCCTTGGAAATCGGTCGAGTATCACGGAATGTATCAATGCTGAACTCTATTTCTTGGTCGGGGGCATGCCGGGTAGCTCGTCTAGGAATACATCAGGAATTTTTGCCACAACGTCGGCCTGACCCGCGTTTGCACCATCCTATTGCATGTCTCGGACGGACGACAAATAGCCTTCGCACCCAGAATGCAGCATCCTCCGAGCAAAAATTATCGAGATCAGCATGCAGGTCGACGACGCCTTACCACACGAAAAGCGGAATTCAGGCACTCCTGGTATGCAGAAGGTGACCGTCTTTCCGGCGCAGTCTATGGTTGCGTTGCACGGCCCGAGCCAATCCATTCCCAAAATGATGTCAAAGTCCTTCATGTCTAGAACTATCACATCCAGACCAATCTTTTGACCGCCGATACAGATAATCCCGTCGACGCAGGCTAATTTTTTGAGTATTGGTGTGCCCGAAGGTGTACTTATGCTAAGGTTGAGATCTAATGATATTACAGGGAATTTGTGCTCGACGGCAAAGTCCGCCGATATAAAACTATGTGAAGCGCCTGAATCAAATAGAACACGAGCAGGCACATTATTGAAATTTAGCATACCTATCACAACCGTATCTGATGTATGCACTTCATCTCGAGTCATGGCGTAGACGCGGCCCTGGGCATTGGGGCGACGGTCTTGGCCATTTTGCGGTGCGGGTTGATGGGCTCGAGGCGCTGGGATGTGATTTCCTGGACGGTGCTGTTGGGGCACCGTTGGACGGGGCTGTTAGGGCGCCGTTGGGTTCGGCCTTCTGGTTGGACAATCAGCACGAACGTGGTCCCTCTTGCCACAGTTCCAGCATCTATCCTCTGGTATCTGACAGTCGTCGATAGTGTGATCGACATGGTGACATCGGTTGCAGTAAGGCCGTGGATCACGCCCTTGATATCCTCCTTGGTGCCCATTGTTCGGACACTTGGTCACGTTGTTTCCTCCTGCGTGGCTAGGGTGCTTATGATTGTATGTATGCACAGCGTCGGCAGCACCTGGAGGGTATTGGCGTTCAAGACGGAGGGCGTGGTTGAGAGACTGTCCTATCGTTTTGTATTTTGGAACAGACACATGGGCGTAAATAGATGGTCGTAGAACCACTTCGAACCGTCGAACACGACTCGCCAGGGAGGGCAGGAATTCTCCAGCAAATTTGGCTAACTTTTTGAACTCTGCTGCATACTGCAGTACCGTCATATTCCCTTGCCTTAGCTGCATAAATTCATTCTCCTTCTCTTGTCGAACGGCTTCGGAAAGTTACTCGATCTCGAACGCCACTCGAAAGGTGGCCCAAGAAATTGCCGCTGTCTCGTCGTCGCATTTGATTGCTCGCTTTTGCACGGCCCACCAGTCGTGCACGTTCAATCGAAGTAGAAGTTGAGCGCATACGACTTTCTTGGACTCATCGACGTCCAGAAGCTCAAACCGGTCTTCCAACTCCTCCAGCCAATCGATCGCCAACGAAGGGTCTTCAGTACCGCAGAAGGAAATGCGGAAGCTCTTTGTGAATTTTGACACGTCGAAGTTGGAACTTTTCGGTACTGTAGGCATAAGCTCGGGTACCTCCGGTTCAACTTTACTTTGTCTGGACGTAGGCTCGGTTACGACAGGGGTTGTCGCAGAGTTGTTGTTGTTGGCCACCACTGTCTGGACAATCTGCTGAAGAGTATCAAGCTGCTTCTGCTGCAACTTGAATTGTGCATCGAATCGGGCCTCAAACTGAGTCTGGCGTGCCTCCCTCTCCCGTCGATGTTGCTTATTCAGGCATTGACTCTCCTGTCGATGTTGCTCATTCAGACGTTGATTCTCCTGAGCTTGTTGTTGTTGCGCTTCCAGCATACTGTCACGACCCGCACCCACTGTGAGGGTACGAGAGCGTAACAACGCCCAGCCTACGCCGCAGTGTCGGCGGTAGAACGCTGTTCTAGGTCATGAACTATAACTAACATAATATGAATACTCTCCATAAGGAGGCCAATACAGAGGTACAACTCAATCACAATCTAGAGAGATAGAATATGGCACGATAAAATAGATAAGACAATCCTCAACTGAGGTACAACAGAAAAGAAGTACAAGTCTCAACATCTTTACAATATACAACTCTGAAACCAAGACAACAGCTAAACATGAAAAGAAATAGTCTAAGCTATCTACACTATACAAGGTATCATCCTGAGCAGCTGCCTGAACCTCCCCAGGGGTCCAGGTCGCGAGTGTCATCTAGGCAGGCTCCAAGTAAGGGTGCAGGGTTCCTCATCATCCTCCGTAAAATTTTCAACAGGTCCAGTAAGGACGGGAGCGAGCACAGTACATCTCAACAGTTCATAGCAGGTTAGAAAATATAATCATGCAGTAAAGTAAGATACAGGTACTGAAGGAAAACAGTATGTAAACAGAGAGAGAACTGTAATAGAAATATCTACTATACATAGAGAACTAGCAGTGACTAGTGAGTCAGAGTACAATATGAACATGTAATACTCCCCCATAGCCCCAATCAATACACAAAGATCCAGCCAGGTTATGTTATATGATGCTATGTAACAGCCCCCGAAGGGTGGTAAGCCCCCGAAGGGTGGTAGCCCCCGAAGGGTGGTAGCCCCCGAAGGGTGGTATATAGTAGTCCTATAAATGGGGATTCTGGGGGTAACCCAACAGTGTAAGTCCCATAAATAGGGATTCTGGGGGTAACCCAACAGTGTAAGTCCCATAAATGGGAATTCTGAGGGTAACCCAACAGTGTAAGATTCCAGGAAGACTCTACGATCATAAGAGTATAAGTCGTAAATGATCAAAGAACCAATGAAGCATAGTGATACGCCATGTAAGTGAAATGCACAGAACATGTAGTACCCGATGCTCCCTAAGGATAACATCTCAAGAAAGGATCCATATAGTTCCAATCCGTGTGACCATCGTGACAGTACAAGTAAAGTAATCTACTGCAGGAAATAATTCTAAGCAGGATATAAAATGATCAGAGAATGTACTCGCCTCGTATATGAATGTCTGAAGTAAATGTACTGTCCGAGATGAGATACCTGACTCCTAGTTAGAGCAACACAAATCAATATACAGGAGATGATGAATATAATCTACGATGCATCTGCATGCTGTCTAGGTCAAACTAGACTAAAGTCAACACTCGGTCAACTCTGGTCAACTAGACTAGTCAAACTAGGTCAAGTTCTAGCCCAAACAAGTCTCACTAGGCCTAACCAAGCCTAGTCTAGCAATCACACACCAATCACAAGGCTATACAAGCCAAACACGAGCCACACTTCAAGGCACATCACATTTAGCTATTTATCAACATTATATAATAAGAGAGAAGGGTTGCATGTATATCTATGTGTGTGTAAACATGGAGGTGTACATGAAAAAAGGTTTTTAACACTAGGCCATATTTCTTGTACCCACATATATACATATCAATATTATAATGTAATATAGTAACCCACATATATAATATATAGGGTACAAGATTTTGCATCTCACATATATACATATATATATATGCTCACACATAGAAGATTAGGAAAGGGCACATGTGCTTTGTGTGTGAACTAAGCAAGTTAAAACTAGATGACAGTGCATTACAAATAATCTCAAAGTTTGAAACTAACAGTGTGTGATATGTGAATAGGAGGAGATGTGTGTAGTGTCTGAATTTACAACCTAATTCAGTTAGAAAAACAGTCCCAAAAACCTGGAAATTGACAGTTCAAACAAAAAGGAGTTGGTAACCTTAATTCGAATTTCCAAGCCAATGAAATCCCAGTTACATTCAATCTAACATTCAAACCATAATAAAATCTAAATCTCAGTTAAAAAAAGTTTAACTGGAAATAACATTTCAGTCCTATTTGGCATGCTAACTCAACTAACTCAGACAGGAAAAGGGAATAAATTCTCAGGTTTTTCATAAAGAAAGAAATCAGTCCTAAGTTTATATCAATCTCAGGGTTAAAATATATATAGGTTCAGTACATGAAGGGTGTTCAGTTATAAAACCCATACATTCAAACTTGCTAATCGGAACATTCAAATAGGAATTAAAACTCAAACCCAGACATTCAAATAGGAAAGAAAATTAATTCATGACATTCAAATAGGAAAGAAAATCATTTCAGTTCAACCTACTCTATCTCAGGTTTAGCATTCATGTATATAGGCTCGGGTTTGTGTGTGTTTCTCAGAAAACAGGGGCTTTAATGCTCAGGTGTGAGCTGAGTGTGTGGGTTTGTGAGTAGTGTGTAAATGAGGGTGAGGGTGTGTCATGTGTTTCCACATGACAGTTAGCTAAAAGGGTGTGCATATATGTGAACTTGTGAGAGTGTGGCCTGTGGTGTGCATAGAGTGTGGGTATGTGTCTAACATGTGTGTGTGTGTGCAAGCATATGTGTGTGTGTGTGTGATAGAAAGAGGTTGTGTGTACAGGATTCTTAGGAATAGGCATGTTCATGTGTCACATGGGTGAGTGTAGGTCTAGGCTGAAAACAGTGTGTCAATGTTCCAGGAAATCATTTCCATGTGTGTGTGTGTGTGTGAGAGAAAATAGTGATCTCAAAGGCAGTTCTCAGAGAATGCAAGGAAGGAAACCACATCAATTCTCAAGTTTCTAACAGTGGAGTGCCAATGACAGGAAATGGGGAGAAAACTCAGGTTTTAGGGAAGGGAATGACAGTGTAAAAAAGTTCATGTGTTCCCAGATTACACAACAGTAAACATATGTGTGCAGGGACTCAGAAAATAATGATCATATGAAAACAGTGACAATGTTAGGCTGTTTGTGTAGGAATAAAGTGTGTGTGGGTTTCAGTGAGTATAGTGTACAGGAAAATAGAGGGTATTCAGGATTGTGTATGAGAGCAAATCTCAGATTTTAACTTTATTCCAAATCCCAGTTTTTATATCTCAGTGAAATGGTGTTGTGTGTCAACATACAAGGCAAAAAGGAATGGGAATTCAGTCTCAGGTTTGACTCATGTGTGTGTGTGTGCATATTGAATTAAAACAAACAAAACATTGTGTGGTGCAGGAACTCTCAGGTTTCATTAAACTGAAAATTTAGTAACAACATTTCAAGTAAGAAGGAAACATGATTCTCAGGTTTTGAGACACAAACTCAGTTTAATAAGGAAGATTCTATACATAATTGAAAAGGATGGGAATTGGAAGTCAATTCCAGTTATTCAACCCTTGAACTCAATCAACATAAGACTAACATAAATGAATCTTCAACAGGAAAATGAACTCTCAATCATCAACCAATCCTAGGTTTATCTACTGCTGAAATCTTAGGAATTACATTCAAGATTCAATCAATTCGAACTAAATCCTAACACCGTTTACAAACCCTACATGACAGTTCATGAAGAATCAAACATTGTTCTCAGGTTATCAGTATTTTAGGTGGTGTGTGTGTCATTTTGGGTTCTCAGATTTTCAGTAAACCTGGTAAATCTCAGTGTCATCAGGAATATCATGGCAATCTAACAGTTCAAAGTGTGAAATATTTCACCTGTGTAATATCAATCCATCAGTTCACATAGCAGTTCACACATATTTCATTCCAACAATATCAAAATTCATTTGAAATGCAAAAACCAAAACCAAACTGTGAATTCAACCAACAACAACTAATACACATGTCCAGGATCCAAACTTGCTATTTAATCATTAATCTCAGTATTAAACCAACAACCAAGTCCTTAAATTCCCAAACCAACAACAACTAATACACATGTGTCTGTATCGTGTCCACGACACGCATATATTCGATACGGACACCGTATCAGTGAACAAATGCGCGCGCGTGTGCAGCAGTGCGTGTCCAGTGCGCGTGCAATTTCTCCTCGTGTGGTGAACCATATGCTCCCAAATTTTGGGAGCATAGTGTCATTGATTGCCTCAACAACTCCACAAAATTTCGTGTCCCCACGTGTCCTACACAGTGAGTTATAGGACCCGAGATGTAGGACACTGCACGCTGTCCAGAACAGCAAGTTCGTGTCCTCGTGTGGACACGACACAGCGCAAAAATCATAGATTAATGACACGAAATCAAACACAACACCTAGCACTACAAATTCATTCAAACACATTTCAAAAATAATAATAAAAACACGAGTGTGGCATTTCATCAAACACCTACACTACACATAGACACGTGTCCGATACGGACACCACACGGACACGAAACGACACCAATCTAATACCTACTGCTAGGGGACACCTAGGGCATCCTATCCATGCAAAGAAAACAAAAATCTAAGGAAGGAATAGGAAGTTACCTATATGTGCAATTTGCATGAAAAAGCTTCAAAAAGTGGGTTTTCTTCTTGATGGCCAAGTGCTCCAAATTGGTCAAAACCTGAGATTTCTCTCCATGGACACGAATTATAGCTGGATTAGGAACTAATGCAAAAGACTAGAGGGAAAAAGGAATTAAAATAAAGAAACTAGGGCTTGAGGAAGATTCCTATACCTTTCCTTCTTCAAAATGTTGAAACTCAATAAAGAGGCAAGAACCCTAAATGAAGAGATTATTTATAAGGGAAAAATAGCCCTAGGTGGCTGCCATGGGCTGATTAGGGTTAGGGTTGGTTCATGGTGTGGGCCTATGGGCTGTTAAGCCTTAAGTCACAAGTCATGACTTGTGAAATCACAAGCCATTCCTTAAACAATTTAAATCCTATTTCCACCAAACTAATTCTATGGTTTAATTATCACTAACTTAAGTCAACCTAGGGTTCCATATCCTAATCACATAGTCCTGACCTAGGTTAGCCACTAGGTTAGTCTCAAAAGTCAACATAAGTCAAAGTCAACTAAAACACCAAAATCAATTATACTAAAAATCTCTAAAAATCATATAAATTCTAATGATTCTAAATAATACATAATAATTCCAAATAATTCTCAAAATTACAAAAATGACTAAAATACCCCTCAATCTAGAAATGGTAAACAAAACACTAGCAAGTCACCAATTCATAAGTCATATTTTAAAATAGTTTTTTAAAAATGATTAAAATTAATAAAAAAATCATAGAAAATTTTAAATACCATAATTAAATAAATTAAAATACAAATTTTCCAAAATTACCCTCATATGGAAAAACTGGGTGTTACAATCCTACCCACCTTATAAAAATTTTGTCCTCGAAATTAAAATGGTAGTAGTCCTTCTAGGTCAAACACCCCACAATCAAAGTCTCAAACATACCGTCAGATAATCATATGCGTCTGTCCAAAATCATGATACTCAGAATCTTCATCGTGTTAGTGAGCAAGGCTACGATAATCACAGAGTCCTCGACTAGGGTACGTACCCCTAGGTTCATGGTATTTAAAATTTTTGCATTGCCGCATGCGACGGCAAAAACCTTAAATTCCCATACCCGAGAAATACATCCAAAATCCGACTACATGTTCTCACTATGCCAACTAACACGACCATCGAAGATTCTAGGTTCCATAACTGAGGTGACCTAGCCCATATGATTTTCTCAGAAGAATAAGAAAACAAACATAACAAAAGGGCAACATGACAAAATTAATCAATCAGCAAGGAACAGATGGAATCGGATTTCAAGGTAGTTATAAAAGACAATTTTGGGAATGGAATCAAGAAGAACAGAACTTGTAGCAAGATCTCCAATGGTCTGTGCATCCTCGACTGTCCTGACGATAGCTCGCCCCTGCTGGTTTCCCCTGGTCCACTGCTGATGCTGCATGAACCGCTGCTGCTGAGAGAAATCGGAAATGACAGGAGAAAATCTCTGTACAGTTAGAGGTGCACCTCCAATGTAGCAGAAATGCCAACCGGAGTCGGCACAACAAGAGCTGCGGTCTCGAGGCCCTGATAAACAGGACGAGAGGTGGCCAGCCTCTCGATAGTATCCCCCGAACCGAAGCGATGAGATCGTGTCTTCATAACCATCATGAAAACAGATCAAAACAAGAGGCAATTTCTGAGAATGAGGCAAAAATTCAAAGGAGGACAGTTTATATTCAAGGGAAGTCAATAAGCAGCAAATTTAGACAAGAGGAATCTGATTAAGAGTTTTTTTCTAATGTGATTGAGTACCTCCAAAAATAATCCTAATCCTGCTGCAGGCTGTAGTGATACTCTAGTTCGAATACCACTACATAAACTCGACCTGCATGGGCCACCACTAAAAACGTGTCACGACCCGCACCCACTGTGAGGGTACGAGAGCGTAACAACGCCCAGCCTACGCCGCAGTATCGGCGGTAGAACGCTGTTCTAGGTCATGAACTATAACTAACATAATATGAATACTCTCCATAAGGAGGCCAACACAGAGGTACAACTCAATCACAATCTAGAGAGATAGAATATGGCACGATAAAATAGATAAGAGAATCCTCAACTGAGGTACAACAGAAAAGAAGTACAAGTCTCAACATCTTTATAATATACAACTCTGAAACCAAGACAACAGCTAAACATGAAAAGAAATAGTCTAAGCTATCTACACTATACAAGGTATCATCCTGAGCAGCTGCCTGAACCTCCCCAGGGGTCCAGGTCGCGAGTGTCATCTAGGCAAGCTCCAAGTAAGGGTGCAGGGTTCCTCATCATCCTCTGTAAAAATTTTAACAGGTCCAGTCAGGACGGGAGCGAGCACAATACATCTCAACAGTTCATAGCAGGTTAGAAAATATAATCATGCAGTAAAGTAAGATACAGGTATTGAAGAAAAACAGTATGTAAACAGTGGGAGAACTGTAATAAAAATATCTACTATACATAGAGAACTAGTAGTGACTAGTGAGTCAGAGTACAATATGAACATGTAATACTCTCCCGTACCCCCAATCAATACACAAGGATCCAGCCAGGTTATGTTATATGATGCTATGTAACAGCCTCCGAAGGGTGGTAAGCCCCCGAAGGGTGGTAGCCCCCGAAGGGTGGTACATAGTAGTCCCATAAATGGGGATTCTGGGGGTAACCCAACAGTATAAGTCCCATAAATGGAGATTCTGGGGGTAACCTAACAGTATAAGTCCCATAAATAGGGATTCTGGGGGTAACCCAACAGTGTAAGATTCCAGGAAGACTCTACGATCATAAGAGTATATGTCGTAAGTGATCAAAGAACCAATGAAGCATAGTGATACGCCATGTAAGTGAAATACACAGAGCAAGTAGTACCCGATGCTCCCTAAGGATAACATCTCAAGAAAGGATCCATATAGTACCAATCCGTGTGACCATCGTGACAGTACAAGTAAAGTAATCTACTGTAGGAAATAATTCTAAGCAGGATATGAAATGATCAGAGAATGTACTCGTCTCGTATCTGAATGTCTGAAGTAAATGTACTGTCCGAGATGAGATACCTGACTCCTAGTTAGAGCAACACAAATCAAGATGTATATAGGAGATGATGAATATAATCTACGATGCATCTGTATGCTGTCTAGGTCAAACTAGACTAAAGTCAACACTCGGTCAACTCTAGTCAACTAGACTAGTCAAACTAGGTCAAGTTCTAGCCCAAATAAGTCTGACAAGTCTCACTAGGCCTAACCAAGCCTAGTCTAGCAATCACACACCAATCACAAGGCTATACAAGCCAAACACAAGCCACACTTCAAGGCACATCATATTTAGCTATTTATCAACATTGTATAATAAGAGAGAAGGGTTGCATGTATATCTATGTGTGTGTGAACGTGGAGGTGTACGTGAAAAGAGGTTTTTAACACTAGGCCATATTTCTTGTACCCACATATATACATATCAATATTATAATGTAATATAGTAACCCACATATATAATATATAGGGTACAAGATTTTGCATCTCACATATATACATATATATATATGCTCAAACATAGAAGATTAGGAAAGGGCACATGTGCTTTGTGTGTGAACTAAGCAAGTTAAAATTAGATGACAGTGCATTACAAATAATCTCAGAGTTTGAAACTAACAGTGTGTGATATGTGAATAGGAGGAGATGTGTGTAGTGTCTGAATTTACAACCTAATTCAGTTAGAAAAACAGTCCCAAAAACCTGGAAATTGACAGTTCAAACAACAAGGAGTTGGTAACCTTAATTCGAATTTCCAAGCCAATAAAATCGCTGTTACATTCAATCTAACATTCAAACCATAATGAAATCTAAATCTCAGTTAAAGAAAGTTTAACAGGAAATAACATTTCAGTCCTATTTGGCATGCTAACTCAACTAACTCAGACAGGGAAAGGGAATAAATTCTCAGGTTTTTTATAAAGAAAGAAATCAGTCCTAAGTTTATATCAATCTCAGGGTTAAAATATATATAGGTTCAGTACATGAAGGGTGTTCAGTTATAAAACCCATACATTCAAACTTGCTAATCGGAACATTCAAATAGGAATTAAAACTCAAACCCAGACATTCAAATAGGAAAGGAAATTAATTCATGACATTCAAATAGGAAAGGAAATCATTTCAGTTCAACCTACTCTATCTCAGGTTTAGCATTCATGTATATAGGCTCGGGTTTGTGTGTGTTTCTCAGAAAATAGGGGCTTTAATGCTCAGGTGTGAGCTGAGTGTGTGGGTTTGTGAGTAGTATGTAAATGAGGATGAGGGTGTGTCATGTGTTACTACATGACAGTTAGCTAAAAGGGTGTGCATATATGTGAACTTGTGAGAGTGTGGCCTGTGGTGTGCATAGAGTGTGGGCATGTGTCTAACATGTGTGTGTGTGCAAGCATATGTGTGTGTGTGATTGAAAGAGGTTGTGTGTACAGGATTCTTAGGAATAGGCATGTTCATGTGTGTATGTCATGTGTCACATGGGTGAGTGTAGGTCTAGGCTGAAAACAGTGTGTCAGTGTTCCAGGAAATTATTTCCATGTGTGTGTGTGTGAGAGAAAATAGTGATCTCAAAGACAGTTCTCAGAGAATGCAAGGAAGGAAACCACATCAATTCTCAAGTTTCTAACAGTGGAGTGCCAATGACAGGAAATGGGAAGAAAACTCAGGTTTTAGGGAAGGGAATGACAGTGTAAAAAAGTTCATGTGTTTCCAGATTACACAACAGTAAACATATGTGTTCAGGGACTCAGAAAATAATGATCATATGAAAATAGTGATAGTGTCATGGGTGTCCCCGTGTCCAAGAGTCTGGACACATTCGTGCCTAAACACAACACAGACACAGCCACAAGCACTGTGCACTAGACAGTGTCGTACACGCGTGCACGTGTCTGTAGAACATGACACACGACACGACACAACATGTGAGTGTGCACACGTGTACGCCTAGACAAGGGGGTCATGTATATGTGTCTGTATCGTGTCCACGATGTATATATTCGATACAGACACCGTATCAGTGAACAAAACCGCGCGCGTGTGTAGCAGTGCGTGTCTAGTGCGCGTGCAATTTCTTCTCGTGTGGTGAACCATATGCTCCCAAATTTTGGGAGCATAGTGTCAGTGATTGCCTCAACAACTCCACAAAATTTTGTGTCCCTATGTGTCCTACACAGTGAGTTATAGGACCCGAGATGCAGGACACTGCACGCTGTCCAGAACAGCAAGTTCGTGTCCTCGTGTGAACACGACACAGCACAAAAATCATAGATTAATGACACAAAATCAAACACTACACCTAGCACTACAAATTCATTCAAACATATTTAAAAAATAATAATAAAAACACGAGTGTGGCATTTCATCAAACACCTACACTACACATAGACACGTGTCCGATACGGACACCACACGAACACGAAATGACACCAATCCAATACCTACTGCTAGGGGACACCTAGGGCTTCCTATCCATGCAAAGAAAACAAAAATCTATGGAAGGAATAGAAAGTTACCTATATGTGCAATTTGCATAAAAAAGCTTCAAAAAGGAGGTTTTCTTCTTGATGGCCAAGTGCTCCAAATTGGTCCAACCTGAGATTTCTCTCCATGGACATGAATTAGAGCTGGATTAGGAACTAATGCAAAAGACTAGAGGGAAAAAGGAATTAAAATAAAGAAACTAGGGCTTGAGGAAGATTCCTATACCTTTCCTTCTTCAAAATGTTGAAACTCAATAAAGAGGCAAGAACCCTAAATGAAGAGATTATTTATAGGGGAAAAATAGCCCTAGGTGGCTGCCATGGGCTGATTAGGGTTAGAGTTGGTTCATGGTGTGGGCCTATGGGCTGTTAAGCCTTAAGTCACAAGTCATGACTTATGAAATCACAAGCCATTCCTTAAACAATTTAAATCATATTTCCACCAAACTAATTCTATGGTTTAATTATCACTAACTTAAGTCAACCTAGGGTTCCATATCCTAATCACGTAGTCCTGACCTAGGTTAGCCACTAGGTTAGTCTCAAAAGTCAACATAAGTCAAAGTCAACTAAAACACCAAAATCAATTATACTAAAAATCTCTAAAAATTATATAAATTCTAATGATTCTAAATAATACATAATAATTCCAAATAATTCCCAAAATTACAAAAATGACTAAAATACCCCTCAATCTAGAAATGATATACAAAACACTAGCAAGTCACCAATTCATAAGTCATATTTTAAAATAGTTTTTTTAAAATGATTAAAATTAATAAAAAAATCATAGAAAATTTTAAATACCATAATTAAATAAATTAAAATACAAAATTTCCAAAATTACCCTCATCTGAAAAAATTGGGTGTTACACATACGCAACATCCTTTTCATGGCGTCGTTAGAGGGTCCGGGCCTCAAGCTACTCGAGCCGCTCGAAGCACTTTCTTCGTTCGCCGCCACGTTCACCGTCGCACCTTCTGGGATTTTAAAGGTAAAATCATTAGTCATGAAACTTATTACGGACTCACTCGTATGGAACGACATATCTCATCGATACGAGAACAACGATTTTGAGACTGGAAACTTGACACTAGAGGCCAAGGACGTAAAGCCGTGCTCTGATACCATTATGTACGCCCCGATTCCGTAGAATCGATAGTCGTCTCCCGGGCGTGATGTCGTGCGAACCTAAATTGTGCTCGCACAAGACATAGTCATAAGGTTATCCGAAACACAACAACAAGAGAATGCGCAGAGTAAATTGAACACACATTATAAAGAAGGAAACATAAGCTTTATTGATAATGAACATTATTTTACAGACTCGATACAAGGGCGCCGTGCGGGCTTTTTACTAACTGACTCCATTACAAAATGAACGTCGATGAGATAGCCATTTCATACATTCATCCCCTGGTTATACAACCAGAATTACAAAACCACCTGGGATGGTGGAAAGTCGCTCCCTCTGTCTTCTGATCTTCAACAGCGGAGTCTTCAAAAGATTTGATCCAAGCTTCGACCGCACGGACGAAGCTTCAAAACACATGAGCATTGCCCCCTTCACGTAGCACGCTCCTCGCGATTTATCGTACCTGTAGAGAGAGCGAAGATCAGTACAATCAACATGCACTAGTGAGTGGCTAATTAATTTCCAGGCTCTCATTTGGTTCAAGAATTTAGATAAAATTATATAACTTGCCTTTAGTGGTCTTTCTAGCCATCCAAGATATTTTCATACGAAGCATTCTGGCGAAACATAACCCAAGTAAGTTACACCAAAATTTCCCCCGGCAGAGCGTGCCATGCGACATAAAACTTACCATCACCTTCCCTGTTAGTTGATAAAAATTTACATCAAGTGTTTGATGTGGAGGTCACTGGCATTAACTAGCCATCTTGGATATAGCCTGGTAATACGGGACCCTTGTAACGCAAGTAGCGAGCTCCGATGCAAGTCCCCGTCTTACCGATTGCCTATTACCCATCTCGGCTATAACCTGTTTCTTCCTAGGCCGAGTCGGGCCCGTGGCCCCAGGTTGTGGCTCGAAGAAACCATCGCCCTTGTCGACAAGTTGTCCATGACCGTGATAGGTTAACAAGGTATAATTTAGGGTACCGTTGGGGCTTGTTACATAGTCGATTCATTTACTTGGTTGTTTTGCTGGCCTAAAATAATTCTATCTCTTTTCAACACAACTCATCTCTTTTTCTCTTCTTGCACATAGGACTTGTATTCTTCAAGCGAATCATTCAGTTTCGATATCATTACCCGAGTTCTTATTTTGAAATAGAGGGTCGAGACGAAGGAGGTCAGCCACTCACCTTGAGTTTTTGCTTGAGGCGAGAGACTGGTTGGCCGCGCTAGACGTCGCCTATACGATTACCTAAAATCGCACAAGCAACCGATTAGAATACTGTATTAGACAAGAAGTTCTATAGGAAATGCGAGTTCGAAATGTAAGCCATGAAAACCATCGAAAACATTCACGAAAACGCATCCAGAAAACCAAAGCCAAAACCAACGCAAGCGGCGTGAAAAACAGAGCAACGGGAGGTCTCTCCCGACTCAGCCACAGAGTCAATCCTCGAGGCGCTACCCGCTGAATATGGGACTTGGTTCCGAAGAAGCCATTCCATAACGTGGAGTGGATCTTAATTCAACCGTTCTCGTTCGATCGATTCGATCGATCTCGACCTATCGGTCCCGACCGAGTCGATAGCGACAGTGTTCCTTTCTCGCACACCCCATGGACGAAGAATGGGGTACGATGTAGGGACGAGGTACTACAACGTGTCCAGAATGACGATACGAATCCAACGGTATATCCGGAATTAGATTCCGATGAGCCGATCTCAAAATGACCCATTCACCCGGACATGAACACCCAATTAGCACTGAAATGCATGTCGGGATCACGTTGCTCCAAACTCAACAAATTATATATGAATTCATGCCAGAACGATGCTACAAGTCCACTCGTGGTGGTAGAACTGGAATTCGGACTCCCGGGTTCAAAATTAGAATTTTACAAGTTGGAAATTACGGTTTCGAGAGGCCAACTTCGGCGTCGATTTCAACCAACCAAATGACGTCCTATGAAGCTGAAACTTATGTGGCACGAAGTTGGATATACCTGCTGCATCCCAAATTTTGTGGTTCGTCAACCGGATCTTCGATGAGTAAGAAATGGATCCGCGAAGTTGGCTCCACGAAATTGTCCAAAAATAATACAATTTAAATGGTCAACTTGGCGGCCGGTTTTGATCTACCAAACGATCGAATTCACGGTTGAAACTTTAGAGGAGTGAAGGAGTATATACCGAGATGGAGAAAGAAGAAACGAATTGATGATCCAAAGGTCGGATTCTCCAGAAAATATGTGTAAAGTTGTTGCGACGAAACTTAATTTCTGAGTTCAAAACTTGCATGTCACGACGAGATTCCGTGCGAAACACACGAATAGCCTAGGCTGCAAGTCAGAGAAGAAGGTGGCAGCCATGAGGGGTTCGCCAGGTTGAGGGAGTCATTATTATGGTGACATAGCGGTATGCGGTTGCTCTGCGATGCTGTTGTTGCTCGCTCCTGGTCGCGTACACGCGTGCGCCTGCGGCGCTATGAGCCTTGCCTGGCCGGTACACCAGATGGAGGCTGGTAATTTGCCGTCGCTAGTGTGGTCGTGCGGTGCCCCTGTGGTCGCGGGCGGCTGTGTGTGACCGTCACTGCGCTTATACAACGGCGTTGTTGCTGCTGCTGTGTTCGCCTGGTTATGTGCGTTGCCGTACGACGCTGCGGCCCAGCCTCTGTGTGGGTGGCGCCGCCCACGGGGTCGTCGGGGATGGGCGGCGGTCATAGCGAGGTGGTTGTTGCCATCGGGTGGGTGATGGAGGAGAAGAAGGAGAAAAAAGAAGAGCATGGTGGTGATGGTGGTATTTTATTTGAAGGAAAGATGAAAAATAAGGAGATGGGAAGAGCAGCATTGTCGGCGGCTAGGGTTTCCTGTGATGGGGAGAGAATCATGTTAGGATTAAATATGGGGATTCTGCTGAGCTTGGCATGTTGGCGCCTTAGCGTGCCTGCAAATTTTTGCAGTGCACAGTGTACATACCTATGGGAGGAGAAGAACAGAGACCTACTTCAATATGAGGATTTGGTTTGGTTTATTGCGCTTGATCTACATTCATATATATCCTATATTCATATACATGGATAGATGTATTCCATATTATAGTTAAGCATATGCATAAACTCAATTATATATTTATGTGTATATATACAAATACACTTCCAATATATATATATATACATATATATATATATATATATATATATATATATATATATATATATATATTTTTTTTTTAATATATATATATATATATATTTTTTTTATATATATATATTTTATATATATATATAAAATATATATATTTATATATATATATATATATATATATATATATATATATTTTTATATATATATATATATATATATATATATATATATATACTCTAAAATATATATATATATATATACTCTAAAAAAATATATATATACTCTAAAAAAATATATATATACTCTAAAAAAAAATATATATATATATATATATACTCTAAAATATATAAGCATATTTACATATATACGAAAAATAATATTTATACTCTAATTATATATATATATATATATATATATATATATATATATATATATATATATATATATATATATATATATATATGCCCTATATTATACGTATATATACACTCAAGATTACACATGTATACCTATACCCTAAAATATTTTTATATATATGAGAATACAATGATTCACTCATTCCAACTTATTTAGTTACATATTAAAATAAGAATATTAGTAATATTAATGATTAAATGAGGGGAGTAGTATTGTGTATTTGGGGAGTGTCATGGGGTGGCAACATAAAATTGAGTTGGGTGTTTGGGTTTGATTGGCTAGGTTTGTGCTTGGTGCGACCATGACTATGAATTTAAGGTATTTATGATCATTGATGAAATAATAGCATATAGGAGCTCAATTTGATGGCACACAAGTGGCAAGTGCGTAGTAGACTGAAAATAGATCAAAACCATATATTGGATCGATTAGGTCGGATCGATGTCGAGCACCAAAATTTAATTGGAAGTTGGGATAACTTTTACGGTAAATAATCCAACAACATAAATTGACCAGAAAGTTGAACGATGTAAATAGAATAAAAGAAAATAAGTTTGAGTGGGACATCATATACCAAAATGAAGGTAATCTTATCTACTACAAAACTCATACAGGAAGTTTTGAGAGATTGACATCTCTGACGCTCCAAAAACCAAAGTCCCGAAAAAGTACTTTTAATAATAAAAAATAATTATAATAAAATATTTATTGAAAATAATTTATTTTGAAAATTTGAAAATAAATCCTGAAATTCTGGGGGCTTACATCCTATCCACCTTGCAAGAATTTTATCCTAGTAATTTAAAATCATCCAATAGGTCAAGCTATAGCATGTAGCTGCTACGGCGACAGTACTCAATCTGCTACCCTTGTGATCATCTCTTTTGTTTCTCTTTACAATTATTTTGTTTCAGGTTTAACAAGATTCTTTCATTATAAACTATGCCATTTTACCCTCTAGAATCTTTCTTACCAATAAGGAGCCTTCGTGAATATAGGTCATCCTCAAGATATCTATATAGATCGATAATGCTTGGTTACCAGCTATATTTTCAATCTCAATTGTAAATAGTTTGTTCCTTTATCCTATCTTCGGTAACCTTATTCTATCAATACACAAGCTCTTTGTATTAATTGTCTTCAATCCTTCTTATAGCTTCTCCTTGAAATTATGCGTTCAATACTTATTCTTGGCATAGAGCCTTTTTTTTACTCCTTCGAATATAAATCCTCAATTTCAAACTCTCGATTCATTTATTGATTTATTAATTACCAGTGTACATATGTCTTTGCTTTGTTCTTGTTATTTTAACTGATATCTCCCGATCTTGTACGCAATATTATATCTCCCTCTAACTTATCCTATATCATCCTATATATCAATCTACTCTCCAATCATATATAATTAGCTTGTAGATAACCAATAATTACTTGGTCATCAAAGCCTTACAAATGCTCAAACCTCAAACCCTAAGCACAAGATTCTAATCCTCAATCTGTAGTCACAGCAATATAATATCTCATCACTCCATCTTAGATACCCTATCACCAAATTATACTATCAATGTAATCATTCTCAATGGTTTCTAAGTCTACTATAGTCAGTCAGTCATACTTGTCCTATAAGCTTAATCTAACCAATTCCTAGGAAATGTACTCATCACAATCACACAATAACATTTTATAGTTATACTATAGAACCCGTTAACGAGGTTTGGCTAGTTCAGTCGTCTATTAAATGGATGGTAACAAGGGCATAAGACTGGGTCGAGCAATCCATATCTTTATTCAAACAAGTTAAGGGTCAAGCAAGACAAGAAAGTTTGTCGAAATATATCCAAGAACGAAATGAGGCCAACGAGATGCATATGACGTAGTCGAGGTAAAACTCGAGAACCATATACCTCCGCGATTATGTCACGTGAAGTTTCTGCCAAGTCGGTGTGCATCTAGCTGGAATAACTTTCTTGTTCCATAATACGACGGATGGCTGTAGTGCACAGCTGCCACGCCAGATAATACAGGTTCTTGAACTTATCTTGGCTAAATCCATAAAATATTAATAAAATCCATAGGGTATGGTTCAAGTAAGATCCGTGAAACATATGTAACATGATGCCATCATCTGAAGTCCTCCCTCGCCAGTGTTTCTTTGACTGCAAAAAAAACTCTCGATTCTGTAATACAAGGTTAAAATATACTTTCTCGAACCTTTTTTTGGATCAATCCATAAGGCATTTCCTACAATTACCGAGAAGGACGAAAAGAATTACCCAAGAGGTTAATAAAAAAGAGTTTAGTCAAATCATAGGAAAGATGGAACACAAAAGCAATTATGTCGAAAAAGATAACATGAAAGCAATCTTGTTGGAGAGTTCTAGAGGACCTATAATCCTAGTTGTGGATGTAGATAGGACAGAGTTAATCGAGACGGGAAAGAATGACGATAAGAATTTGTTCTTGCTCATCTGGTTATAACAAAGTGAACCAATTTAAGATATGATCTGATAACCATACATGTCTTCCTGAAATCATGTTGCCAAAATTTTTGCCACACCAGTAAGCATAGCTGCAATAAATGATAGAGTCCATAACTAAGTTATATACCCTATAATCATGTTATATAGAATTATTTCCACGCCAACCGGTATGGCTGCAAGAAAATCTAAATTCCATAACTAAGATAAGTATACCCATAATCAGGCTCTATGTTTTTTTTCATACCAGCTAATATGGCTGCAATAAATTCTAAACTCCATAACTAAGGCAGACATTTACCTTTTTTACTGTCCTCATCAAATATGTTATCAGAATATACCTTAATTCTATCCATGAAATTTATCTCGATGTAAAATCAAACTCAACAATGATCATCAGGAATTAAATTCAACAACGAATTAAGGAAGAGTAAATGGAAACAAGCGAAAACAGATTTTAAGGTAAGATTTAGAGTAAGATTCTCAGGGGTCATCCCAAGGGTACTAACTATCTTGGTAAAAATTGTAAACCACTGAATTTCAAGCAAGAGGCTAAATATAGTTAACGGTCCTATGCTGTGATGAGTTTCTCCTATGTTGCAATCTTAATAATTCTCTAGGTGTTCTAAATGTTGTCCCTAGTATCATCAAGTTGTCCTAAGATCCTAATTACAGGCATGCTTGGTACAATAACGTAACCAAACAATTTAAGTTGGACCTGTGTGGGCCACCACTAAAAATATGTCATGACCCGTTACCCAAATTGTTGGGCTGGACCATGCCCAGCCTACGCTTAAGGTATAGCGTAGTAAGCTGTTCTAAGTAAAGACAGTAATGGATCTTAGATACTAACAGTTCTAATATCACAAAAATGTTCATCAAAACACAACATCTATGAGCGAAAGCAAAAGTTCAGATTTAGTTATTACACTTCTAAGAATAAAACTGGAGACAAAGTCCAATGACAAAGGTAAGAGTCTAAACTGTTCAACATAATAAACCAAAGGATATCTAAAGCGAGACTACTAAGCGAGGTTTCCTACGGGGGCTTCCTCGGGAGAAATGACTTGGTCCACTACAGCGGGTCCATAATAAGAGTCGCATAGCATTTCTTCCTCAGAAAGTATGCATGCAACATTTCTTGTAAGGAAGGGAGCAAGTACTGGTTCTACAAACTATACATACTGAGCATAGAATGAAAAAAGATGTGCAAAATAAGAAATATGTCATATCATAGTCTATCATTTGGAAAATACATTGTCATGGTGACATTTGTATATCTAGTATTTGAAACTCTAGTAGGTATGTGATCGGTCAATGGATATAAAATGTACCGGTGTACAAGTCTACATGTAATAAAATGTACATACGTACAAGTATACAAGCATAGATGTACATACGTACAAATATATGGGATAAAAGCCTACGGCAAGGTTGCACGAGATGCTACCGAGCTCGATACATATAATCAGTCTGATCACGTACTCGACTAGCAGTTTCCCTATCCCCGAGTTATAAACATGTAAAAGATACTAAGAGCAATTTAAAACATGTGAAGCATATGAAAGATACATATAAATATGTGAGATATAATTTATGTTATAAATAGCTATATTAATATGGTTCATGCACAATTCATTATCATGTGTCGTAAGTAAAGTTTGTAGTTTCTACTTGCCTCGAGCAAGACAATGTGATAAGAATGCAGAGGAAGAAGCCCGGTATCCTGTCACTGTAAAAAGGGGTATAACAATCTCAGTTCCTATTCTATGTTCAAGACTCTAAACTGCTAACTCTAACACTAGTGGTGTGCCACGACTTCTAACTAAGTTACGACCAAGCATAGTAGACCAATTTGGGTGACACTAAATCTATAATCATCACTTAGAGTCCTTAGAATCCTAATACCATGATGGTGGGCAAAAACTACAACACCCAAATAGATGTAAGACGATCAACCCTAAAGTTAACAATCTTATCATAGCGATCCACATGGTCATCTTATCAATTTCAGTAATGTGAGATCATCGGAATTGACTGATCTCGGTTCTGATGCACGGATTCTGAAATACGAACATAATAAAAATTAATTATAACTAATAGCGATACATAAAAAAATCTACAGACATTGTCGAATAATGAAACAAAAACATCACCTACGTGTGCAGAATGGTCCAAATTAACTAGGATATCCTATCCATAAGTCCAATTTGGATGCAGGGGCAAAATAGTAATTTCGGGCCAAAATGATGTCCGCCGTTGGACCCACTTTGCATCCAAAAAATTTGCTGGGATAAAAGTATACTAAACCTAGTAAATTATATGTCCATGCGTCCAGAATGACGATATAAACCCAACGGTATATCCAGAATTGGATTCCGATGAGTCGATCTCAAAATAATCCGTTGACCCGGACATGGACACCCAATTTGCAACGAAATGTGTATCGAGGCCACGTTGCTCCAAACTCAGAAAATTATATATGAATTCATGCCATAACGACGCCACGAGTCCACTGGTCGTGTCAGAACCGGAATTCAGAGTCCCAAGTTCAAAATTAGAATTTTATAAGGTGGAAATTATGGTTTCGAGAGACCAACTTTGGCGTCGATTTCAACCAACCAAACGACGTCCTATGAAGCGGAAACTTATGTGGCACAAAGGTGGTTATACCTGCTGCACACCAGAGTTGGTGGTTCGTCAACCAGAGCTTCGATGAGGGGGAAAGGGATCCGTGAAGTTGGCTCCACGAAACTGTCCAAAAATAATGTATTTTAAATAGTCAACTTGGCGGCCAGTTTTGATCTACAAACGATCAAATTAACGATTGAAACATTTGAGGAGTGAAGGGGTATATACCGTGATGGAGACGAAAGAAGTGGATCGACGATCTAACGGTCGAATTGTCCAAAAAATGCGTGCAAAAATGCTGCGACGAAGCCAATTTCTGAGTCCAAAACTCGCGCGTCACGACGAAATTTTATGCAAAATGCACGAATAGCCTAGGTTGCACGTCGGAGAAGAAGGTGGCAGCTATGGGGGGTTCGCCAGGTTGAGGGGGTGGTCATTATGGTGACGAGACGGCGTGCGGTTGTGCCGCGATGCTGTTGTTGCTCACTCTCGGTCGTGCACATGCGTGCGCTTGTGGCGCTGCAGGCCTCGCCTGGCCGGTACGCCTAATGGCAGCTGGTGACGTGCCACTTCTAGGGTGGTCGTGCGGTGCCACGGTGGTCGCGGACGGCTGTGTGCGACAGTCGCTGCGCTTCTGTAACGGCGTCGTTGCTGCTGCTGTGTACGCCTGGTCATGCGCGTTGCCGCGCAATGTCGTGACCCAGCTTCTACGTGGGTGGCGCCACCCACGGGGCAGCCGAGGACGGGCGGCGGTCGTGACGAAGTGGTTGCTGCCATCGGGTGGGTGATGGAGAAGAAGAAGGAGGAGGAAGAAGAGCATGGTGGCGATGGTGGTATTTTATTTGAAGGAAAGAAGAAGAAGATGATGAAGAAGGAGATGGAAAGAGCAGCATTGTCGGCGGCTAGGGGAATGGTGTTGTGTATTTGAGGAGTGGTGTTGTGTATTTGGTTACACATGTATACCTATACCCTAAAATATATTTATATGAGAACACAATGATTCACTCATTCCAACTTATTTATTTACATATTAAAATTAGAATATTAGTAATATTAACCATAAAAGGAGGGGAGTGGTGTTGTGTATTTGGGGAGTGTCATGGTGGTGGCAACATGAAATTGATTTGGGTGTTTGGGTTTGATTGGCTAGGTTTGGCTTGGTTCGACCATGACTATGAATTTAAGTCATTTATGATCATTGATGAAATAATAGCATACTGGAGTTCAATTGGATGGCAGACAAATGACATGTGCATAGTAGACTCAAAATAGGTCAAAACCAGATATTGATCGATTAGGTCGGATCGATGTCGAGCACCGAAATTTAATTGGAAGTTGGGTTAAGTTTTACGATAAATAATCCAACGGTCGAAATTGACCAGAAAGTTGTACGATGTAAATAGAATGCAAGAGAAGAAGTTTGAGTGGGACATCATATACCAAAATGATGGTAATATTGTCCACTATAAAACTTATAAAGGAAGTTTTGAGAGATTGACATCTCTGACGCTCCAAAAACCAAAGTCACGGAAAAGTACATTTAATGATAAAAAATAAATATAATAAAATATTTATTGAAAATAATTTATTAAGAAAATTTTAAAATAAACCCTAAGATTCAGGGGGCTCACAATATGGAGCCAATGTGGATTACTTTTACCACTACCTCCCTCTTTTCAGAAACCGAGATACGAATTTACGTACTTACCCTCCTTTCGTATTAGTCCTGTGGTTCTTTGATATTAGACTTATTTTAATTTCGAGGACGAAATTTTTATAAGTTGGGTAGGATGTAAACTATCCTAGAATAATTTTTTTATTATATTTTAAAAATAATATAATTTACAGTACCTTTTAACATGCTTGATTTTATTTATATGCATGAAAATTTTTTTTAACACTTGGTAAATTATTTATGTTAAATTATTTAGAATTATATTTTATTTTATTTTGTATATTGTTAATAGCAAAACCTTTTAGTATTTATTTAAAGCATACTGTTTAAATGAGTAATTCCAATAAAGTAATTGATATATACTTGTACGTATATAAATATGTTACAAATAATTATATTAATATATATCATAGCATTTTGGTATTTTTCTAATACTGGAATATATACACATGAATACCTATATATATATATATATATATATATATATATATATATATATATATATATAAAATATATATATATATATTATTTTATATATATATATATATATATATATATATATATATATATATAAAATATATATATATATATATATAGTAATAAAAAAATATATAGTAATAAATAAAAAAATATATATAGAGTAAAAAAAAATATATAGAGTAATAAATAAATAAATTAGTGATAACTACTCACTACTGTTCCAAAGGAACAGTAATGATTTTATTCCGACCACACCTCCTTTTCCCGCAAGCATGGATCTCTCTCGAGAGGGATTTGATTCAAATCAATTCCTCACATCCTTCTCAAATCTTTCCCGAATCCTCTTAAACCTAATCCTTTTCAGATTCTCCAAATCCTAAATCAAATTTCTGCATATTTCAAACAAGCAGACCCATATATTTATCTCATCTTCCTTATGTACAACGATAGAGAATCAAACATAATCGATCAAAACCCTAATCCTAAGGCACCCCAACACCACAATACCCTGGCGACCTAGACCCTGCGTGCGCGCGTGCAGCCGCCGCCGTCGGCCAGGGCCGCCATAAACCGTCGGGAACAGCACCGCGCGCACAGAGCAGCCGTACAGCAACAGTTACGTGAGCAACTTCACGACGAGTTTCTATCGCCAATTCATGATCGTTTCATGATCCAATCGATCTGGTATGTACAAAACCTACCATCTTCAACTTCCATCAAATGGATTTGATTTAAATGCATTAATTTGCTCGTAAAATTCTCTTAAAAATCCCAAAAAAACTGTCCCGAAACAGAACATGGAATTGATCCAGGTACCCGTATTTGGGGACTGTTTTCCACCAACCTAGTAGAAATTTTAGAAAACTATTTGAACACGAAATTAGACCACATGTAGGACTGTGAAACCATTCTTGTAGATTTATTGTTGATCTGCTGAACAAAATTTTGTTTGTTTGTAAAGTTTAGGAAAAATCTGTTTTAAAAACTGTCAAAAATATAGAAAATCACCAATACGACGTGCGCCCCGACAAATCAGACGACGTGGTCACAGACCGAAAGCATTAAAAGGTGCGTATCGACTTCGCGGACGTGTGGGATTCAACGGAACTCGATTTCGGTGTACGTGTGCGACAAAATCGAAGCGTATCCGTCGAGATACTCCGCATCGGCCCATTTGTAAACTAGCCCCTAACTTCGTACACGTTCGTCATCTCGAGATAAAACTTGCGCCAACAGGACCGTATCATTTTTCTGGTCCTGTATGCCAAGTTTGGTCCGATTCTGAGAAGGTCGACTGAAACATCATTTTGGCGGGCCCGCGACCCGATCCAACGGACGAATTTGTGCACGGCCCGCCGGGATCCAATTTTGGACAAACTGTTGGGTTCGTCTCATCAAATCGGACCCATAGACATATAGTTTGATGACTTTAGAATCGTAGATACTGGTCCGCTTTTCGGTACAAAGTGGGTACAACGGCGGACATCATTTTGACCCAAAATTACGATTTTGCCCCTGTGTCCAGAATTGGACTTTTGGGCAGGCATTTTTAGATATCTCTTATATACCAAACATATTGGTGATGTTTGTTTCAGCATCTGGAGACTGTTGTACGAGTTGGACTTTTGTGTGGCACATTGAGTGGTTGTTATTATCGGTTTCACCAGCAAAGGACCCCAGGCGAGTACATTTGTTGTTTGTTTTCGATATTGATTATTACTATATTTCATTGTTAGACATTCTATATTTGATCCTTGTCTTTTTTATATTTTATCATATTTCTTACCCGTAGAGTCGGGAAGGGGATGTACCAAAGATGTGTGATCCGACCTTACACATTGTAGACATCGTAAACATTGTTTATTTCCTGCAAAGTAGACATCATAGACATTGTTTAATTCTTGCAAAGTAGACATCATATACATTGTTTCTTTTATTACAAAGTAGACATCGTAGATATTGTGGTGTAATTGTCCCTAGACCGGTCACATATCAAAAAGGTACTTCAAACACTTAGAAAGTATTTTCTTTGGTTTATTTCTTTTACAGTTAATTTTCTGTCTACTTTCACTACAACAAAAAACCCATTTAATGACGGCTAAAAAGCGTCATTAATGACAAACCATGATGCTTTTTTTTCAAAGCAACCGTTATGAAAACGGGTGTTATAAATATTTTTTAAAAGCGTTATAAAAAAAACGTCATGAATAGTTTCTATAAAAACGTTATGAATAGTTAATATATAGTGCACAATTCAAGAAATTTTTAAAACGTTATGAATAGATAATATGTATAGGCTCAATGCAGCAAATTTATAACACTTTATACTATTCAAATTAGCATATTTATAATGCTCTATACTGCACAGTATATATTACATTCCAAAAATTTAACATTATATATAACCATCTTTATTACATTTCTCAAAATAGAGTACATATCAACATCTTCATTACATTGAATATCCAAATATGTATATATATTTACAACTACCAAAATTGTCCATATCAAAACTTAGCCACATCAAAACTGTCCATAGAACATGTAGCAAAATCCTGAAAAAGATAAAAATAAAGTTCAATATACTTTATTTATTTGGGTAAAATCTATTGTAAGTTTAACTTATCTGTATCCGTATTTGTATCCTGAGTCCGTATCATGGCCTTATGGATGTTGATTGATAACGACAAATTTGTAGAAACAAAGGAGAAAACCTCACCTGGATTGTGCTGTCCAAATAGAACCTGGGCAATTACCAATCCTTCCGCCTCTCCAGTATACCCAGCCCACAAGATCGCCCCGATGGTCCGATCATCCTTCGCGAAGCTGACATCCACCGGACGTAGGTGCCACAGTTCATGTCCACTCCTCTCCCTCTTCCTTCTCTTCGTCTTCGTGGACTAGTCGGGAGAGGTTCCTATCGGACCTCCATATCTGTCACATTCGTAGTTCGTTAGTGTTTACTAGAACAGAGAAAATTAAATGTGAGAACAAAAAGTAAACCGAGCTTAAAAAAAGACCAAGAACAACCTTAAAATAGTTGCCAACAGGAGAAACAAAAATAAGAAATGTGTATTCTGGGGCAGGTGCAAGACCAAGAACAACCCTACTACCCATAAGCAATGGTCTGATATACAAAGAGCCTTTACCTGTAGGAGGTACCTGCATGGAAGGATAAAAGTACAACGAACAATCAGTAACTGATTATTTTCACTTGCTAATAAGAAAATGACAGTTCCAGTATACCCATCGCTTGTTTGCCAAAACAGTGAGTTTAACAGCATTCACAAACTGCTCCACAGTTGGGGAGGGCATGCGCATCCGTTCTGCACCCATCATTATTAACAAAGCATTTTCTTCCGGACGAAAGAGTAGAATGGACCCAGTATCTTTTCTATAAGCCTTTAAACCCTCAAATATTCCCTGAAGGAAAAAAAATGAAAATAGTTTTCATAAAATTAGACTAGTTCTTTTTCAATTTAGTAAAGCAGCTGTATAGATCACTTGGCATTATACCATCTACATGTTAAAAGTCTTAAGATATTAAATACAGTTATATGTAGAATAAAAGTTAGATACAGTTTGACATTTGGTTTCTCTAATATTTTAATAATTTGTATGCTGGCATATCAGCACATATTCTTGGAACCTGAAGAGCAGGAAAAGAAAGAACATGAGTGTTAAGATATGATTAGATTTAGGATTAAATTCAAGTCTATCTTTACGTGTCTCCTATACGGATACTGATTCTTTCTCCTGTACGGATACAGATTCCTTCTCCTATACGGATATGGATCCATTCTCCATCTCTATATATTCATAGTTGTATGGCTTTCTTATATCATCCATTAATAAAATCAATATTGTTGATTTATTTTATGGTATCAGATCCTAAGGTTTTTCATTCCTAGGGCCATTCAGAGAGAACCATCCGCTTCATCATCTTCATGGGACGTGTTTTTCTCCTACGATGCCTCCGTCGTTACCTCATTAGGTTTTTCAATATTGTTGATTTGTTTCAATGAGAAAATGATTGGTGTTTCTCACATAATTATTTTGAAAGCGGAAAACAAAAATCAGTGTACATATGCTATTATAATTAAGGAGAAGACTAGAGAAAATTGTATTATCAAAATATCTTTCTTCCAGATATTAGATATATTCATCACCAATAAATCTCAAGTACTCATTCAAAAAACTGAACTACATATATACCCTCAAATTACTCTAACTTACTAACTTCAATAAAAGCATAAACTATTATAATGAAACCAAAGCACCTTGCAGAATGAATATTACAATAAAATGCTAATTCCACTAACCTGTCCATAATTTAGAACTGCAGACGACGGGTTCAACTCAATGGGTCCAAAGGGCTGCAATTCACCTTCAAAAAATGTTCTATTTTGAGAACACTTTGCAATGTACATGTAGTCAGTTTGCACAAGTTCAAATCCAAGATTGTCCCAGTTAAAATCAGCCAATTCAGCAACTTCACTGACAGATTACAATATACTAACATTACCATTTGCCAAGACACAAGGAGTGTTTAAAGCACAAGGATGGTAAATTTATCTAGACACAAACATCACGTTGACATGCCATTAAAACTCAATCAGAAAACAATAGGACAATCTCAATATAAGAAAACATATAACATTTATATACATATAAACATGAAAAGCTTTACTATTTGCTATGCACAACCAAGATAGCCCTTCTCACTTACTAAAGTACATGTTAGTCGTCCTAGTATGTGAGAACCACGTCTTTCATCATGATCTAAGCATAAAAAATGAACAAATAGTCAAAAAAAATAACCCATGCATCATGTTGCAAAATGATACCTCATTTCAAACTATAAAAAATGAGACCACTTGAAACAGAGGATAGAAGTTTTAAAATGTTTTGGCGCGTATATGATGGGTCAAGGATCACCTGTTCGCAAGGAGGGTGCGGACGTCGGGCAGGGCGCCCTCCTTGACCGTGCGGCGGACGAAGGACTTGGCAGACTCGAGGTAGCCGGCGTCGACGAGGCCGTCGATGAGCAGGTCGCGGCCGCGATAGGGCGGGGCGAAGCCATTGTCGCTCATCTCCTGCAAGAAGTGCTCGGCCTCGCGGAGCTCATCTCCTACAGGAACTGCTCATCTCGTTGTCGCGTTGTAGATCGCCACCACCACTGTGTAGCCTAGCATCACGTGCGACACCACGCCGGAGAGGAACGTCACGAACACACTCCCTATTTTTTGTCGGAAGAAAGAAGAAATTAAAAACCCTAGCCCTAATTTTGAAGAGAACGTGCTCTAGGGTTAGGGTTTTGGAGTTAGGGGAAAGGAAGGAGAAGAAGAGGAGGAATGGAGGGTGTTGCTGAACTAGCTAGAGTTAGGGTTTTGGATCTATCCTTAGGATTTTGGAGTTGGGGGAGAAGAGGGAGGAGAAAGGAGGAGAAGGAGAAGATCGACCAGAATTGGGGGAGAGAAAATTTTTTGTTGAAGTGCGCGCGGGTTGTAGAAGGATTTTACAAAAAATTAAACTTAAAAAATATTACAAGTTTGCCACCGCTTTAAAATATTAATGACATTTTGTTTTATAAACGTTATAAAAAGTCCAGAATTAGCCCAAACCGTCATAGGAAAAAGGTATTTCGAACTTTAATAACGCTTAGGTATCAGGCGTTATCAATACGTCTTGTCGAGCGTTATTAATAGGCCTTTTTGTTGTAGTGTTTTCTCATGTCTTTTCCTACTTATTTTCAAATCATGTATTTTATGGCTAACCTCTGTTTTATAATCGTTATCATATATTGGAACTACATTTAATAAATTGTACTCGTTCCATTCCTGACTGAAAACTAATATATTTTTTTCAGGTTAGCCATGACTACGCTTAGCATTGTGGAGGCAGGTGTACTTGCAGACCAAACCTAGAAACTAGTTTGATAGTTGAGTAGTTATGCAGTTCTTATTTATAAATTGTGAGACATTGTACCTTGTATCAAATGTAAATCTTTGAATATTTTAATTTAATTTAGTTATTGTGAATGAGCATTATTTATAATTTTGAGCAGTGTCGCTTGACAGCGTTCTACCACCGACATTGCTGCGTAGGCTGGGTTGGACATGCACTTGTATCCCAAAAAGCGGGTGCGGGTCGTGTCAAGTTTTTAAGGTGGCCCTTGCAGGTTAGATTTCGTAAAATTATGCAAACTCATGATAGTACTTAAGTTAGTCATACTATTGCGAGCTTGCGACTAGGAAGTGCTCATCTACAACTAGGATTGAATTGATTTAAGGGAATGACTAGGACTAGGAGTCCCTTATTCAAATTGATCGTTGGGTAGTTAAGGGTGTTATATAAGCCATACAATTTAGGTAAGGAGTTATTAAATTTAGATATCTTGACATATATATGATCCAATGTGGATAGACTATTCACTTGGTAGGTTAGGCCTTTCTAAAATTAATGTTCTAACCATGATAACTTTTTCAATTCTTTTTTCTTTTACCCTCATTAGATATCATCATCATATCATAAGTCCGAATTGCCTATTTAATTCCTATTTTGCCATAAGGAATTATTTTTGTAATTTTTGATTCTGTTATCCATATACGAACCTCGAGTTAGTTTCGATTCAAAAATTTTCCTTAATCATTTGAATACACATGAAATAGAGATTAGAATGTCTGTGCTTCTCTTGTCTTCTGTTATTTCCTCTCTGATCAATCTTTTATTTTTTAAGGATTGAGACTCATAGGACAGGGGCAGATACTTAGACTTCTCTCATCTTGATCACCATGGGATTGGTTCGGATTATCTTCCTACCTAAGCTGTATCACTTATCTGTTTCCATAAAACATTATCTTCTAAGAAGTCAATATTCTATTTTCTCCATTGACTTTTGAGCCTAACATGACCCAGTTGTCCATCTAGTAATTTCGAGTCAGTTTTGTTTCATGTTTGTCCCTCGATCATTGAGTATGAGAAAGGTAGAAATTGGAAATTTTTACATCTTGTCTTCGATCATTTTTTTAGTCGATCGTTTAAGTTTCAAAAATTGATACCTAATCGACTGTTTGATTTTCAAAATGGATACTTGCACTTCAAGGACAATACTTACGTTTTTCTGTCATAGTCAACTTGTTTGAATCTCTAGAAGATTCTTTGAATTCTTACGGATATAGTTGGAAGAATGTCCATTGACTTACAATGGCAAGACAACAGCACACTGTCGTCATTTACTCGACTTATGGAGACTGCGGGGTTCACTGCAGCCAGCAGCGCACTGGCAAGACATGACCCCTATCTAAAATTATTTCAAGTAAATGTAGGTTATCGAAGATTGTTAAAACTATGTCTTAGTTGTCCTCTTTTGATCTTAGTTACCCTTGTGTCAATATTGGATAGAGTTAATAAATATCTGATATTGTATCATATTTGGGTCACGAAACCAAGGATTTATTACAACCAAGTGTACACTGGCGAGACATAAATTCTCGGTAAAATGATTTCAGACATGATTACAATTTTTGGATACTATAGAGCTTAGAAAAATGCCATGTATGTCCCATTGATTCAAAGCCAATACTAGTGGAAATTTTATAAGTTGGGTAGCAAGCCTCCGAACCTAGCACCACATTATCCTGGTGACCTATTAATGAGGTAATTGACCGACACTAATAAGTTTACCTAGAATATAGAGTTTAGAGGTCCATAAGCCATTAGTCGACCAAGTTCTTAAATAAAAAGAAAGTAGGATGACTGTATGAACACGAACCCCGGACGAGTCTTAGAATTTGATGAACTTGAACTATTTGTGCCTTCCTTCAATCATAAATCTTGCGTACTTATATTTTGGACTATCTTGACTAACGCTGCTATTATAGCCTAGTTTTGCATGCTTACTCTTTTATCGAGCTTGATTCAAGACATATGTTTATTAGGGACGTCCACTAGCATATTGTCAAATTAGAATTGATGTATTTTGTTCTGATCAACCTTAGTGCATCGGTTCGCTCTTTATATGATTAGTATACATGGATTGAGATATATTTTCCCTATAGGATCTCATCCGCAACTGCCTTGACAACTCCCTTTGAATTACTCAATCGCCCTTGGAACCTCGTATTCACATTCGATTCCCTCTCCCTTGAACTCTTTATTGTTTTTGCATTTACTTAATTCATGAAAACAAATGCTCATATTCGAGGGAGGATAGACACAGAATATTCCCCTTAGTTTGCTATACGATCTATAGCCATGAAAGCTATTACGCAATCGTTTTTTTCTCTATTTGAAATCAGAAAATGATCTTCAAACTTGATCCATATCTACCGTATCATGCTGTCTATTACACCATGACCATGACTTGAATTTTTTTAACTGCACTAATCATAAAACCTTGACTTAGTTTAATTTCGAGAAATAAATTCCTGATGTAATACCCCAGTCCCAAATTACGTAGGACTAGGCACGTAGATATGTCAGCTGTATTCATACAAAGTACATGGGCCTCGTATGGATACATAAGCTGTAAAATGCAGTAAACCACAATAAACTAATCTTATCCACAAAATGAAATAATAAAAGATATCATATAATCAACCATGAATTGTCATGATACAATATGTTGGGCGGAGACAAATCCACTACCAGCTATGAAATGAAATACACAACAAAAGAAAGAGTTTGGCGAGCGGAGCGAAGACGATCAAAGTGCAATCATCCTCGAAAAAATAGAGGTGATCATGGCCATAGCTAGAACACCTGCGAAAGACAAGAGCATACACCTGGCGAGATAACCAGGTCCTCAGAGGGACGTAAAAAGACACATAATATCATGCCATAAACTGAATATAGTTAGCTCAATAGAAAATTTTATATGTCTAAACAGATAAAGGTCCTTAACCATTCTATGTGTAATCATGCACTTTGAAGACAATGTTCCAGACAAGGGCGTCCGAGACTAGAAATACGGTACGCTAGCGTTTCAACCAAGGCACTAGTGGCATCTAGAGAAAAGTAAATGCACAGCCCATTAGCACTCGGGTGAGAGCTAAGGGTCATCTAGAGAAAAATAAATGCACGACCACTAGCTCTTGGGTGAGTTACTAACGGCAGCTAGAGAAAAATAAATGCACGGCACATTTGTGTTTCAACCGAGGTACTAGTGGCATCTAGAGAAAAATAAAAAAATGCACGGTACACTAGCACTCTGGAGAACCACTAATGGCATCTAGAGAAAAGTAAAAGAGTGGATGCCCCTGCGCCTAATAACTGTCTTCTTCCTCCCCATGTACTACACGTGTTGAATCCATACCACGATGTTTATAATAACCGCTAAGTCTTCTAGACAAATCTATTAGCAGTTATCCCCTAACGCCCGTCCTATACACACCGATGTATGGTCGGTACGCAAGTCCGAATCTATATGAGACACGTGACATCGTGGCATACAGGTGTCGGCCAATACATGCGGCACAAACAAAGGTGGTCCCTTAACTCTAGGCCAAATGCATAACGAAAACTAAGTATAGTAATTTGCAACTACATAAAGTTTTGAAATAAAAATTTATATTTGCTAGAAATAAATAATTATAAGGCATGCATGATATTGAGCCAGAAAAATAAACAGTAAAGGCAAGGTGTCTTGCCTGGTAGGACGCCTGGTGTACTGCGATGATCAAGGTGGCATGAACTGCGACTTCGGGTAACAACTACACAAGGTGACCTCTGATGGTGGCACGGACAGTTCCATTGGATTCGGAAGGTTCAAATTAGTTAGGGTGCACATAAGGTAGTATAGAATTGGTAAAGGAATAAGAAAGATGGGCTTAGTCACGGATAGAAGGATAATCAAAAGAAATTTGGATAAATGCGTTTTTAGAAAATATTTTATAATACTTGAAAATGATTTATAATTTTGAAATTACATTTTATTAATCCAAAAATATTTATAGCTAATTGCTTGAAAACTTCATAAATCATTTTAGGCTATCAATACTCAAAGTTTGTCAAGACATGTCTTTTATGTAGGAGACTATATTTTAAAATAGGTAGGTAAAAACTAATATAATAATTTATAAAATTCTTAAAATAATTTGACAATCTATGTAAGGTTAAGCCCAGTACTAAATTTTTGTTACAAATATATATATATATATATATATATATATATATATATATATATATATAATTCTTAATATTTTTATTTAAAACAATACAAGTAATACTAATGGTATACAACTATAGTAATAAAAATAATATTATTACTAATAAGTATATATATTAATGTAATATACATACAAAGTTTCCAGTAACAAAATCTAACAAATAATAATAATAATAATAATAATAATAATAATAACAATAATATTAAAATAAGTAATAATAACAAATAGTAAAATAAGAATAATAAATTACTATACTTTACAACACGGCACCTTTATTGGTTCTTTAAAAGAAGAAGGAAAACAAATACTAATAATAGGATTATTACTAATGATATTAGTGATGTGTGCATATATATATATATATAATATATATATATATATATATATATATATAAATATAAATATATATATATATATATATATATATATAAAGAAGGAAAAAAAATAGAAATAATAATGAATATACTAGCAGAATAGCTATACATAACTAATTTGTTGCTTGGCCTTTCTCTCTCTCGAGAAGCCACACCACCAAACCGCATCTCTCTCTGGAAATTATTTGCCTCCTCCTCTCTTTCCCGAAATAACTTAGCCATTTGAGAGGCAGCAGGAGAGAGAGAAGGTCGAAAGAGAGAGGTAAGGAGCGGATCGGGAGAGATAGGAGAGAGAAGAAGGAGAGTGGGGAACGGGAAGTACCAGCGGGGTTCCGGTGGCACGGCTAGGCACGGTGGAGCGGAGAAGGGAAACGGACACCATGGCGTATGCGGAGGAGGCAGACGCGCGCGTCGGCGCGGTCGACGCGGCAGCGGTTCGCCGGTGAGTTCGGGCGACAGGAGTTCAGGTTTGGGGCTCACTCGTCGAGGAGGCCTGGCTTGTCGATGGCGGCGCTTGGGTGATGGAGGACTGGGCACGGGCGGAGCGCTCGCCAGAGCAGTGGCGGCTCTGATCGAGGGAGACAACGGGTCGAGATTCGCCGCGGTCGGCGAATCGGGGCGCACGGCGACCGGGGTTAGTTGGGTGAAGTTTTTGGAGATGGTTTTATTTTTGGGGTCTTCTTTTGTGGGTTTGGTGGGTCCGGCGGTGCCAGGCGCAACGGGTGGTCGCGGCCTGGGGATGGTCAGTCGGGTTGGTGGCGGTGGGTTAGGCCAGAGTTCGATGGGGGTGTCGATGATGGTGGGATGATGGCGGGGTGGTGATGACAGTATTGGGGGTTATGGGCTGGTGGTGACGGCGGTTCTGCCATGGGGCAGCAATGGTTTGGCGGAGCGGTCGAGAGAGGAGGCGTGATGGTCGAGGAAGGGTCGGGAGCATAGGAGGTGGTGGTTGGTGTTCGGTTGCCGAGGCAGTGGCCACGGTGATGGCTGGGTGCTGTCGAGGGATCGAACGAGATGGACTGGGCATAGTTAGGATTGTATCGCCGTGTCCGGACTTGTCGGATACGACAGAAAATATATTGATTATGTATCTTATGTGACACGAGGAGGATTGTGTCCGAAATATGGACACGAAGAAGGGGATAATGTAACTGTATCTAGAGGAAATAGTGGAGGAGATGGAGACACAGACACGATGCACGGTACTTGGGTAGAGGAATTTTATGGAATTTCTATAAAAAAGTAGCAATGGGCGCTCTCCTTATATAGGAGGTGAAAATCCAAGTTGGATAAGGATTGGAATTAGTTTAAATCCCAACGGATAAATCCCTTTCTTAATTTAAATCAATCAAAATTTATTTTTTCAAATCCATCCATATTAAATCTAGGTAATTCTTGCTTTGAATCTATATATAAAGCATAATCCGAAAAAAAATTCAATTTGTAAATCATAACATTAATCCAACCATTTTAAAATATTATTTTGTGAACACTAAAATTTTATAATAATTTAATTTCAAAAAGTCCTAATAAATATTTAAATAGAAATAGAAATATAATTTAAATTACCTTTCTGCAAATCCTTAAATAATATCAATTAGTTTTTGAAACTCAAATTATGCATGGAATAAACTTTCATGTTCCTTGTATGAAAAAAACTATTATTACTCTAAATCATTACTTATACTTGTATAAAATAAGAAATAAGGTTGAACCATCGCGACGCGACACTTTTTGAAAATGTTAAGTAAATTATTATATAATATTTTGAAAACTGTCATATATAAATAAAAATTTGTAATCAAAACATCTTTTCCAAAAATATGTACCTTGCACATATTCGCACTCGACGAGCAATTACGAAAAACATAAATTTCATGAGCGACGTACAATACGACTATGTGACGTACAAATACAGTTTAAAAATAAATCCGTACCAATTTTTAAAAAAATAGTAGAAATTTGGGGTTTTACATCCTACCCAACTTAAAAGAATTTCGTCCTCGAAATTAAGAATTAGTAGGGGCTGAGAAGACACAAGGGGTATCGATGGAGAACAATCAATAACAAAATGATGCCGTAAGAAATCGCGATCTAGATCATAGAAAAATAATATGGTATGGTCACGGGTAATGAATGAGGGTCACAATTTTAAAGCAACAATTAAAAGGTTAAGATTAAAGTTAGTCATGATAACATGCAAAGGAGTAATACGGTATCAAAATGAGAGATCTAAAAGATAGATTTTGAGAGTAGGTGGAGGGCACGATTTAAGAGAGCGAATTAGGCTTATTCCTTAAATAAGCGATTAGAGGTCATGGTAGAAAATATAGGGCCGAGAATGAGGACGAGGAGTTTAGAATGAAGACATAGCAACATTGAGTGGTGATGGTCATAATTGGTAGTATAGCGGGAGAAAATTCAAGTACAAGTACCTTCGTCTTTCCAAAATCGGTAAAGGCGAAAGCAATATAAGGAGTTTAAATGACGACATCAGCAATTACGAATACGTGGTTCAAAGGCGACCGTAGAAATTTCAAAAGAATCGTCAAGGCAGTTGTGGATGGGATTCTAAGGGGTAAGTTTAACTACATCATATCCACGTAAATTGATATATGAAAAGGCGAACCAAAGTGCACTCGGTTGATCAGACCATCATGCACCGGTTCTGATTAGACAATATGTTAGTGAGCGGCCGCTCAATATCATATGCCTTGATCAAGCTCGATAAAGAATTAGCTTGTAAATACTAGGCTATATTAGCATCATTAGTCTAGATAGTAGAACATATGCACGATGGTAGATGAAATAAAAACAAATATGAATAGTCTAAGAGACATAAGGATCTAAGTCATGTTTATTCCTATACCATCTTTCTACGGTTTTATTGACCAAGGCTTGGTTGACCAAATGGATTAAATTCCTCTAGTCTCTATGGTCTAGATAATACTATTTGTATTCCCTTAATGGTCAAGGGTGTGTCACGTCGTAGGGTATTCTACCCAACTTAAAGAATTAAGCTAAGGGTGTTTGGGACATCTAACTAGTAGGGTCAATCTCTAGCAAGCACGAAAGGAAGATAAGAATTATGATAGAAGAAATCAAGCAAGATGCAGTCGATGAGTCGAACGATAGTTCGAATATAGAATCGAGAAAAGAGGTCAAGTATGTGGATGAGATCCTAGATTTCTAATCCTATTTGCAGGCTTGCTTGGTACGGTAAAGTAACCAAACAATTTATCTTGACCTGCATGGGTCACCACAAAAACATGTAACGTCCCAGTCCCAAATTACGTAGGACTAGGCACGTAGACAAGCCAGCTGTATTCATACGAAGTACATGGGCCTCGTATGGATACACAAGCTATAAAATACAGTAAACCACAACAAACTAAGGTCATCCACAAAATAAAAGATATCATATAATCAACTATGAATTGTCATGATACAATATGTTGGGCGGAGACAAATCTACTACCAACTATGAAAAGAAATACACAACAAAAGAAAGAGTTTGGCGAGCGGAGCGAAGACGATCAAAGTGCAATCCTCCTCGAAAAAATAGAGATGATCATGACCACGGCTAGAATACCTGCGAAAGACAAGAGCAAACACCTGGCGAGATAACCAGGTCCTCAGAGGGATGTAACAAGACACATAATATCATGCCATAAACGGAATATAGTTAGCTCAACAGAAAATTTTATATGTCTAAACAGATAAAGGTCCTTAACCATTCTATGTGTAATCAAGCACTTTGAAGACAACGTTCCACACAAGGGCTTCCGAGACTAGAAATACGGCACGTTAGCGTTTCAACCAAGGCACTAGTTGTATCTAGAGAAAAGTAAATGCACGGCCCATTAGCACTTGGGTGAGAGCTAAGGGGCAACTAGAGGAAAATAAATGCACGACCACTAGCACTTGGGTGAGTCACTAACGGCAGCTAGAGAAAAATAAATGCACGACACATTAGTGTTTCAACCGAGGTACTAGTGGCATCTAGAGAAAAATAAATAAATGCACGACACACTAACAATCGGGAGAACCACTAATGGCATCTAGAGGAAAGTAAAAGAGTGGAAGCCCCTGTGCCTAATAACTGTCTTCTTCCTCTCCATGTACTACACGTGCTGAATCCACACCACGATGTTTATAATAACTGCTAAGTCTTCTAGACAAATCTATTAGCAGTTATCCCCTAACGCCCGTCCTATATGCACCGATATAAGATCGGTACGCAAGTCTGAATCTATATGAGACACGTGACATCGTGGCACACAGGTGTCGGCCAATGCATGCGGCACAAACAAAGGTGGTCCCTTAACTCTAGGCCAAATGCATAACGAAAACTAAGTATAGTAATTTGCAACTATATAAAGTTTTGAAATAACAATTTATATTTGCTAGAAATAAATAATTATAAAGCATGCATGATATTGAGCAAGAAAAATAAACAGTAAAGGCAAGGTGTCTTACTTGGTAGGACGCCTGGTGTACTACGATGATCAAGGTGGCACAAACTACGACTTCGGGTAACAACTACACAAGGTGACCTCTGATGGTGGCACGGACAGTTCCATTGGATCCGAAAGGTTCAAATTAGTTAGGGTGGACATAAGGTAGTATAGAATTGGTAAAGGAATAGGAAAGATGGGCTTAGTCACGGATAGAAGGATAATCAAAAGAAATTTGGATAAATGCATTTTTAGAAAATATTTTATAATACTTGAAAATGATTTATAATTTTGAAATTACATTTTATTAATCCAAAAATATTTATAGCTAATTACATGAAAACTTCATGAATCATTTTAGGCTATCAATACTCAAAGTTTGTCAAGACATGTCTTTTATGTAGGAGACTATATTTTAAAATAGGTAGGTAAAAACTAATATAGTAATTTATAAAATTCTTAAAATAATTTGACAATCTATGTAAGGTTAAGATCAGTACTAAATTTTTGTTACAAATATATATATATATATAATTCTTAATATTTTTATTTAAAACAATACAAGTAATACTAATGGTATACAACTATAGTAATAAAAATAAAATTATTACTAATAAGTATATATATTAATGTAATATACATACAAAGTTTCCAGTAACAAAATCTAACAAATAATAATAATAATAATAATAATAATAATAATAATAATAATAATAATAATAATAATAATAATAATAATAATAATAGTAAAACAAGTAATAATAACAAATAGTAAAATAGGAATAATAAATTACTATACTTTACAACACGGTACCTTTATTGGTTCTTTAAAAGAAGAAGAATTTTTTTTTTTACTAATAATGGGATTATTACTAATGATAATAGTAATGTGCACACACACACACACACACACACACAAACACACACACACACACACACACACACACACACACACACACACACACACATATATATATATATATATTTATAAAGAAGGAAAAAAAATAGAAATAATAATGAATATACTAGCAGAATAGCTATACATAACTAATTTGTTGCTTGGCCGTTTTTTCTCTCGAGAAGCCACAGCAACCAAACCGCATCTCTCTCTGGAAATTATTTGTCTCCCCCTCTCTTTCCCGAAATAACTCAGCCATTTGAGAGGCAGCAGGAGAGAGAGAAGGTCGAAAGAGTGAGGCAAGGAGCGGATCGGGAGAGATAGGAGAGAGAAGAAGAAGAGTGAGGAATGGGAAATACCAGCGGGGTTCCGGTGGCGCGGCTAGGCGCGGTGGAGCAGAGAAGGGGCACGGACACCATGGCGCATGCGGAGGAGGCTGACGCGCGCGTCGGCGTGGTCGACACGGCAGCGGTTCGCCGGTGTGTTCGGGCGACAAGGGTTCAGGTTTGGGGCTCACTCGCCAAGGAGGCCTGGCTTGTCGACGGCGGCGCTTGGGTGATGGAGGACTGGGCACGGACGGAGCGCTCGCCAGAGTGGTGGCGGCTCTGATCGAGGAAGACAACGGGTCGAGGTTCGCCGCGGTCGACGAATCGGGGAGCACGGCGAATGGGGTAAGTTGGGTGAAGTTTTTGGTGATGGTTTTATTTTTGGGTGTTTTCTTTTGTTGGTTTGGTGGGTACGGTGGCGCCAGGCGCAACGGGTGGTCGCGACCTAGTGATGGTCAGCCGGGTTGGTGGCAGTGGGTTGGGCCGGAGTTCGATAGGGGTATCGATGATGGCGGAATGATGGCGGGGTGGTGATGACAGTAATGGAGGTTATGGGCTGGTGATGACGGCGGTTCTGTCGTGGGTCAGCAATGGTTTGGCGGAGCGATCGAGAGAGGAGGGGTGATGGTCAAAGAAGGGTAGGAGCAGAGGAGGTGGTGGTTGGTGTTCGGTTGCCGAGGCAGTGGCCGCGATGATGGCTGTGTGCTGTCGAGGGATCGAGCGAGATGGACGGGGCAGAGTTAGGATTGTATCGTCGTGTCCGGGCTTGTCGGATACGACAGAAAATATGTTGATTATGTGTCCTACGTGACACGAGGAGGACTGTGTCCGAAATGTGGACACAAAGAAGGGATAATATAACTGTATCTAGAGGAATTAGTGGAGGAGATGGAGACGCGGACACGACGCACAGTACTTGGGTGGAGGAATTTTGTGGAATTTTTATGAAAAAAGTGGCGCTCTCCTTATATAGGAGGTGAAAATCCAAGTTGGATAAGGATTGGGATTAGTTTAAATCCCAATGGATAAATCCCGCTCTTAAATTAAATTAAATCAAAATTTATTTATTCAAATCCATCCATATTAAATCTAGGTAATTCTTGCTTTGAATATATATATATAAAGCATAATCCAAAAAAATTTCAATTTGTTAATCATAACATTAATCAAACCATTTTAAAATATTATTTTGTGAACACTAAAATTTTATAATAAAATAATTTCAAAAATTCCTAATAAATATTTAAATAGAAATAGAAATATAATTTAAATTACCTTTTTGAAAATCCTTAAATAATATCAATTAGTTTTTGAAACTCAAATTATGCATGGAATAAACTTCCATGTTCCTTGTATGAAAAAAATATTATTTCTCTAAATCATTACTTATACTTGTATAAAATAAGAAATAAGGTTGAACCATCGCGACGCGACACTTTTGAAAATTTTAAGTAAATTATTATATAATATTTTGAAAACTGTCAAATATAAATAAAAATTTGTAATCAAAACATCTTTTCCAAAAATATGTACTTTGTACATATTCGTACTCGACGAGCAATTACAAAAAATGCAAATTTCGTGAGTGATGTACAGTACGACTATGTGACGTACAAATTGTTGGTGCTTTATTTACATGGAGAGAGCTTGCTCTCAACATGCCTTGTAAAATTTTAGTCCCACATTGGAAAAGCACCATGAGTTATCTCAACATATATACTTGGTTGTGTTGTTGAGAGATGCACATGAGGTGGTGACCCTAAGGAGGGAACCATGTGGGTGATTTTACTAGGAGGTAAGAATAAGGCTCCAAGGATTAAGCATTAATGCTTTTGTCATTCTCTTGGATTAATTCCACTTGGAGCTAAGCCCCAAAGGGGCTTAGCGACTCGGACTCGGACTCGGGCTCATGGGCTCATGAGGCGTAATGTGGCATTTTGTTGGCACACTTTGCACTTAGCACGTCAGCAGTCATGCGATCTTTATGCGGCTCATATGCGGCCATGCGGTCTTATGCGACATGCGGCTCATATGCGGCCTCATACGGCTCATGCGGCCATGCGGCCATACGGCTCATGCGGCTCATGCGGTCCATGCGGCTCATGCGGCTCATGCGGTCCATGCGGCTCATGCGGTTCATGCGGTCCATGCGGCTCATGCGGCTCATGCGGCACATGCGGTCCATGCGGTCCATGCGGCCAGGCTGCTGCTGCTGCTGCTGCTGCCGCATGGAGGGCTACGCTGACTGTGCAGATTTCAAATCGGTTATGGAAAGGGTGATTCAATACGATTAATTCAGATCCTATCTTTGTGGGATTTGAATTAATTTCGTTACTATATTTGTGGGATTTGAATTAATTCAGTTCCTATCTTTGTGGGATTAGAATTAATTCGTTGCTATCTTTCTGTGATTTGATTCAATCTTACCATAACTGAAGAGGCGGCTAGGGTTTCCACACTCTCTCTATATATACTCTCTTCTGGCCTCCTTTGTGGGCACTACGAAAAATACAAGTCAGAAAAGAGAGAAATAGAGGGAGTTGCTGCCGCCATTGCAAGTCCATCCGAGGAGTCAGAACAGAGGTGACATCGAGCGTTCCACAAGTTCTTCAAACTTGCTGGTTCCTGGAAGCAGATCGTGTGGGGCGAATCTTGCTTTGAGCAACGGTGTTTTGACACCCCAGCATTGTTCTTCTTCTCATCTCTCTCTAGTTTTATTGTAACTCGTTCTGTCCCTATTGCAACACATTTGCAAGGAAGAATGAAAGATCTTCTCTTCTCTATTTCCCTCCTTCAGATTGTAATTTGGCTATTTGTTTTATTGTACCTTCGTAGATCTTGAGTTTGATCACTGCAAAGTTTTGTGGGACATCTCAGATCTCGATTGCATCTGTTTTTCCATCTTTGATCAAGCCCCGGGAATAACAATCTCAAAGCAAGATCCGTATAGATAGAAAACATTAATGCTTCGCTCCTCCAATCGGACTTCTGCAAGTTGGAAAAGTTCGATGGAGAGCACTATCAAGTCTGGAAGAGAAAGGTATACCTAACTCTTCAACTGAAAGATGTTGATCATGTTCTGTTGGAGGAAGAACCCTCTGTTCCAGACACTGGATCTACTGCCACCATCAACGCGGCTACCAAACTCCAGGCCAAATGGAGAAGGGAAAATAGCATCTGCAGGCTTATCATCCTGAATGCTATGGAGGACTCCCTGGCAGAATCCTACTCGAAGAAGGAACTTGCCAGAGACATATGGGAGTCTGTGGAAAATCTGTATGAAGAAGACAAGAACAGGAGCAAAATATTTGTGGTTGAAAAATATCACAAATTGCTCTTTGAGGACTAAAAGTCCATGCTGCCACAGGTGAAGGAATTTCTGAAGCTGCGTCAGAAACTAGAAGACGAAGAGATGCCCCTTCCCGATAAGTTTGTCGTCGGAGGGATCGTCTCAAAACTTCCTGCTGGATGGAGTACCTTCTATGCAAGGATGCACAGAAAGAAGCTAGACATTAGCTTGGGAGATCTACTTCAAGAGATCCATGTTGAGGACGAGATGCGTTCTCAACAGAAGGTGGACACTCTGTCCAAACAGTTGGCTAAAGCCAATCTAGTGCAGACGAGAGATTCCAAGGGGAAGCAGGCGGCTTCTCATCCCAAGAAGAAGGACTTCGCTAATCTAAAAGTGAAGGGTCCTTCTTTCAAGCAACAGATGACTAAGTCCCACGTGACTTGTTATAATTGTGGCAAGAAAGGCCACTACAAGAGTGAATACAGATCTAAGCCGAAACAATCAGAGAAAGGTGAGCCTAATAAGGTTTCATTGGTTTCTAACGTTGTTGCTATGATCGGACAGGTCACAACTGTGGGGGTTGACTCTGACTGGTGGATAGACACTGGTGCGACTTGCCATGTCTGTTCTGACAAGGAATGGTTCGTCACGTACCAGCCGACATCTGAGAAAGTTGTCATGGCGAACCAGGCCCAAGCTGAAGTACTGGGGATTGGGACTGTGGAGCTGAAACTCACTTCTGGGAACAGTCTGACGCTTCAAGAAGTGAAGCATGTTCCTGCGATTGCCAAGAACCTAATCTCTGGGAGCCTGCTCTGCAACGCAGGCTTGAGGATGGACATCAACGCTGGTCAAATGGTTATGTCCAAGAAAGGAACATACTTCGGGAAGGCTTATCAAACCGAAGGAATGTTTAGAATTCAGCTTGTCAACCAGTTTGATGACATTAATGCAGTTGCATTTTCTGATTATTCTCTTGAGTTGTGGCATAAGAGACTAGGACATGTTCATAGTAAAAGAATCAACAAAATGTCTAGTCTAGGACTTATCTCCAAATGTGGGGGTAAGGTGGAGAAGTGTGAAGTGTGTGCTCAGACGAAGAAACCCTTTCATCGGGTCAATCGAAGCACAGATCTTCTGGAGTTGGTGCACTCCGATATCTGTGACTTCAAACATTTCTCCACGAAGGCCGGGATGAAGTATTTCATAACCTTCATCGACGACTTCTCAAAATACGCGTTCGTCTACATGCTCAAGTCCAAAGACGAAGCTTTCGAGAAGTTCAGAGAGTTCAGGGCCGAGGCTGAACGGCAGACTGGACAACAACTCAAGAGGCTGAGAAGTGATCGAGGTAGAGAGTACAGGTCTCATGAATTCGCATCGTTCTGCAAAGAACATGGAATCATATGCGAGACTACTGCTCCATATTCTCCTCAATCCAACGGAGTAACAGAGAGGAAGAATCGGACATTAACAGAAATGATAAATTCCATGCTGCTCACTGCAGGTCTTCCAAAATGCTACTGGGGAGAAGCTGCATTAACGGCCACTTTCATTCTGAATAGAGTGCCATATGCAACTTCGGACGTAACTCCTCATGAACTCTGGTTCAAAGTCAGACCCAACTTAAATATCATTCGAGTGTGGGGGTGTCTGGCGTATGTGAAGCTTCCAGATCTGAAGATTCAGAAGCTGGGGACAAGGACTACGAAGGCTATCTTCTTGGGGTATGCCGAGAAGAGTGATGCTCGGAGATTTCTTGATATTGAATCAAATCATATTATCGAATCTCGCGATGCTGAATACTTTGAAGACAAGTTCGCAAAAGACAAAAACATTATTCTTTCGAATATTCCGGAAAATGATGTAGGTACTAATGAGACTGAAATCTCATACGAGCCAGTAGTCCAAGAAGAAGCTGTTGTTGATGAAACAACTCTTGCACCAGAACTCGCCGAGCCGTCAGCTAAGCGAGCGAGGAGACCGAAAGATTTCGGAGATGACTTTGTCACCTATCATGTGGAAGCAGATCCGCTTACCTATGATGAGGCGATGAAGACCAGAGATGCTATCTTCTGGAAGGAAGCAGTGAATGACGAGTTTGACTCTATCACCTCCAATAACACATGGGTGTTGGTAGATCTACCTGAAGGAGAAAAGCCTATTGGATGTAAATGGATCTTCAAGAAGAAGATGAAGGCAGATGGAACTATTGACAAGTTCAAGGCCAGGCTGGTCGCCAAGGGATTTTCTCAGAAACAGGGGATAGACTACTTCGACACGTACGCTCCAGTAGCTCGGATGACCACCATCAGGATGTTAATCGCTCTAGCAGCTATACATAAGTTGGTGATACATCAGATGGATGTAAAGACAGCGTTCCTGAATGGGGAGCTGACCGAAGAGATTTACATGCAACAGCCAGATGGATTTGTCGTCAAAGGTCTTGAAGACAAAGTCTGCAAGTTGGTGAAATCATTATATGGTTTGAAGCAAGCTCCCAAGATGTGGCATGAGAAGTTTGACAAAGTTATTAGGTCAAACGGCTACAGAGTCAGCGAGACGGACAAATGTGTTTACATAAAGTTCGCTGATGGAAGAGGAGTCATCGTTTGTCTGTACGTGGACGACATGCCAATCCTAGGTACGGATATAGGCAGTGTCACAGAGACAAAGAAGTTCCTCTCAACCAAGTTCAGTATGAAGGACTTGGGGGATGCAGATGTCATCTTGGGCATTAAGATCATCCGGACAGACACTGGAGTAGTGCTGTCACAATCTCACTACATTGAGAAGATGCTCACACGCTATGGGTATAAGGATCTTCCAGGGATCGATACGCCATACAGGTGTGATCAGGAGCTGAAGCCAAACTCGAGGGAAAGCGTCAGGCAGCTGGAGTATTCTAGCGTTATCGGAAGTTTGATGTACGCAACTACTGCCACAAGGCCTGATATAGCTTTCGCCGTAGGAATGCTGAGTCGTTTCACGAGCAATCCAGGCATTAAGCACTGGAAAGCTGTGAAACGGGTTATGAGATATCTCAAGAAGACTCAGACATATGCACTGCACTACAACGGGTATCCGACAGTAGTGGAAGGCTTCAGTGATGCTAGCTGGTGTTCCGAAGTGGAAAGCGAGAGATCCACAGGTGGATATGTTTTTTCCTTGGATGGAGCTGCTATATCGTGGAAGTCGAAGAAGCAGACAATACTCTCTCGTTCCTCCATGGAATCTGAATTCTATGCACTCGAAACTGCAGCAGATGAAGCAGAATGGCTTCGGGAGCTCATGTATGATCTTTCAGTGGTTGGGGCTCAGATACCGACGATACCGATATACTGTGACAACCAGGCGACTGCGACGGTGGCATCAAATGACCTCTTCAACGGGAAGAAGAGGACTGTGCGGTTGAAGCACAGGGCAGTACACGATCTTATCAAAAGAGGTGTAATTGCAGTGGTTGATGTTCGGAGTCAGGAGAACCTGGCAGATCCGTTCACAAAGGGCCTCAGGCGCCAGTTGGTCGAGGACACAGCTTGTAAAATGGGCTTGAAGGCATTCTGATAGTGTGTCTTTGTAATCCTACCATAAAGTTTTATGCTATTAGTTTAAAGAGAAATCTACTAGGCATCTAACTTTTGGTTCAAAGGAGGATCACTGACTGGGAAACTATCAGGTAACAGTGGGTACTTGTTCTCTGGAACATGGAAGGGATACGGACCCATAACCACTGTTGTCTACTATGTATTTTTCTACAGAAAAACAGATCCTGTGGAAGGTTGGCTTAAACGCCTTAATGAGTTCTCAGGCAGAGTGAATGTCTGGTGTGCTTTACAGGAAGCAAGGTAGAGCAGCACTACAAGGAGTAAAACTCCATGCTACAGTGGGATGACTCCACCATGAGGTTCCCAGGTAGGGGTAATGCCTCGGCTTTGCAAGCCAAGTCATAGCGGCGTAGCACCGCAAATAGGCGGGTAGCCTAATGCTGTATGACGTAATTAAAGAGTTGTAGACAGCACTACAAAGGGGAGGATGGCCCCATGTTACAGTGGCACGACACCACGATGAGGTACCCAGGTAGGGGTAAAGCCTCGGCATTGCAAGCCATGTCGTTGCGGCGTAACACCGCAAGGAAGCCTTAGGCTTCATACTGGGTAGTTTGGCACTACAAAGAGGCTTGTGACCTCATGCTACAGTAGTATGACACTACGATGAGGTTCCCAGGTAGGGGTAATGCCTCGGCTTCAGGCCATGTCATAGCGGCGTAGCACCGCAAGGAAGCGCAAGGCTTCATGCCATATCTCTTTAATAAAGAACTCATCTATAGTGTATGAAAAGAGATATCAGGCCGTCTCTTGAGGGTAAACTTGTAGACGCCCAAAATTATACGCTGAAACCAGGCTGGCACAGGGCCTTTAATGTGCAGCCAGAAGCACACGTAACTACACTTTGTGAGTGGAAAGAATTATAATTGTGGTGCATAATTCAAGGCGTAGTCCATTCTTGTATCACATTGTTATTTAACCCATGCGGGAAGATTCAAGTCGTTAGCGACATCTATCCTAATGCAAAATGGACAGTTACTGTGGGGAACGCTCAACCCTGGACACATATATATGTTGTGATATGTGGGGGATTGTGGGTGCTTTATTTACATGGAGAGAGCTTGCTCTCAACATGCCTTGTAAAATTTTAGTCCCACATTGGAAAAGCACCATGAGTTATCTCAACATATATACTTGGGTGTGTTGTTGAGAGATGCACATGGGGTGGTGACCCTAAGGAGGGAACCATGTGGGTGATTTTACTAGGAGGTAAGAATAAGGCTCCAAGGATTAAGCATTAATGCTTTTGTCATTCTCTTGGATTAATTCCACTTGGAGCTAAGCCCCAAAGGGGCTTAGCGACTCGGACTCGGACTCGGACTCGGGCTCATGGGCTCATGAGGCGTAATGTGGCATTTTGTTGGCGCACTTTGCACTTAGCACGTCAGCAGTCATGCGGTCTTTATGCGGCTCATATGCGGCCATGCGGTCTTATGCGGCATGCGGCTCATATGCGGCCTCATACGGCTCATATCGGCCATGCGGTTCATGCGGCAATACGGCTCATGCGGTCCATGCGGTCCATGCGGCTCATGCGGCTTATACGGTCCATGCGGTACATACGGCTCATGCGGCTCATACGGTCCTTGCGGCTCATGCGGTTCATGCGGTCCATACGGCTCATGCGGCACATGCGGTCCATGCGGCCCAAGCGGTCCATGCGGCCAGGCTGCTGCTGCTGCTGCTGCTGCCGCATGGAGGGCTACGCTGACTGTGCAGATTTTAAATCGGTTATGGAAAGGGTGAATCAATGCGATTAATTCAGATCCTATCTTTGTGGGATTTGAAATAATTTCGTTACTATATTTGTGGGATTTGAATTAATTCAGTTCCTATCTTTGTGGGATTAGAATTAATTCGTTGCTATCTTTTTGTGATTTGATTCAATCTTTCCATAACTGAAGAGGCGGCTAGGGTTTCCACTCTCTCTCTATATATACTCTCTTCTGGCCTCCTTTGTGGGCACTACGAAAAATACAAGTCAGAAAAGAGAGAAATAGAGGGAGTTGCTGCCGCCATTGCAAGTCCATCCGAGGTGTCAGAACAGAGGTGACATCGAGCGTTCCACAAGTTCTTCAAACTTGCTGGTTCCTAGAAGCAGATCGTGTGGGGCGAATCTTGCTTTGAGCAACGGTGTTTTGACACCCCAGCATTGTTCTTCTTCTCATCTCTCTCTAGTTTTATTGTAACTCGTTCTGTCCCTATTGCAACACGTTTGCAAGAAAGAACGAGAGATCTTCTCTTCTCTATTTCTCTCCTTCAGATTGTAATTTGGCTATTTGTTTTATTGTACCTTCGTAGATATTGAGTTTGATCACTGCAAAGTTTTGTGGGACATCTCAGATCTCGATTGCATCTGTTTTTCCATCTTTGATCAAGCCCCGGGAATAACACAAATACAGTTTAAAAATAAATCTGTACCAATTTTAAAAAAATAGTAAAAATTTAGGGTTTTACACATGAAGTATATAGGTTGTGAGCCCTTTAAATTTTAAGATTTACTAGTTTTACCGATTGATTAGGATAAGTTAGTTCCCACTAGAATAACAAATTAGTGCCTCATGAACACCCACTTTCTATTTAGATCCTTTGGTGCCCTTACCGTGACTTTGATATTCGGAGCGTAATACCAGCTGCTACCTTCCAACAAATTTTATATGCAAGACCTAGACGAGTCTACCTTTATGTAGGCATATCATGTCCCACTCAAACATGTCCCCTGGTACTCTACTTTTATGATATGACTTTCAGGTCAAAAAGGCTAAACCATAACCGTTACCGTATTACCGATATACTTTCCGACTTCAATTTAAGACCCAACCTCGACTCAAACCTTTTGACCCAATATATTGTTGTGAACTACTCGAAGCCCATTACGCACATGCTACTAGTGTGCCACTCAATTGAGTCTTCTTGTGCTACTTAAACAAAAAACTCACAGAAGACACATTTTTGGGCTTTAGGAACCTAATTAACCAACCCGATTAGCAAATAACCCATCCACTTGAGTTGGAACCTATTCTAGGTCACACTAACCTAATAGGAATGGTTCAGGTTGATTTTATGGATCTTGTCCAGCCAATGTAGATTAATATCTAAGATTCCTTCAATCAGAGATTGATGTCCAATTAGGGAACCTATTAAACCCTAGTTCAACCCATCCATGCATATCACTATAATTTGGACTATAAAAACCAAAACTTATGAAATATGTCCCTACACCTATTATGTAGATCCCTTAACCGTACCCCTTCGTAGCATATGTTATGCAATGAATGAAATATTGTAGTACCGACTTGTTTCTGGTTATGCTTAACCAAGACCTCTCCTACTGCCTTGACGAAACGTAGTCAATACATTGTCAATATTAAATAAGTAAAACCTAGGCTTCCAGCTGGTGACTACAATCATAAGTACCTTATATCCTCATACATCTCCTTGAAGTTTGATCTTCTTAGAAGTCATATTACTGTGCTTTCTAGGATAACCAATTTCTGTAAGTTGGTTAGAACCTTGAACTTAGTGTACTCTATCTTTTAGAATGGATGCCAAACTTGGATCCCATCCATAATCGTTCTTCCATCTACCTGGAAGTTGCGGTACGATCTTGTATTGCATTTATATCCCTTGCTGATGCGTTTAGATAACCGCGATAAAAAATCGCAACCTTGATTCTTCAAATCCATTCTATCCTAGAATCGTGTCTTCGGTTGAATTTTGAGAACGGAATCGCTGAAGTGTATAGGCAAGGCGCTCTAAGAACGTAGGGTTCCTCTGAATTAGCAAAGGATTTGGATAGATTGGTTCCAATTGAACTAATAAGACAATGGTTCATAACGTCTACTCCTATCCATATCATCGGATAACCCTTACAGTAACTTTGATATTTGAAGCACAACACTAGCATTTTCCTTCTAACAAATTGTAAAACCCTCTATTTTTAAAAGCAATTTAAATAATTAAATTATTAAAAATGTTAGCTAAGACAATTTATGAACAAATGTAAGTATGTGATTAATAATAATAAACAACAATGAATTATATGCATATATATAAATATATATATAAAAAATATATATGAGCATATATATACATAAAAGAATTTTAGGAGTTATAATTGGTCGAATTTTATATATACGTGTATATGTGAAGACATATACATATTGTAGAAGCGTGGAAAGGAATGGTAATTCATATGCGGCCCAGATTCAGCATGAAACTCCATGCGGCTCAAAACTTGAAGAGTTTTATACGGCTCGGAAAATCCCAGAGAGCCGCATGCAGCACAGGAATTTTATGCGGCTCAGGAAGAGCCACGTGGCCCCATGCGGCTCAAAATAGGCCGATTACAGCTGGCCATAATTACTCCCTACAGCTGGCCATTAAATGCTCTGACATAAAGTGGCAGTTCTGACGGCTCTGACATAATGAAGAGACGCGTCATGCTCATCAAAAGACGAGAAAATCTCTGAGATAGCCGACGCAGTTCACAAATTCCAAAGAAGTTCTCTATATGGACCGCCTATGTGATCCTCATGCGGCTCGGTTGTGAGGCCATCCTCATGCGGCTCGGTTGTGGGGGACACCCTTATGCGGCTCAGTTGTGAGGCCATCCTCATGTGGCTCGGTTGTGGGGCCACCCTCATGTGGCTCGGTTCTGGGGGACACCCTTATGCGGCTCGGTTGTGGGGGACACCCTTATGCGGCTCAGTTATGAGGCCACCCTCATGCGGCTCGGTTGTGAGGCCACCCTCATGCGGCTCGGTTGTGAGGCCATCCTCATACTGTGCGGTTGTGGGGGACACCCTTATGCGGCTCAGTTGTGAGGCCACCCTCGTACGGCTCGGTTGTGGGGCCACCCTCATGCGGCTCGGATGTGAGGCCATCCTCATACGGCTCGGTTGTGGAGGACACCCTCATGTGGCTCAGTTGTGAGGCCACCCTCATGCGGCTCGGTTGTGGGGTCACCCTCATGCAGCTCGGTTGTGGGGGACACCCTTATGCCGCTCGGTTGTGGGGGCCACCCTTATACGGCTCGGTTGTGAGGCCATCCTCATGCGGCTCGGTTGTGAGGCCACCCTCATGTGGCTTGGTTGCGGGGGACACCCTTATGCGGCTCAGTTGTGAGGCCACACTCATGCGGCTCTGCCAGAAGGCCCCGTTCATGCAGCTCGCAGCATAATGGCAGTTGGGGCACGTGACAGAAGATTGACTAAGACTTATCTACATGAATTTATTGCAACAAACAAATCATAACAATGTAGATTTATTGCAACCAACGCAACGGCCCAGATTGATTTCCAACAAACAGATCAAAGTTAATCTTAACCAATCGCCAATCGCCTACTTTTTAAGGCACAATTGTGAGGATGTGACTACACCCCACTCAACACAAATTTCTATAAATAGCATGAGATTATTTTTTTACACACATAGAGCAGTAGATATACACAGAGAGCATCCCACAGAGTAATACACAGAGAGGGAGAGAGCACTTCTTTACCGGAGCCAAGGCCGCGTTCGATCGTCCAAGGAGTAATGCAGAGTTGATATCACTTTCCCGAGCCTCTACCGTCACCCCCCAGAATCAAAAACTAAACAATTGTACTTAGATTGCTTTTCCTAGGTTATTTTTCTATGCTCTCTTTGTACGAGCGAGTTTGTATCGTGAATTAAAGTTCAGTCCTCCCATAAAATTGTTCTGTTCTTTGATAATCAATGGCAAACACGATGGCGACTCTGCTAGGGACTAACTTCTCCACTGCTGAGAAGTTGGTGACGCAATCGAACGCAGCCAAGCTTGGCTCCACGCAACAGATGCTGGTTGTTCGCTTCGACCAACAAGCGTTTGAAAAGATGCTCTCCGACAAGGAGCGCTATCCCGGTCCAGAAGCGAGCCCGTACAAAGAAGGCCCGCAGGGAGTGGAGGCCCAAATCATTTGCTCCTCTCCAAGCTCTGGAAGAAGTGTTCTCTGCTGCCCAAGATGGCGGAGAAGACTTGCATGCGGCCCCACTTCGAACCGTAGAGGACTCTGCTGTCCCCAAGTCCGACAGAGGAAAATACTACGATGCTGGACTTGCAGAGGAAAAGAGGGACTTTATGCGGTCCAGAAAGAAGCCGCATAAGGGCGCCAGCCGCATGAAAACTCATGCGGCCACAAAAGCCAGTTACATGCAGAAGGCTCATGCGGCTAAAACTTCCAGCCGCATGGAGGAGGCTCATGCGGCCATGACTTCCAGCCACATACAGAAGGCTCATGCAGCCAAAACTTTTAGCAGCATGGAGGAGGCTCTGCGGCCACGACTATCATCCGCATACAGAGGGTTCATGCGGCCACAGCTTCCAGCCGCATGCAAACTGCTCAAGCGGCTATGAATGCCAGTCGCATGCAGACTGCTTATGCGAACACAAATGCCAGGCGCATGCAGACAACCTATGCGACCACCAATTCCAGCCGCAGACCATCTGCTCCAAGCAGCTCGGTTTCAGTCTTCGACCATCTCTCATGTGGTCCTGACCTCAGATGCTCCTATAAAGATGTGCCAGACTCTGTGCGGCACAATTTGGACTCTTCCTACTATACGCCCTTGGGTGGTAGAGGGAAGAAGTCTAGGGCAGCACAGGCTCGTCGAGCTCAGTCAGCTATTCCAACCTCTGACCATCAGAGAGCTCCGCTTACTATTAGGCAGGCCTCTGATGGAAAGTTGTACAGAACCGACCGTGTCCAGACCCCGACGACAAACGGACAGAGTGGTTCCCAAGAGTCTTCCAATCAAGGAGCAAACATGATGCCAACACACTCGTGCGCTCGGGACTCCCGGGCCCACAAAATGAGTAACTTGTGTGATGTGATTCTTCACAAGCGCAAGAAAAGAAAAAAAAGCTTGGTGTGCAGAGAGTCCTTTCATGGACATCACTGCACTCAAGTCATTGTCAACTGCTGCTGCAGCAAGGCAGCAGTACAAGAGGACCGGCAGTCCGTCTTCTAACGACTGCAGCAGCCAGGACCGGTCCTGCAACAATGCTCAGGAGACGAGGTGCTTCATGTCACCTCCTGCAATTCTGCTCGGAAGATCCCTACCGGCAAGGCGGAAAAGAAGATAAATGTTTCCAGCCCGACGATCTCAACTAGCGTGGCCAGAAAACTCGCGTCCGAGCGGCTGTCCACAACCACCTCAGGAGGAGTTTACCAGGGCACCCGCTCAAGGACGAAATCTTCAACACTGGGGGATTCATCATCCACATCCCTAGGGGTAGCCGAAGCTGGGGGTAGTACTCCCCGGAACATCCACGACAATTCGGTGTTCCAAGTAGATGAGCCTGGGAGACAATTTCTCTAACAGATACAACGGACCCAGATGCCCCTGGAAACATCCAGGGGTGCAAAGATGAAGCAACCTCCTATGCAGGGGGTAGCACTTCCTCCGAGTCCGAACCGGAGGAGAATATTCCTACATATTCTGACGACTTCTCCATTCTGGGGTATGATTCGGAGGGCACATCCTCCATATTTCCTTCTATTGTTCCCCGTGTGAGAACAGTATTTATGACTGAGAATGACCAGGACGGTCCCAGCGACCGACAGTGCCTCGACACTCTTGAGGCCATACTTTATACCTTGGTCAAGTCAGTAGACGAGATTAAGATAGCCCTGCCGACTCTCCAAAGAAGGACGCCTGGCCAAACAAGTTTGGGTCCCGGTGTCAATGCGGACTCAAATACAATGGCACCAACCCTGGGTGACAATCCACCCGGGATGTCGGCTCCCACCGCTGTAGATGAGGCTAAGGAGACAAAAAAAGAGGTCCAAGAGCTTCGAGCAATGTTTTACGCCCGAGAAAACTCTCTGGACCTCAGGATACGATAGCCGTATCTCGCTGCATGAAAAGATATCCCCTTCCCTCCTCGGTACAAACCATTCAACATCAACCCTTACGACGGAAAGACATCTGCAAGCCTATACGTGACCTACTTCGAGGTCACGACAGATCATTTGCCGCATGACGAGGCTATCCTTACGCGGTTGTTCATTGGGGCACTAGAAGGGGTCGCATTCGACTGGTACCACAACTTGCTAGACAACTGCATCCATTCCTTCGCCGGCTTCAAACGTATGTTCTTGGAGAGGTTTTATGAGGTAGGACAGGATGTCACAATGTCAACCCTCATGGACGTTGTCCAAGGAGAGAATGAGCTGACAAGAAACTATATTGAGCGGTTTTGCCAAACCGTGATGAAGCTGCCCTCCGGTAACCCGGACTCTTCCTTAATTGAAATTTGCCAGAAGAGGCTGCTCCCCCACAATCAGCCTCTGGATGGGCGAAACTCAATTCAAGGACTGGAAGACTTTCATCATCAGCGCCACTAGCGTATAAGACAAACTGAAGAATGCTCGCCAACCGAGATTGCACATCTCGGAAGGAGAGGACAAGGACAAATGTCCTAATTCCAACAACAACAATGGCGGTAATTCCTTCAACAACCGAGACAACAAGGATAAACAGGCTATGATGGCCGACACAGCCCCGAAGCCTGAACTAAAATAGGCAGAAAAGTAATGGCCGCAGATGACTTACACCTTCAAAGATTGTCATGTCAAGCCAATCTTTGACATGCTCTTACAAGGAGACAGAATTCAGCTCCCTCCTCCAAGGCGTGAACCTAGACCTGCAGAGATAGAGAGCCCAAAGTACTGCCACTACCACCGCTACGTCCACCATGCTACACAAGACTGCTTCCAACTGAAGCAGTACATCCAAAACCTTATTGATTCCAAGGCCCTGGTCATTGATTTCGAGGAGGTGACCGTGGCATCCAATATGGTGTCAGTCCAGTTCGGCAGCTTCCTTTCGACAAAGACTCAAGATGGAGTAGTACCCGTCCCCCGGGCAAAGATGGAGGTCGCTAATCTTCCACCTCCCTGAGACCAGGCTGCGGGTCTAGTGCCCCTCACCACATCACGAGGGGAGGTCATATGGGTCCATCCGGACCTGGTACCTAAAGTGACTCAGTCCGCAACACCCTCCACCGGCAAGAAGAAGGGCGAGAAAGTCAAGTCCTATCGCACAATCTCGACCGACGTCAAAGAAGCGACAACTGTCGTTACCCGGTCTGGTGCGCAAACTCAACCCGCGTCGGGCAACTCGGCTGAAGAACGTCAGCCAGCCACTGCTGATACCCGAGGACCTTCTCAGCCTCCGTCGACCGATAAGCCCAAGCCAAAGGAGACCCGCTTTGACAAGCCACTCCGAAAAGATGCACCTCACGGGCTGGAGAAGCCCTATAATTTTGACATTTTGGCACAATTGGCCAATACACCGGCCAAATTGTCATTATATGAGCTCCTAAGACTCTCCAAAGATGTTCACATCGCACTGAACGAAGCACTCCAGAATGCCGACGCATATCTGGCCCAGGCCAATCTTACAGGGGAGAGCTCGCCAGCGGGTTTCCAGGACAGCGCTTGCACGGGTGCAATGCCCAATATTGTCTTCACTCTGCAGGATATGCTTATCAAAACCAACCTGCACGATCGCCCTCTGTTTTATACTGGATACGTTGGCGACATCAAGGTGGATCGGATTTATATTGATCCCGGTTCTTCGATTATTATTATTCCAAAGAGCTTGCTTTACCATCTACACATCCCTATGCATCGGCTGACTCCTACCAGCACCGCAATTAGCGGTTTCAATTTTGGGAGAAGTTATCCTATTGGAAAGATTCGCCTGAAGTACCAAATTGGCGACCTTCTGTCGGAAGTAACCTGCTATGTCATAGACGCAGACACCTCCTACAATATTCTCCTGGGGCGTCCGTGGATACATAATTACATGATCGTGCCCTCCATATTGCACCAGTACTTTAAGTACGTCTCCGAGCCGCATGGAGCAGATGATCTACGACTGGGATTGGTGGCCGCATAGGCTGTCTGCATGTGGCTGGCATTTGTTGTCGCATGATCAGTCTGCACGCGGCTGGCATTTGTGGCCACATAAGCAGTTTGCATGCGGCTGGCATTTGTGGCCGCTTGAGCAGTTTGTATGTGGCTGGAAGCTGTGGCCGCATGAACCTTTCGTATGCGGCTGGAAGTCATGGCCGCATGAGCCTCCTCCATGCGGCTGGAAGTTTTGGCCGCATGAGCCTTCTGCATGCGGCTGGCTTTTGTGGCCGCATGAGTCTTCATGCGGCTGGCGCCCTTATGCGGCTTCTTTCTGGACCGTATAGAGTCTCTCTTTGCCCCTGCAAGTCCAGTATCGTAGTATTTTCCTCTGCCAGACTTGGGGATAGCAGAGTCCTCCATGGTCTGAAGTGGGGCCGCATGCGAGTCTTCTCCGTCGTCTTGGGCTGCAGAGAACACTTCTTCCAGAGCTTGGTGAGGAGCAAATGATTTGGGCCTCCACTCTCTGTGGGCCTTCTTCGTGCGGGTTCGCTTCTGGACTGGGCTAGCGCTCCCGTCGGAGAGCATCTCTTCAAACTCTTGCTGGTCAAAGCGAACAACCAGCATCTGTTGCGTGGAACCAAGCTTGGCTGCGTCCGATTGTGTTACCAACTTCTCAGCAGTGGAAAAGTTAGTCCCTAGCAGAGTCGCTGATCCGCCTCTAGCAATTTTATGGGAGGACTGAACTTTAATTCACAATACAAATCTCGCTAGAACAAAGAGAGCCTAGGAACAAAACCTAGGAAAAGCAATCTAAGTACAATTGTTTAGTTTTTGATTCTGGGGGGTGACGGTAGAAGCTCGGGAAAGTGATATCAACTCTACCTTACTGTCACGCCCCGATTCCGCAGAATCGATAGTCGTCCCCCGGGCGTGATGCCGTGCGAACCTAAATTGCGCTTGCACAAGGCATAGTCATAAGGTTATCCGTAACACAACAACAAGAGAATGCGCAGAGTAAATTGAACACACATTATAGAGAAGGAAATTTAAGCTTTATTGATAATGAACATCATTTTACAGACTCGATACAAAGGCATCGAGCGGGCTTTTTACAAACTGACTCCATTACAAAATGAACGTCGACGAGATAGCCATTCCATACGTTTCATCCCTTGATTACAACCAGCATTACAAAACTACCTGGAATGACGGGAAGCCGCTCCATCTGTCTTCTTGGCCTTCGACAGCGGAGTCTTCAAAAGGTTGGATCCAAACTTCGACCGCAAGGACGAAGCTTCAAAACACACGAGCGTTGCCTGAATTAATTCTATCTCTTTTCAACACAACACATTTCTTTTTCACTTCTAACATACAAGACTTGTATTCTGCAAGCGAATCATTCAATTTTAGTAACATTACTCGAGTTCTCATTTGAAATGGAGGGTCGAGACGAAGGGGGTCAGCCACTCACCTTGAGTTTTTACTTGAGGCGAGAGACTGGTTGGCCGCGCTAGACGTTGCCTACACGATCACCTGAAATCGCACAAGCAACCGATTAGAACACTGTGTTATTCAAGGAAATTCGATATGAATGCGAAGTTCAAAACGTAAGCCATGAAAACCATCAAAAACATTCACAAAAACGCATTCAGAAAAAAAGCCAAAACCAACGCAAGCGGCGTGAAAAGCAGAGCAACGGGAGGTCTCTCCCGACTCAGCCGCAGAGTCAATCCTTAAGGCGCAGCCCGCTGAATATGTGACTTGGTTCCGAAGAAGCCATTCCATAACGTGGAATGGATCTTAATTCAACCGTTCCCGTTCGATCGATTCGATCGATCCCGACCTATCGGTCCCGACCGAGTCGATAGCGACAGTGTTTCTTTCTCGTGCACCCCGTGGACGGACAACGGGGTACGATGTAGGGACGGGGCACTACACCATAACCAACTAAAAATAAGTTTCGTCCTCGAAACTTAAGAACATAACCTACCTCTATGAAAATAATGAAGGAAACTTTTCTTTCATCTCTGACTCGAGTTCCCATGTCGACTCTTCTGCCGCATGGTTCCTCCAGAGTACGCGAACAAGAGGGATCACTCGAATTCGAAGCAGCTTATCCTTGCGTTCTAAAATTTGAAGTGGCTCTTCAACGTAGGATAAGTCAGACTTTAGCTCCAGCTGGCCAAAGTCCACCACGTGGCTAGGGTCGTGCATATACTTCCGCAGTTGCGAGACGTGGAAGACATTGTGTACACCTTCGAGCGCCGGCGGTAGGGCAATTCTATAGGCTACTGGGGCGACCCGCTCGAGTACTTCGAACGGCCCAACGAATCTCGGACTCAGCTTCCCCTTCGCGACGAACCGAGTAACTCCTCGCATAGGCGACACCTTTAGGAACACGTGATCGCCCACCTGGAACTCAAGCGGTCTTCGATGGGTGTCGGCATAGCCCTTTTGCCGACTCTGTGCAATCTTCAGTCTTTCCCGAATTAGCTTGACCTTTTCCATAGTCTGTTCCACCAGCTCCGGGCCGAGTATCTGCCGTTCCCCGACTTCATCCCAGCAAATGGACGATCTGCACTTTCGACCGTACAATGCTTCATACGGCGCCATTTGGATGCTGGATTGGTAGCTATTATTGTATGCAAATTTCGCCAGCGGTAGGTGGACGTCCCAGCTTGATTTGAAGTCAATTGCGCAGAGCCGTAGCATGTCTTCGAGAATCTGATTAACGTGCTCCGTTTGGCCGTCGGTCTGAGGATGGTAAGCTGAGCTGAACTGTAACTTGGTACCCAGCGCCGACTGAAGGCTACTCCAGAATCGCGACATGAACCGTGAATCCCGATCAGAGACGATGGATACTGGAACTCCATGCAGCCGTACTATCTCGTCAAGATAAATCTGCGCCAGGCGATCAACGCTCCAAGTAACTTTGATGGTGATAAAGTGCGCTGACTTGGTTAATCGATCGACGATGACCCAGATGGCGTCGTTCCCCCATGGTGTCTTCGGCAGGCCAACAATAAAATCCATAGTGACGTGATCCCACTTCCACTCAGAAATAGCGAGGTTCTGTATCTCCTCGCCCGATCGCTGATGCTCAGCTTTCACCTGCTGACAGGACATGCATTGCGACACGAAGAGCGCCACATCTCTCTTCATCCCGTACCACCAGAAGGTCGTACGGAGGTCCTTATACATCTTGGTACTGCCTGGATGCAAGGTATATTTCACACAATGCGCCTCCGACATTATCTCCTTTCGCAGTTCTGAATCATCCGGAACACATAGTCGGCCATTCAATCTCAGCACGCCGGTCTTGTCTTCCGCAAAGTCGGTCGCACTACCTGTCGAAATTCGCTCGCGTATTTTCTTCAGGTACGGATCATCCTTCTGAGCGGCCATGATCTTTTCCAGCAAACTCGGCTCTAACTGCAGCTGCGCTAACCGTACATCCCTGAATCGAACCCGAAGATCGATGCCCATTTCTTCTAGATCTTGTAGCAGTCTGCGGTTGATGGACAGCGAGGTAAGATATTTTCGACTCAGAGCGTCCGCCACAATATTTCCCTTGCCCGGAGTGTAGTCGATCGTCAAGTCATAGTCTTTGATCAGTTCGAGCCAGCGCCTCTGTCGTAAGTTCAATTCCTTCTGAGTGAAGAGATACTTGAGGCTCTTGTGGTCGGTATAGATTGTGCACGCCACACCATATAGAAAGTGACGCCATAATTTCAATGCGAACACAATCGCCGCTAACTCCAAGTCGTGCGTAGGATAGTTCTTTTCGTACGGCTTTAACTGTCTGGAGGTGAAGGATATCACCTTGTTTCGCTGCATGAGCACACATCCCAAGCCCTGGCCTGAAGCATCGCTGAATATCTGAAAACCCTCTGGCCCATCTGGAAGTGCGAGTATAGGTGCCAAAATCAGTCGCTATTTTAGCTCCTGGAATGAAGCTTCACAGTCATCCGACCACTCATACGCGACTCCCTTTTGAGTGAGGCGAGTCAGTGGCGATGCAATCTTCGCGAAGTCTTTCACGAAGCGTCGATAGTATCCCGTCAAACCAAGAAAGCTTCGAATCTCACTAGCAGACGCAGGCCGCTTCCAATCAGCAATAGCTTCTACTTTCTTCGGGTCGACTGCAATGCCTTCGGACGAAATGATGTGACCAAGAAAGGATATGCTGCTTAGCCAAAATTCGTACTTACTCTGCTTCGCGTACAACTCATGTTCTCGAAGTGTCTGGAGCACGGCCCGTAGATGTTCTGCATGCTGCGCCCTGTCCTTCGAGTAGACGAGAATATCATCGATAAAGACTACCACAAATTTATTAAGGAAGGGTCAAAATACCCGATTCATCAGATCCATGAAGGCGGCAGGAGCGTTCGTCAGGCCAAATGGCATCACCAGGAACTCGTAGTGGTCGTATCGAGTACGAAAGACGAACTTTTGCACGTCGTCTGACTTGATCTTGAGTTGATGATAGCCTGAGCGGAGATCAATCTTCGAAAATATCGAGGCGCCTTGCAGTTGATCGAATAAGTCGTCTATGCGGGGCAATGGGTACTTGTTCCGGATCGTAGCCTTGTTCAACTCTTGGTAATCGACGCACAGACGCATGGACCCATCCTTCTTCTTCACGAACAACACGGGCGCTCCCCACGGTGACACACTAGGCCGAATAAATCCTCTGTCGAGTAACTCTTGTAACTGGACCTTGAGTTCCTTCAGCTCGGCGGGGGCCATTCTGTACGGGGCCTTGGAAATCGGTCGGGTATCGGGGAATGTATCGATGCTGAACTCGATTTCTCTGTCGGAAAGCATGTCGGGTAGCTCGTCCGGGAACACATCGGGGAATTCTGCCACAACGTCGGTCTGACCCGCGTTTGCACCATCCTATTGCATGTCTCGGACGGACGCCAAATAGCCTTCGCACCCAGAATGCAGCATCCTCCGAGCAGAAATCGTCAAGATCAGCATGCAGGTCGATGATGCCTCACCACACGAAAAGCAGAATTCAGGCACTCCTGGTATGCGGAAGGTGACCGTCTTTCCGGTGCAGTCTATGGTTGCGTTGCACGGCCCGAGCCAATCCATTCCCAGAATGATATCGAAGTCCTTCATGTCTAGGACTATCACGTCAAGACCGATCTTTTGACTGCCAATACAGATAATCCCGTCGGCGCAGGCTAAGTTTGTGAGTATTGGTGTACCCGAAGGTGTGCTTACGCTAAGGTCAAGATCTAATAATATTACAGAAAATTTGTGCTCGGCGACAAAGTCTGCCGATACAAAACTATGTGAAACACCTGAATCAAATAGTACACGAGCAGGCACATTACTGAAATTTAGTATATCTGTCACGACCGTATCTGATGCATGCGCTTCATCTCGAGTCATGGCGTAGATGCGGCCCTGGACATTGGGGCGACGGTCTTGGCCATTTTGTGGTGCGGGTTGATGGGCTCAAGGCGCTGGAACTTGATTCCCTGGACGGTGCTGTTGGGGCGCCATTGGACGGTGTTGTTGGAGCACCGTTGGGTTCGGTCTTTTGGTTGGACAATCAGCACGAAAGTGGCCCCTCTTGCCACAGTTCCAGCATCCATCCACTGGTATCGGACAGTTGTCGGTTGTGTGACCATGACGGTGACATCGGTTGCAGTATCGTGGGTCACGCCCTTGATATCCGCCTTGGGGCCCATTGTTCGGACGCTTGCTCATGTTGTTTCCTCCCGCGTGGCTAGGGCGTTTGTGATTGTAGGCATGCACAGTGCCGGCAGCACCTGGAGGGTATTGGCTTTTAAGGCGGAGGGCGTGGTTGAGAGACTCCCCTATCGTTGGGTATTTTGGAACAGACACATGGGCGAAAATAGATGGCCGTAGGCCCACTTCGAACCGTCGTACACGACTCGCCATGGAAGGCAGGTATTGTCCAGCAAACTTGGCTAACTTGTTGAACTCTGCTGCATACTGCCGCACCGTCATATTCCCTTGCCTTAGCTGCATGAATTCATTTTCCTTCTCTTGTCGAACGGCTTCGGGGAGGTACTCGATCTCGAACGCCTCGCAGAAGGTGGCCCAAAAAATTGCTGCTGTCTCATCGTCGTGTCTGATCGCTCGCTTTTGCACGGCCCACCAGTCGTGCGCGTTCGACCGGAGTAGAAGTTGAGCGCATGCGACTTTCTTGGACTCTTCGACGTCTAGCAGCTCAAACTTGTCTTCCAGTTCTTCTAACCAGTCGATCGCCAAGGAGGGATCTTCCGTGCCGTAGAAGGAAGTACGGCAACTTTTTGTGAATTTCGACACGTCGAAGTTAGAACTTCTCGGTGTTGCATATGTAGGCTCGGGTGCCTCCGGATCGACATCACTTTGTCTGGCCGCAGGCTCGGTCACGGCAGGAGTTGTCGTGGAGTTGTTGTTGTTGGCCACCACCGTCTGTACAATCTGCTAAGAGTATCAAGTTGCTTCTGCTGCAACTTGAATTGTGCATCGAATCGGGCCTCGAACTGGGTCTGGCGTGCCTCTACCTCCCGTCGATGTGCCTCCGTCTCCCGTCGATGTTGCTCATTCAGGCATTGATTTTCCTGAGCTTGTTGTTGTTGCGCTTCCAGCATGCACAACATCCGTTCCATGGCATCGTTAGAGGGTCCGGGCCTCGAGCTACTCGAGTCGCTCGAAGTACTTTCTTCGTTCAATGCCACGTTCACCGCCGCACCTTCTGGGATTTTGAAGGTAAAAATACATTAGTCACAAAACTTATTACAGACTCCCTCGTATGGAACGACATATCTCATCGACACGAGACCAACAATTTGAGACTAGAAACTCGACACTAGAGGCCAAGGACGTAAAGCCGTGCTCTGATACCAATATGTCACGCCCCGATTCCGCAGAATCGATAGTCGTCCCCCGGGCGTGATGCCGTACGAACCTAAATTGCGCTCGCATAAGGCATAGTCATAAGGTTATCCGAAACACAACAACAAGAGAATGCGCAGAGTAAATTGAACACACATTATAGAGAAGGAAATTTAAGCTTTATTGATAATGAACATCATTTTACAGACTCGATACAAAGGCGCCGAGCGGGCTTTTTACAAACTGACTCCATTACAAAATGAACGTCGATGAGATAGCCATTCCATACGTTTCATCCCTTGATTACAACCAGCATTACAAAACCACCTGGGATGACGGGAAGCTGCTCCATCTGTCTTCTTGGCCTTCGACAGCGGAGTCTTCAAAAGGTTGGATCCAAACTTCGACCGCAAGGACGAAGCTTCAAAACACACGAGCGTTGCCTAAATTAATTCTATCTCTTTTCAACATAACACATTTCTTTTTCACTTCTAACATACAAGACTTGTATTCTGCAAGCGAATCATTCAATTTTAGTAACATTACCCGAGTTCTCATTTGAAATAGAGGGTCAAGACGAAGGGGGTCAGCCACTCACCTTGAGTTTTTACTTGAGGCGAGAGACTGGTTGGCCGTGCTAGACGTTGCCTACACGATCACCTAAAATCGTACAAGCAACCGATTAGAACACTGTGTTATTCAAGGAAATTCGATATGAATGCGAAGTTCGAAACGTAAGCCATGAAAACCATCGAAAACATTCACGAAAACGCATTCAGAAAATAAAACCAAAACCAACGCAAGCGGCGTGAAAAGCAGAGCAACGGGAGGTCTCTCCCGACTCAGCCGCAGAGTCAATCCTTGAGGCGTAGCCCGCTGAATATGGGACTTGGTTCCGAAGAAGCCATTCCATAACGTGGAATGGATCTTAATTCAACCGTTCCCGTTCGATCGATTCGATCGATCCCGACCTATCGGTCCCGACCGAGTCGATAGCGACAGTGTTCCTTTCTCGCGCACCCCGTGGACAGACAACGGGGCACGATGTAGGGACGGGGCACTACACTTACTCCTTGGATGATCGAACACGGCCTTGGCTCCAACGAAGAAGTGCTCTCTCTCTCTGCGTAGTGCTCTATGGGATGCTCTCTTTGTATATCTCCTGCTCTATGTGTGTAAAAAAATAATCTCATGCTATTTATAGAAATTTGTGCTGAGTGGGGTGTGGTCACATCTTCGTAACTGTGCCTTGAAAAGTAGGCGATTGGGGATTGGTTAAGATTAACTTTGATCTGTTTGTTGGAAATCAATCTGGGCCGTTGCATTGGTTACAATAAATCTACATTGTTATGATTTGTTGGTTGCAATAAATCTGTATGGATAAGTCTTAGTCAATCTTCTGCCACTTGTCCCAACTGCCAGTATGCTGCGAGCCGCATGAACGGGGCATCCTGGCAGAGCCGCATGAGTATGGCCTCACAACTGAGTCGCATAAGGGTGTCCCCCACAACCGAGCCACATGAGGGTGGCCACACAACCGAGCCGCATGAGTGTGGCCTCACAACTGAGTCGCATAAGTGTGTCCCCCACAACCGAGCCGCATGAGGGTGGCCTCACAACCGAGCCGTATAAGGATGGCCCCCACAACCGAGCCGCATGAGGGTGGCCTCACAACCGAGCCGTATAAGGGTGGCCCCCACAACCTAGCTGCATAAGGGTGTCCTCCACAACCGAACCGCATGAGGGTGGCCCCACAACCGAGCTGCATGAGGGTGGCCTCACAACTGAGCCGCATAAGGGTGTCCCCCACAACCGAGCCGTATGAGAATGGCCTCATAACCGAACCGCATGAGGGTGGCCCCATAACTGAGCCGCATGAGGGTGGCCTCACAACTGAGCCGCATAAGGGTGTCCCCCACAACCGAACCGCATGAGGATGGCCTCACAACCGAGCCGCATGAGGGTGGTCTCACAACCAAGCCGTATGAGGGTGGCCCCCACAACCGAGCCGCATAAGGGTGTCCCCCACAACGGAGCTGCATAAGGGTGGCCCCACAACCGAGCCACATGAGGGTGGCCTCACAACTGAGCCGTATAAGGGTGTACCTCACAACCGAGCCGCATGAGGATGGCCTCACAACCGAGCCGCATGAGGATCACATAGGCGGTCCGCATAGAGAACTTCTTTGGAATTTGTGAACTGCGTCGGCTATCTCAGAGATTTTCTCGTCTTTTGATGAGCATTACGCGTCTCTTCATTATGTCAGAGCCGTCAGAACTGCCACTTTATGTCAGAGCATTTAATGGCCAGCTGCAGGAAGTAATTATGGCCAGCTGTAATCGGCCTGTTTTGAGCCGCATGGGGCCATGTGGCTCTTCCTGAGCTGTATAAAATTCTTGAGCCGCATGCGGCTCTCTGGGATTTTTCGAGCCGCATAAAACTCTTCAAGCTTTTGAGCCGCATGGAGTTTAATGCTGAATCTGGGCCGCATATGAATTACCATTCTTTTCCATGCTTCTACACATGTGTGCGCATATATATATATTCAAATATACTATTGCAAAAGAAATTAAATTAGAAAATAAATAAGAATAATAATTAGAAAGAATTAGAAAAAGAAAAAGAGTTAGAAAAAGATAAAGAAAAGAAAAGATAAAAAATATATAAAAAAACAAAAGTACTGTAGCAAAGCTACAATACTCGAGTTTGGCCAAACCCCCCCGTGCTCGCGAGCGGATATTCCCATGAGAATTCAAAAATTCAAAACAAATCCGAATCTCTATCAAATTGATCCAAATCTTTTACTATACATTCATAATTGGACTCTCTACTAGATTTCAAATCCGAATAAAAAACTGAATCAAATCCCAGTTAATTTCGGATTTAAATCCTATATACTCCATAAAACCAAAAATTGGATTTCCTCAAAATCATTCCTCGTTTATCCGCGAAACTTCAATTACCTGCACCTGAGCCTCGCTGACGTCCATACGTAGCTACCCCAACGCCTGCACTTGGTCGTCGACCGCCGCATCACTGGAGAACGACGGCAAACTGAGACGCAAGACTGAATACCCTGTTTTGAAAACGCAGCGAGGTACCCATCTTATCGATCTAATTTCTTCATGCTCGCTCCTTCATTTTCACTTCTATGAATTTTGATGCGAAGCCCACATGACCCTCTTCGAGATCCTTCAGACGGATTTCAAAACAACCCACTAACTTGCTCGAAAAATCGAGATGAAGTTAGCAAAAAATCTGTTTTTTGTAGCATTAAAAAATTATTTTAAAGTACCAACTTGGAAGCCGTTTTCCGGACCGATTACCAAATATTTTGACAAACTAATTAAAGACAGTCAAAAAAATATACGAGATTGTAACGCACCTTCTGGAATCACTTTTCATCCAGTAAGTAAAAAGTTACACTTGGTTAAATTTTTGCCTTAATAATAAAATGTTTACTATTAAATAATTTCTGGGAAAGAAAGAATATTTTGGTAATAGAATAAATATTATGTTCATTATATTTAGAAATTTGCCTTTTTACTAAAAATAATACTTTTTGGTTTTAAAAGGGTATTTGGCAATTCTTAGTCAGAAAAATGTTATTTTCTATTAAAATATATAAAATAGGTGTTTGGACATAAATGATAATTTTTATAAAATATAATAGTAATATGAATGAAGTAATTATTTTTTTCCTTATTTAGTATTTTATACTAAAAAGTAAATAACTTGCTAAAAATGAATATTTTTGTCTCTAGTATTACTAATTAATAATTTGTCGGTGTTTTATAATAGTAGCTAAGGCTAGTTACTAAATAGTATTACATGATAAATGTAGGATTTAGAACTTACGTCAGACCCGTGATTGTGCTCCCGTCTACATCATCCAGAGAACCAAGGCAAGATCATGCTATCCAAACTTGTGTTCTAATTGATAATTAAATTCCTTGCATGGTAGTTGCTATATCGACACCTGACTCATGGGATCCCTCTTGGATCATACTGAATATTTTACTGAATCATTGACTTAAATGCTTATTGAATCATTGACTAGAGGATTGGGGGAGTAGCGTTAACACTTATGGTCAAAGTCCTTTACTGAATCACTGTGGATAGCGGAAGCCCAACCCACTTGGGCCGAAGCCGAACCGTGTTCACTAGAACAGTTACTGCCTCCAACCCTAGCTGGCCACAGGCTGTTCCGCGCTCAAAATACTACTGTAGCTAGATTACATTATTCCACTTTTAGAGTTTTATTGCTTAACTGTTTTATTTTTAATATCTAGAAAATTCTATTTCCATTAAAACTGTTTTTGTCTCATTTTAATTATTGAATAAAATGCTGGAAAGGATTTGTATTTGATTGCGATGACGAGGAGCTGGCTTATTGTTCATATTACGGGCCCGACTTGGGATCCGAGGACTTAGCTGAACCAGAACAAAGAAATTAGGAGTCCTAGATGCACCCTTATGTTTAGTTCTTTCCTTTCCTTAAAATTTGTAATAAACAAACCAAAGTGATATTTGAATTTCTGTGTTTGTCGTTATTCATTAAATACTTAGTTGTATTTCCATAATATTTCAATAAAGTTTTATTTCCCGTTAGAGATTGTTGTTCCTATATTTTTTTTCTGATTGATACAGCTTACTGCCGCCGTCTCACAATGGTACAGGCTGGGCATGGTCTGACTAGACCCAGATTATTGGGATCGGGTCGTGACGTGTTTTGTATGGTGGCCCATGTAGGTCAGATCTATAAATTGGTCTAGTCAACTTAGTCTAGACCAGCAAGCAAACCTATAATTTGACCTAGGTCTAGATGAGACTTTAGGAAAACAGATTCTAGAAACGACTAGAACACTTAGATTATATTCACCATGTTACAACGTAGGGCCGAAATTATCTATTAAATATCTATTTTTGCTTGCTTATAGTCCTATAGGCTACCTTGCTTATGTTTGTAAACAAACCTTTCAGAAGACGGTGAAAGGAAAGATGACTCGCTCTGTGGGCCTGCAAACGAAGAGGTTTCTTCCTCCGGGAATACCCCTACCCAGGCTCAATCAGACCCCTCTCCAGTTCAGCCCCGTGCTATACGGACTCCCCGTGCTGCATACAAATCTACTGCACAAGCAGCTGTACCGATTCTCCCGAGACCTATACTCTCGATTGCTGAGCGAATCCTCCAACTGCTCCACCAGTACCAGTGGACCCCGCTGAGCTCATAGGCTTGCTATGAGGAGTACTAGAGGCCCAGTGGGCTCAATGAGAAGTGAATCGGGAGCATACCGCGATAATGATGGAGGGCATAGAGACTACCCACAATGTCACCATGGCAGCGCTCGACTCATCACAGATGGACGCAAGGCTTGTTAAGGTAAGATAAGTAGAATTAATAAGTTTTATGTTTCATTGGAGAAATATAAATTTGACTGGAAGTCTATTATCCATGAGAAAGTTGGAGACGTTGAAAGCTTCAAGAAGATGAATCTACGGCCTTTCAAGGGAACAGAAGGCCTTGTATACGCGAACGAATGACTAGATGACACGGAGCGCATCCTCGGTATTGCTCGAATCCCAGTCGACCTTATGGTAGAGGCTGTAGCTCTACAGTTCCAAGATCTGGCTAGCATATGGTACAGGAACGAGCCAAGGTTTTAGACTGGAGGAACTGCCTGGCGTTCCTTCAAGAAGCAGTTTAAAAAGAAGTTCTTTCCGGAAGTCACCCTAGAAGCTATGGGGAGGCAGTTCCATGACCTGAAGCAAGGGGTTCGTACCATTAAGGAATACGCAGCCGAGTTCAACCGGCTCGATAGATTTGTACCTCGTCTGGTAGCAGACCCGATGGAGCGTGCCCAGAAGTTCCGATACGGATTGCGAGTGGAGATCTGCACTCTAGTTACCGCTAATGGAGCCAAGACCTATGACAAGATGCTGAAGGTGGCCCAAGATGTGGAGGCAAGTTCATCTACTCGAACCAAGAGAGAGCACCCAGGATCCAGCAGCAATCATCACGGCAACTTCAAGAGGCCCAACAACAACAACATGCCCTCATCATTAGCAGCCAGCAGCACCCAACAAGGCACCCCAGTACCAGTAACAGAAGACAACCATTTGTGCCTATTATAAGAGGCTTGGTCATACCGCAGACATTTGCAGAAAGAAGTTGGGACACAGCCTTGCTTGTGGGTCTATCACCCACAAAGTAAAGGACTGTCCAACCTCATTCATCGGGACTGGAGCTGGACCGCTGAGAGGTACATTACCCACCCAGCAACAGCACTACAACCAGCAGAGGGTCGGGCAAAATTTTGCCTTGGCCGTTGAGGAGCCTGAAGAAGAGTCGGAGGCTGAAGGAGATGTCATCGTAGGTGCTATTTTAATACATTTACACTCGGCTTTAGCTTTATTCGATTCTGGAGCATCATACAGTTTTATATCATCGAATTTCATTGCTGCATACCATATAGATGTAGGCTGTAGTAAGATGATATGTAGAGTAATGACCGGAGGGTGACCTATCCCCTTCACAAAGACTTATACCTATCCTATCACCATCTCAGGTCACACCGTCCAAGACCCTTCTAGTTATGCCTCTCCCTAACTACGATGTAGTCTTGGGAATGGACTGGCTTAGCAAGCAACACGCCCTGATAGACTGTCATCGGGGTTGTGTTATCTTTAGTCCACTTGGAGCACCTGAGTTTGAAGTTGCTTGAGCACCAAAGGGCATAGGGTGTGTCTCCTACACCTCCATCACAGTAGATTTTGGAAGCCTTCTCCCCTGATAGCAGAATTCTTAGATGTCTTCCCCGACAACCTACCCGGACTACCCCCTGATCGAGACATGGAGTTCACTATCGATCTAGTACCTGGCTCTTCCCCTATCTCACAGAGAAGCTACAGAGTCAACCCTAAGGAGGCTAAGGAGATGAATGACCAGATTGATAAGCTGAAGGCCCAGGGATTTATCAGAGATAGAGCTTCGCCCTGGGGATCACTAGTTTATTCGTGCCCAAGAAGGATAAAACTGTACGGATGTGCATAGATTATCAGGCATTGAATAATATCACCATCAAGAACAAGTACCCTCTGCCCAAGATCGATGACCTTTTCGATCAGCTGAGTGGAGCGAAGGTTTTCTCGAAGATTCACCTCAGATCGAAATATCACCAGGTCAATGTACTAGAGGAGGATATTTCGAAGACGAGATTCAACACCAATTATGGACAATATGAATTCTTGGTCATGCCCTTTGGACTTACTAATGCCCCTGTTGTGTTCATGAATCTCATAAACAAGGTCTTCCATGAGTATCTGGACCAGTTTGTCGTTGTCTTCATCGATGACATTCTGATCTACTCAAAGACCCAAGAAGAGCATGAGAAGGACTTTGCGGATTGTCTTGGAGACTCTGAGAAAGGAGAAGCTATATAGTAAGCTGTCCAAGTATGAATTTTTTAGATAAAGTGGATTTTTTTGGACACGTTGTCACATAAGAAGGGGTATATGTGGACCCCAAGAAGATAGTAGCAGTAGAATCTTGGACAACCCCTAGCTCAGTTATGGAGATCAGACGTTTCTTGGGCTTAGCAGGATATTACAGGAAGTTCGTTAAGGACTTCGCAAGGATTGCTGAGCCTATGACAAAGCTTACCAGGAAGAACGAAAAGTTTGTTTGGACCGAAGCATGCCAGGTGTCGTTTAAAGAACTAAAGAGGCGGTTGACAACAATACCTATATTGACACTACCATCCGAATTAGGTGAATTCTCTATCTACAGTGATGCTTCAGGCAAAGGATTAGGCTGTGTGCTACAACAACATGGGAAGGTAATTGCCTATGCTTTTCGGCAATTACGGAATCATGAGAGAAACTACCCGACCCATGACTTGGAGCTGGCAGCAGTCATCTTCGCCCTGAAGCTTTGGAAACATTATCTTTATGGTGAGAAGGTAGACATATACACAGACCACAAGAGTCTCAAGTATGTCTTCACTTAGAAGGAGCTCAACATGCGCCAGAGGCGATGGTTGAAGCTTTTGAAGGACTTTGACATCAACCTGCAGTACCATCCGGGTAAGGCTAATATCGTTGCTGATGCACTTAGCAGGTACCGAATGGCTATATTTTTAATAAAGAACCATCATCTGCTGGAAGATATGAATAAGCTCGGGTTGGAGATTGTGCTACCCGAAGAAATCATAATGAAGCTGGAGAAGGAAGAAATTGTACTAAGCATGGACTCGCCCATGATGCAACTACACGTGCAGTCCAGCCTAATCAACAGAGTCAAGGAGACTCAATTCCAGGATGAGATACTGAGCAAATTGAGAGATCGAGTTTTAGCTGGAACACTTGAAGGATTTTCTATAGCTGGAGATGGAGCTTTGAGGCATGGTACGAGGCTTTGTGTGCCTACTGGCGAGCTGAGGAACGAGCTGATGAACGAGGCACATCAGTCGCAACATTCTATACACCCAGGAGCTAACAAGATGTACAAGGACATGAGGACACAAGTATGGTGGCTTGGAATGAAGCGAGACGTGACAGAATTTGTCTCCAGATGCTTGATCTGCCAGCAGGTAAAGGAAGATCGTTAGAGACCAGCAGGTTGTTGCTACCACTCTCCATTCCGGAGTGGAAATGGGAATATATTACTATGGATTTTGTGACAGGACTACCCAAATCCCAAGGAAAGAAGGTTGCTATCTGGGTAATTATGGACAGACTTACCAAGTTTGCCTATTTTATTCCTTTTAAGGTTAGTTTATCCACCAAAAGGCTTGCAGCTCTCTATATACAGAACATATACCGGCTACATGGGGTTTCAGTCAGCATTGTATCCGACAGGGATACCCGATTTACCTCACATTACTAGAAGAGCCTGCAGGAAAGCTTGGGCACACAGCTGAAGTTCAGTACGACGTACCACCCGTAGACCGACGGCCAGTCCGAAAGGACTATTAAGACGCTTGAGGATATGTTGAGATCATGCGTCCTACAGTTTAGTGGATCTTGAGAAGATCACCTACACCAGGTAGAGTTCTCCTACAATAATAACTACCAGGCCAGCATTCAAATGACACCATTTGAGACATTATATGGACGTCGTTGCCGCACTCCACTAGCATAGGATGACGTTGGAGATCGAGTCTTGTTGGGGCCAAAGATGGTTACAGATGCAGCTAAGAAGATGAAGATGATCAGAGGGACGCTAAGGATTGCACAAGATCGCCAAAAGCATTGGGCGAACAACAAGCGTCGAACATTGGAATTTGAGGTCGGAGATCAGGTATTTGTCAAAATATCATCCACCAAAGGCACAAACAGATTCGGCCAAGCTGGAAAGCTGAGTCACTGCTATATTGGTCCGTTTGAGGTACTGAGCCGGATCGAAAAGGTAGCATACAAAGTGGCTCTACCATCCAGTCTCGAAGGCATGCACAATGTCTTCCACGTATCGCAGCTGAGGCATTACTGTAAAGCCCCAGTCCCAAAATACGCAGGACCAAGTACGTGAACATGCCAGCTGCAAATATACGAAGAACACTCCAATATATGGAAAATAACATATCTAATCTCATCACAGCTCAACACAGAAGATAAGGAAGTCCAAATAAATAAATAAGAGTATCAAAAGATAGCCGGGTGAACATACTCACTCCAAACAGCAATGAAAAATAGTCTCACAAGATCGGAGTCCGACCTCCATAAATAGAAAGAAAAAGAGATGTAAAATAATGTCTACAACTGTCTCAGATAAGAAATAGACTAGAAATCATAAGGCACTGCCTCATCATCAATGTAGGATAGCTCCAATGCCGCTCCATACTCCTGTGGAAACTCGTCTAAACCTGGAGAGATAACCAGGTCCTCAGGGGACATAGCAAGATACAAGAAAACACCATGCCATATAAACTGTGATAATATAATAAGAGAAAAAGGTATGCATGCAATCGGGTTCCTGACCATTCTACTGTGAACATACAGTTGAGATACAATCCTTCGACGCATGAGCCCTCGCTGAAAATAGGATCGGCATAGTTCCCATAGAGGGTACCAGGGGCCTACGTCCGTAACGCTCGGGAAGCGTCAGAGGGCACCATGTGCAAGGGGCTACGTCCATAACGCTCTGGGAAACGTCAGAGGGCGCCTGGAGCCTGCGTCTCCGGAGGAGCGCACAGGTAATCATGAAAGTGTAAAGAAGCCCATACGTCAGGTATTGTTCTCCCCACCCAATGCCTAGTATTATCATCTCCATGACTGATATGAACCTCTAATAACTGCCAAGTCTTCTAATCATGCAATACTATTGGCAGTTACTCCTATCCGTCGCACGCTCCATACGTATCGGTGGCCAGCCAACTACGCAAAAACGTGTCCTATATGTGACACACATCGTGTGATACAACAAGTGTCAAGGCCATATGAGATATACCAATACCTCAACATCAGTGGGTGGTCAATAAACTAAGTCAATACAGGAGAATAAATAAAGCAAGAGAAACGACCGATAGAGTCGCTTGCACCCAAGTGTGACTTGGACGCACAGTTTAAATATCACGAAAAAATACAAAAAATAATAACTAAAAATAAGAATATAATAATCACAGAGTATGGTGGCAAGGTATCTTGCCTGGTGGTACAAAGTGGCAAATCCAAGAGTAGCAAGTGTCTGCACCAAAACTCACAAATCACAGATGACTCCAAACAATGAAACAAACATCAAAAATGATCTCGGTGAAGAAGATATACCTAGGAAACGCCTGTCCAAAAGTCAAATTCTGGAACAGAGGCAAAATCATAATTTTGGGTCAAAATGATATCCGCCGTTGGACCCGCTTTGCACCGAAACACGTGCCAAAGTCTACGGTTTCTAAAGTCGTCAAACTATATGTATACGGTTTCAGTTTGAGGAGAGGAACTCAACGGTATGTCCAGTTTTGGATTCCGAGGAGCCGTGTACAAAATCGCCCGTTTGAGTGGGTCACGGGCCCGCCAAAAATGGGTTCCGATTCGACCTTCTCAGAATCGAACCAAACTTGGCATGCAGGACCAGAATTTCGATCTGGACCTGTTGGCGCAAGTTTTGTCTCGATCCGACGACTGTACACGAAGTTATGGGTAAGTTTGCAAAACGTCGATATGGGGGTATCTCGACGGATACACGTTGATTTCGTCGCACACACGCGACGAAACTGAGTTCCGTCAGTTCCCACACATCGGTAACGTCCATATGCGCCTTTCGATGCGTATAGAGCGCGACCACGTCGCCCGGTTTGTCGAGGCATACGTCGTATCGTGGATATTTTCTGAAATTTACACTTTTAAAAACAGTTTTTCGCCCAACTTTAACGCTGATTTAATACTCGCACAGAAAACGAAATTTAGATCTACAAAGTGCGTTTTAATCGTGGTTATGTTGTCTTTACCTGTGTTCAATTAGTTTCTGAAAAATCTCGACACACAGATCAAAATCTGGCTTCTAAGTTGGGTTTTGGAACCGCCTGTAACTGTTTTGTTCCGACAGTTTTTCGGGAATTTCAATTCAGTCTCTTGAGGAATCTGGTCGAGTACTCTCCAATCCAGTTGGAGGACTTCTAAATGGTTATATTGGTTATCCCTAGGATGTTACGGTACTAGAATCGGTTAAGCACGGAGGGAGAAATAGTGGGTTGAAAATGATACCTTGCGGTTGATCGAAAACAGAACTCCCTCTGTTTTCTCGCGAACTCGACTCCGGCGTTGTCTCCGGTTGACGAAGGTGGTTCGCCGGCGGCTAGGGTGTGCGTGGGGAGGTTGGCGGCCTTGGGGTCGAGGTGGAGAGGAGATGGAAAGGAGTTAGGGTTTCGGTTTAAGGGAGCGGATTATATATACTGCGGCTGTTGTTCTATTCCTATTAGGAGTAGTAGTCTTTTGGGCTCGGGTTGTATTCGACTGCAGCTGCTGCTGCATTCACTTACTTTTTAGGGGGATTTGAGTAGAGGTGGACCGGCCCCATCACCACGTGGGCTGGTCCCCTCTTCACGTATATAACTATTTTTTTTCCTTTCCTATCGGACTATAGTGCAATCCCCACCACCTTAGCCCTTAGCAGCTCCTGGCCGCCCCTCCCTTTACTGGAGTGTGGCCGGGCCCACTATCCCTTTCTTCTTCTTTTTTATTTCTAATTATATATAATACTTATATATATAAATCATTTAAGCTATCAAAAATATCTAAAAAAATTTTCAAATAATTCCCAAAAATCCTAGAATTTATACTATTCCTAATTTAATGAGAATACTAACAAGCACACATATAATTTATACAGACATGCATTTATATTTACGTACATATACCAATTAAATTCTAAATAATATAGAAAAATAATTTTTAAGGCACTCAAATAATTTAGAAAATATTGGGGGTTTACATCCTACCCAACTTAAAAAAAATTTCGTCCTCGAAATTAAACTATGGTCGGAGGATCAAATGCAATGCAAGAAAATTGATAATAATTAAAAAACCTTCAATGCAAGACATACCTTTGTCTATGAACAAATGCGGGTAGCGATTACGGATGTCGTCCTCGCGCTCCCAAGTAGACTCCCCTGGCGAGTGATGCTTCCATGCCACGCGAACTAATGGAATAGATTGATTCCGCAACACCTTCACTCGGCGATCGAGGATACCTACTGGTTGCTCTTCGTACGACAAGCTCGGTCCAACTGTGATTTCGGAGTGATCAAGCACATGATTGCTGTCCGCCACGTACCTCCTCAGCTGAGATACGTAGAATATGTCATGTACTCCCTCTAGCGACGGTGGCAATGCCAATCTGTAGGCAACCTCTCCAACACGTTCCAAGACATCGAAAGGGCCGATGTACCTTGGACTCAACTTGCCACGTCCTCCGAATCGAATCGTGCCCCTAGTGGGGGAAATCTTCAAGAACACATGGTCACCCTCCTTGAATTCCAAGGGTCAACGACGATTATCTGCCCACTGCTTCTGACGATCCAGCGCTGCTCGCAGGTGGTCCTGAATCTTCTTCACTGTCTCCACTGTGCTCAAGACCAACTCGGGACCTAATAGCTGTCGCTCCCCTATATCGCTCCAACAAACAGGAGACCGACACTTCCTACCATACAATGCTTCAAACGGAGCCATCTGTATGCTCGCTTGATAGCTATTGTTGTAGAAAAACTCAACAAGATGAAGATGGTCCTCCCACGAACTGCCAAAATCAAGCATACACGCTCTCAACATATCCTCTAGCGTCTGAATGGTACGCTCCGACTGGCCGTCTGTCTGCGGATGATACGATGTGCTAAACTTCAATCGGGTGCCCAAACTCTCTTGCATGCTCCTCCAAAAGTGCGAGGTGAATCTCAAGTCGCGGTCCGACACAATACTAACAGGTACACCGTGTAATCTCATAATCTGCTCCATATACATCTTCGCCAATACCTCTGTCGACTGGCCCACTCTAAAAGGTAAGAAATGGGCTGACTTCGTAAGTCTATCAACAATCACCCATACTGCGTCACGTCCTCTAGGACTCCGAGGAAAACCCGTGACGAAATCCATAGTAATGTGCTCCCACTTCCACTCGGGAATGGGTAGCGGCTGCAATAATCCAGCCGTCCTCTGGTGCTCCGCCTTAACTTGTTGACATACCAAGCACTTGGCAACGAAACGAGCTATCTCCCGCTTCATTCCGTGCCACCAATAATACTGTCGTAAGTCACGATACATCTTGGTCCCTCCGGGATGAATGGAGTATGCCGAACTGTGAGCCTCTGCCATTAGCTCCTGTCGTAGCTCTCCATTGGGAACATAAATGCGATCACCACATCGCAATGTTCCATCGGTGTGGATCCTCAATCCTGTCTGCTCTCCTGCTTCAGTCCTCTCCTTGAGCCGTCGAAATCTAGCGTCATTGGGTAATGCTGCCTTGATGCGCTCTACTAATGATGATTGCACCTGGAGGTTGGCTAATACGCCATCTGCTCCCGGCAGTACTACCTCAATACCAAGCTGCTCCAAGTCTCTAATCAATTCCTTCTGTGTAGTCAAAAAGTGTGCCATGGGCTTATGGCTTAATGCGTCTGCCACGACATTAGCCTTGCCCGGATGATAATGTAGCTCAATCTCATAATCCTTCATCAACTCCAACCAACGTCGTTGTCGCATATTCAACTCCTTTTGTGTGAACACGTACTTGAGGCTCTTATGATCAGTGTAGATATCAACCTTCTCGCCGTACAAGTAGTGTCTCCATAGCTTCAAAGAAAGATAACCGCTGCGAGCTCTAGATCGTGGGTCAGATAATTCTTCTCATGCACTCTCAACTGTCGTGATGCATATGCTACTACCCGACCGTGCTGCATCAATACACATCCTAATCCCTTCCCGGATGCGTCGCTGTAAATCACAAATCCTCCTGGACCCGATGGTAGTGTCAAGATCGGTGCTGTGGTCAACCGCTTCTTCAACTCGTCAAAAGCGGCTTGACACTCTTCTGTCCATACAAACTCCTGATCCTTGCAAGTCAATCGAGTCATGGGCCCCGCTATTCGAGAGAAATCTTCCACGAACCGTCGGTAGTAACCCACAAGTTCGAGGAAACTTCTCACTTCAGAAGCTGTTGTGGGAGTGGGCCATGATTTGCCTGCTGTGATCTTCTCTGGGTCTACCGATATACCATCGCCCGTAACAATATGACCAAGGAATGATACCTCCTTGAGAAAGAAATCACACTTGCTAAGCTTCGCAAAGAGTCGCTCATTCCTTAATGTTTCTAAAACTATCCGCAGATGCTGATCATGCTCCTCTTGACTCTTGGAGTAAATCAAGATATCGTCTATAAAGACTACTACAAATTTATCCATGTATTGGTGAAAGATCTTGTTCATTAAATTCATGAAGACTGCGGGAGCATTGGTCAAACCGAAAAGAATGACCAAGAACTCATAGTGTCCATACCTCGATCGAAAAGCCGTCTTGGCAATGTCTTCCTTCTGAACCTTCAATTGGTGATAGCCCGATCGTAAGTCAATCTTGGAGAATACTTTTGCTCCACTCAGCTGATCAAATAGATCGTCTATACGCGGCAAGGGATACTTGTTCTTCACCGTCACTGTATTCAATGCTCTGTAGTCAATGCACATGCGCACTGTCCCGTCTTTCTTAGGCACAAAAAGAACGAGTGCTCCCCATGGTGATGCACTGGCACGAATAAATTCCTTCTCTAATAAGTCATCAATCTGTGTCTTCATCTCTACCAACTCCTTGGGTGCCAGACGATATACTCGAGATGAAATAGGCTCGACTCCGGGAATAAGCTCAATAGAAAACTCAATATCTCGGTCAAGTGGTAGTCCTGGCAACTCCTCGGGGAATACATCCTCGAAATCGATGATAATAGGGTGCTGAGGGGTGTCATGCATCATCATATGAGTTCCCGATGTGGGTGCATCATAACTCTCTCCGTCTTCTATGGTGAACTCAAACTCTGCCGCATTCGGTGGTCTAAAGATAATACTGCTCCTATGGCAGTCTATGAGAGCAAAATACTGGCTCAACCAGTCCATTCCAAGAACCACATCAAATGTCGGCATAGGGAATACAAGAAATCGTGCCATTATCTCTCTGCCATTTATCACTACTGGACAAAGTCTACAAATACCACTAACAGGTACAACTCCTCCTCCAGTGAGGATTTTAACATTCTTAGCTAAGGGTGTGATGGTAATGCTGTGTCTAGTGGCAAAACTAGTGGCTATGAATGAATGAGTGGCTCCAGTATCAAATAATGTAATAGCAGGAAAAGATGCAACTAGAACCATACCTGCTATAACTTCTGCCTCTGTCTCTATATTCTCAACAGCAAGTGAGAATACCTGTCCATAATTCTGTCCCGGGCCTTGAGCTCTGGCCTTGTTGTACTGTGTGCCTTGGGGAGGCAATGGTGGACGAGGTGCTCCTGCTATAGTCTGTGGTGCTGGAAGAGCTGGGGCTGTGGGCCTCAGATTTTGCCGAGCTCGTACTATTGCATGTTGCTCAGGACAATCCTTGAGCATGTGCTGATTAGATCCACATCTCAAGCATAATCCAAGGCGAGTCCTGCAGTCATTATGGACATGTCCTTGTTTATCGCAGTAATGGTAAACAGGCTTCTGATAAGGTGAGGACCTCTACTGGAACTGTCCTATGGTCCTCCTGATAGGTCCACTCTGAGTAGCTCGGGCTGGTGTAGCTGCTGGGGTATGACGCCTCGATGTCTGTTGCTGTTCCTTGCGAAGAATCTCCTGAGCACGAGCTTCTTCCAAGACAGCTGAATGGGAGACTCGAGACTGAGTAGTCGTATAAGACTTGAGCTCTGGTGCAAGCCCCTGGTAAAATCTCCTTGCCTTCTCTAGCTCCGTCAGAATCAATCCCGTACCAAATCGACTCAGGCGATTGAACTCCGAGTCATACTCATCAACTGTCATATTCCCTTGCTTCAGATGGAGGAACTGGTCGTAGAGACCATCTCGAACATGAATAGGGAAGAATCTCTCATAAAATGCATCATAGAACTGCTTCCAAGTGATCCCAGTGCCTAATCGTCTTTTTTTCGCCTTCCACCAGTGGTGAGCATTGTCTTCTAACAGTAGGTCCACTGATGTCATCCAATCTCGAGCTGGCAACTGGGATGCCTTCAGTAGCTTCTCGGTACTAATAAGCCACTATGACACCTCTAATGGCTTCTCCGTCCCTCTAAAGGCCTTGGGATTCATATCTGTAAAAAATTTGATAGAGCCTTCATAGGGATGCAGAGCCGGTACTGGTGCTGGTGCTGGAGGTGGTAGTGGAGGTCTAGCCATAGCTGCCATCATCGTCTGTCTCATCAGCTCAGTCTGCTGCCACTGAGCCTGCATCATGGCATACATAAACTGAGTAGTAGGGCTCCTATCAGTCGGTGGAGGAGGCATCTGAGGTCCCGACTGTGGAGGAAACTGCTGAAGGAATAGTGGTGGAGGAGGCAGTGGTACATTCCCTTCCGGTGGCATAGTAGTAGTCTGTCCAGCTTGGCTGCATGGGGGTGCTGCGACCTCTGGGTACTCCATCGTCGGCATCGTAGTAGGCTGCGACAGTCCTGGCTGGAAAGGTGTCGCTGGAGTCATGGGAGGATTCTGTCCCTCCGAAGTAATCTCCTCACCAGATGTGAGGGCCAAGGCAGAAGTGTGTCCGCTTCGTAGATTCATACTGTTGGCACGAGGAAGATAAGTTGATATTAAGAAAGATTAGATATGAAGTAAATCGAATAATCAAGGAAGTTTCAAAAAAAAGATTGGAAGTCAAGGGATAGTAGTAGTTCTGGAGGAGATATTCCTATTCCTATATGCAGGCTTGTTGGGCACAGTCATGTAACCCAACAATATTAAATCGGACCTGCATGGGCTACCACAAAAACGTGTAACGCCCCAGTCCCAAAATACGTAGGACCAAGTACGTGAACATGCCAGCTGCATATATACGAAGAACACTCCAATATATGGAAACCTCATATATGCACATAAGCTGTAAAGAAAAATCATAGGCCAAAATAACATATCTAATCTCATCACAGCTCAACACAGAAGATAAGAAAGTCCAAATAAATAAATAAGAGTATCAAAAGATAGCCGGATGAACATACTCACTCCAAACAGCTATGAAAAATAGTCTCACAAGATCGGAGTTCGACCTCCGCAAATAGAAAGAAAAAGAGATGTAAAATAATATCTACAACTGTCTCAGATAAGAAATAGACTAGGAATCATAAGGCACTGCCTCATCATCAATGTAGGATAGCTCCAATGCCGCTCTGTACTCCTGTGGAAACTCGTCTAAACCTGGAGAGATAACCAGGTCCTCAGGGGACATAGCAAGATACAAGAAAACACCATGCCATATAAATTGTGATAATATAATAAGAGAAAATGGTATGCATGCAATCGGGTTCCTGACCATTCTACTGTGAACATGCAGTTGAGATACAATCCTTCGACGCATGAGCCCTGGCTGAAAATAGGATCGGCAGAGTTCCCATAGAGGATATCAGGGGCCTACGTCCGTAACGCTCGGGAAACGTCAGAGGGCACCATGTGCAAGGGGCTACGTCCATACCGCTCTGGGAAACGTCAGAGGGCGCCTGGAGCCTGCGTCTCCGGAGGAGCGCACAGGTAATCATGGAAGTGTAAAGAAGCCCATACGTCAGGTATTGTTCTCCCCACCCAATGCCTAGTATCATCATCTCCATGACTGATATGAACCTCTAATAACTGCCAAGTCTTCTAATCATGCAATACTATTGGCAGTTACTCCTATCCGTCGCACGCTCCACACGTATCGGTGGCCAGCCAACTACGCGGAAATGTGTCCTACATGTGACACATATTGCGTGATACAACAAGTGTCAAGGCCATATGAGAAATACCAATACCTCAACATCAGTGGGTGGTCAATAAACTAAGTCAATACAGGAGAATAAATAAAGCAAGAGAAACGACCGATAGAGTCGCTTGCACCCAAGTGTGACTTGGACGCACAGTTTAAATATCACGAAACAATGCAGAAAATAACAACTGAAAATAAGAATATAATAATCACAGAGTAGGGTGGCAAGGTATCTTGCCTGGTGGTACAAAGTGGCAAATCCAAGAGTAGCAAGTGTCCGCACCAAAACTCACAAATCACAGATGACTCCAAATGCTAAAACAAACATCAAAAATGATCTCGGTGAAGAAGATATACCTAGGAAATGCCTGTCCAAAAGTCAAATTCTGGAACAGGGGCAAAATCATAATTTCGGGTCAAAACGATATCCGCCGTTGGACCCGCTTTGCACCGAAACGCATGCCAAAGTCTACGGTCTCTAAAGTCGTCAAACTATATGTCTACAGTTTCAGTTTGAGGAGAGAAACTCAATGGTATGTCCAGTTTTGGATTCCGAGGAGCCGTGTACAAAATCGCCCGTTTGAGTGGGTCGCGGGCCCGCCAAAAATGGGTTCCGATTCGACCTTCTCAGAATCGAACCAAACTTGGCATGCAGGACCAAAATTTCGATCTGGACATGTTGGCGCAAGTTTTGTCTCGATCTGACGAATGTACACGAAGTTATGGGCAAGTTTACAAAACGTCGATATGGGGGTATCTCGACGGATACACGTTGATTTCGTCGCACACACGCGACGAAACTGAGTTCCGTCAGTTCCCACACGTCGGTAACGTCCATACGCGCCTTTCGATGCGTATAGCACGCGACCACGTCGCCCGATTTGTCGGGGCATACGTCGTATCGTGGATATTTTCTAAAATTTACACTTTTAAAAACAGTTTTTCGCCCAACTTTAACGCTGATTTAATACTTGCACAGAAAACGAAATTTAGATCTACAAAGTGCGTTTTAATCGTGGTTATGTTGTCTTTACCTGTGTTTAATTAGTTTTTGAAAAATCTCGACACACAGATCGAAATCTGGCTTCTAAGTTGGGTTTTGGAACCGCCTGTAACTGTTTTGTTCCGACAGTTTTTCGGGAATTTCAATTCAGTCTCTTGAGGAATCTGGTCGATTACTCTCCAATCCAGTTGGAGGACTTCTAAATGGTTATATTGGTTATCCCTAGGAAGTTACGGTACTAGAATCGGTTAAGCACGGAGGGAGAAATAGTGGGTTGAAAACGATACCTTGCGGTTGATCGAAAACAGAACTCCCTATGTTTTCTCGCGAACTCGACTCCGGCGTTGTCTCCGGTTGACGAAGGTGGTTCGCCGGCGGCTGGGGTGTGCGCGGGGAGGTTGGCGGCCTTGGGGTCGAGGTGGAGAGGAGATGGGAAGGAGTTAGGGTTTCGGTTTAAGGGAGCGGATTATATATACTGCGGCTGTTGTTCTATTCCTATTAGGAGTAGTAGTCTTTTGGGCTCGGGTTGTATTCGACTGCAGCTGCTGCTGCATTCACTTACTTTTTAGGGGGATTTGAGTAGAGGTGGACCGGCCCCATCACCATGTGGGCTGGTCCCCTCTTCACGTATATAACTATTTTTTTTCCTTTCCTATCGGACTATAGTGCAATCCCCCCCCCACCTTAGCACTTAGCAGCTCCTGGCCGCCCCTCCCTTTATTGGTGTGTGGCCGGGCCCACTATCCTTTTCTTATTTTTTTTATTTTTTTTTATTTCTAATTATATATAATACTTATATATATAAATCATTTAAGCTACCAAAAATGTCTAAAAATTTTTTGAAATAATTCCCAAAAATCCTAGAATTTATACTATTCCTAATTTAATAAGAATACTAACAAGCACACATATAATTTATACACACATGCATTTATATTTACGTACATATACCAATTAAATTCTAAATAATATAGAAAAATAATTTTTAAGGCACTCAAATAATTTAGAAAATATTGGGGGTTTACAATTACGTACAGGACCTGAGCCACGTGGTGGATCATTCGAAACTAGAAGTTAGACCTAGCCTCACCGTGCTAGAGCAACCAGTGGAAATCATAGACCGCATGGAGAAGAGATTGAGGTGTGCAGTGATCCCACTAGTCAAGATAGCTTAGCGTCACCACTCCCCAAGCGAGACTACCTGGGAGCGAGAGGACGAGATGAGGGAGAAGTATCCTCATCTTTTCAAGGTATGTTCTATCCCCTCTTTTTATTATTGGTTAAAATTTTGAGGACGAAATTTTCTAAGAAGGGAAGGTTGTGAAGCCCATGATTTGTAAATAATTAATAAATGCATGCTTTATTATTATTTGTGAGCCAAACATCTAAACCCATAACTAAAGCCCATTGGAAATCCAACCCACTTAACCTATGACTTACCCATTCTCTACTCACCCCGGTCCCCCGCTCAGATCCTCTCTATGTGCGTCCTATGTCCTCTACTTCTTCCCTTCATGTAATCTCTCAGAAACTATTTTCCAGTCACAGAAACTACCCAACTCTCCCATTTCTCAATTCCATCATATCTTCCTCCTCACTCCACCAAATCCCAATCCGTGACCACCGCAACGTTTATCTCACCGCCCCTATCCTTTCTAGACCCCTCACCCCATCCTTTCGTGCCACCAACCTCAGCCACCCCAGCGAACCGAACGACCGATAGCAGCCCCGGCAGGTCGCGCCAGTCTGCCGTCGCCCGACAGCACCCCGCACGGCTCTTCCGCCGCGACAGCACTCCCGTACGGCCCCCGTCATGCGCCCCGTACGTTCTTCCCGTGCCTGTGTTCGGCTCCTTTTCGGTGTTCCGGCGCTCCGTTCTGAGTCCGAGGCCTTCCCTCGGTGCTCCTTCGTACAAATTTTCGGTAAGTCTTTCTGTCAGAAGCTTTTCCAATTCTAGAAACCTTTCCCATGTCCGACCAAGTTGATAGAGTTAACACTGTCAACTTGAGATAGTTTAGTTTAATTATTTAATTAGATTAGATTAATTGGTTTAGTGTTGATTAGTAGTTAATTAGATTAATTAACTAGCCACTAGTAAATATTTGTGGTTAATAATAGGACTAAATAAAATTATTTGTGTAGTAGAATATTAATATATTATGGTAGTTAATTATATAGTATTTTTTTAATCAATAAATATAGTCATTGGTGATAATTGATTAACCATCAAATATTAAGTTATTATTATTTCTTAGAGATTAATTATTTATAGTATTTTCCAATAAATTAAGTCATAAGTTTTATGTATTGGTCATAATAGTTTAATTATTAAATCTAGTAATTATAGGTATTATATTTTAAAATAAAATATTATTTGGAAAATATATTATTCTGGCTTATTAAAGTGAATATAAGAAAATAAGCTTTATTAATAAATATGATTTTACTTGTGAAAATAATTTATTTTATAAATAAAAGTATAAATTTTTGCCTTAATAATAAAATGTTTAATATTAAATAATTTTTCGACAAGAAAGAATATTTTGGTAATAAAATAAATATTATGTTCATTATATTTAGAAATTCGCCCTTTTACTAAAAATAATACATTTTGGTTTTTAAAAGGGTATTTGGCAATTCTTAGTCAGAAAAATGTTATTTTCGATTAAAATATATAAAAACAGGTTTTTGGACATAAATGATAATTTCTATAAAATGTAATAGTAATATGAATAAAGTAATTATTTTTCCCTTATTTAGTATTTTATACTAAAAATTAAATAACTTGCTAAAAATGAATATTTTGTCTGTAGTATTACTAATAAATAATTTGTCGGTGTTTTATAATAGTAGCTAAGGCTAGTTACTAAATAGTATTATGTGATAAATGTAGGATTTAGAAATTCCGTCAAACCCATGATTGTGCTCCCGTCTACATCATCCGGAGAACCAAGGCAAGTTCATGCTATCCAAACTTGTGTTTTAATTGATAATTAAATTCCTTGCATGGTAGTTACTATATCGACACCTGACTCACGGGATCCCTGACTCAGGGATTGGGAGAGTAGCGTTAACACCTGTGGTCAAAGCCCCTTACTGAATCACTATGGATAGCGAAAGCCCAACCCGCTTGGGCTGAAGCTGGACCGTGTTCACTAGAACACTTACTACCTCCAACGCTAGCCGGCCACAGGTTGTTCCTTGCTCAAAACACTATTGTAGCTAAATTGTATTATTCAACTTTCAGAGTTTTATTGCATAAATGTTTTATTATTAATATCTAAAAAGTTCTATTTCCATAATAAACTATTTTTGTCTCATTTTAATTATTGAATAAAAAGCTGGAATGGATTTGTATGTCTTACTCCCTCCTGACTGGAGACAACATTTTTAGGTGATTGTGACGACGAAAAGCTGGCTTATTGTTCATATTACGGGCCCGACTTGGGTTCCGAGGACTTAGCTGAACCAGGACAGAAATCAGGAGTCCTAGATGCACCCTTATGTTTAGTTCTGTCCTTTCCTTAAAATTTATAATACACAAACCAATGTGATATTTGAATTTTCATGTTTGTCTTTATTCATTTAGACTCTTAGTTGTATTTCCATAATGTTTCAATAAAGTTTTTTTTCCCGTTAGAGATTGTTGTTCTTGTATTTGCTACTAATTAATACAGCTTACTGCCGCCGTCTCACAACGGTACAGGCTGGATATGATCCGAATAGACCCAGATTATTAGGATAGGGTCATGACATGTTTTGTATGGTGGCCCATGTAGGTCAGATCTGTAAATTGGTCTAGTCAACTTAGTCTAGACCAGCATACAGACCTATAATTTGACCTAGGTCTAGATGAGACTTTAGGAAAACAGACTCTAGAAACAACTAGAACACTTAGATTATATTCATCCTGTTACAACATAGGGCCAAAATTATCTATTAAATATCTATTTTTGCTTGCTTATAGTCATATAGGCTACCTTGTTTATTTTTGTACCCAAACCTTACAGAAGATAGCGAAAGGAAAGACGACTCGCTCTGGGCCTGCAAATGAAGAGGTTTCTTCCTCCGGGAATACCCCTACCTAGGCTCAATCAGACCCCTCTCCAGTTCAGCCCCGTGCTGCACGGACTCCCCGTGCTATATACACCTCCACTATGCAAGCAACTGCACTGATTCCTCCGAGACCTACACTCTCGATTGTTGACGCGAATCCTCCAGCTGTGCCACCAGTGCCAGTAGACCGTAGGCCTGCTACGAGGAGTATTTGAGGCCCAGAGGGCTCAAGCAGAAGTGAATCACGAGCAGACCGCGATTATGAGGAAGGGTATGGAGAATGACCACAATGTCGCCATGGCAGTGCTCGACTCATCACAAATGGATCCAAGGCCTGTCAAGGTAAGATAAGTGGAATTAATAAGTTTTATGTTTCATTGGAGAAATATAAATATGATCGATAGTCTATTATCCAGGAGAAAGTTGGAGACATTGAAAGCTTCAAGAAGATGAATCTGCGGCCTTTCAAGGGAACTGAAGGCCTTGTATACGCGGACGAATGGCTGGATGACATAGAGTGCATCCTCAGCATTGCTCGAATCCCAGCCAACCTTATGGTAGAGGCTGTAGCTCTACAGTTCCAGGATCTGGCTAGCATATGGTACAAGAACGAGCTAAAATTTTAGACTGGAGGAACCTCCTGGCGTTCCTTCAAGAAGCAGTTTAAAAGGAAGTTCTTCCCGGAAGCCACCCTAGAAGCTATGGGAAGGCAGTTCCATGACCTGAAGCAAGGAGATCGTACCATTGAGGAGTAAGCAACCGAGTTCAACTAGCTTGGCAGATTTGCTCCTCTCTTGGTAGCAGACCCGGTAGAGCGTGCCCAGAAGTTTCGACACAGATTACGAGAGGAGATCCGTACTCTAGCTGCCGCCAATGGAGCCAAGACCTGTGATAAGATGCTGAAGGTGGCCCAAGATGCGGAAGCCAGTTTGTCTACTCGAACCAAGAGAGAGCACCCAGGATCCAGTAGCAATCATCAGGGCAACTTCAAGTGGCCCAACAACAACAACATGCCCTCTCATCATCAGCAGCAAGCAGCACCCAACAAGGCCCCCTGATCGAGACGTGGTGTTCACTATCGAACTAGAACCTGGCTCTTCTCCTATGTCACAGAGAAGCTACAGAGTCAACCCCAAGGAGGCTAAGGAGATAAAGTACCAGATAGATGAGCTAAAGGTCCAGGGATTTATCAGAGATGGAGCTTCGCCCTGGGGATCACCAATTTTGTTCATGCCCAAGAATGATGGAACCGTGCGGATGTGTATAGATTATCGGGCATTGAATAATATCACCATCAAGAACAAGTATCCTCTGCCCAGGATCGATGACCTTTTTGATCAGTTGAGTAGAGCGAAGGTTTTTTTGAAGATTGACCTCAGATCGGGATATCACCAGGTCAAAGTACGACAGGACGATATTTCGAAGACGACATTCAACACCAAGTATGGACAATCTTCGAGTCACACCTCGTGTCGCTCCGTACCCCTCCTCTCCTCCGGGAGGGAGCAACCGTACAGACGCGAAGATTAGCCCACCGTGCCTCATGTACAGCGGGCCGAAGTGTGGGCCGTCGTCAGGCGGGACGTGGTGAGTGGTGGACAATGAAATATATGGCTTCTTCACCGTGCCCTAGCCCTAAAAAAGGGCGACCGATCGTATCGTATGGCCCCGAGGAAGGAACCCCCTACCGTGAGAGCACGCACTGCACCTTCGATCGAAACACGACCCCAGGTCAGGCAGCGCTACCCGCTGAGTTTAATCATATCAATAAGCGAAGGAGAAGAATCTTACAAGGATTCCCCTAGTAACGGCGAGCGAATCGGAAACAGCCCGCTTGAGAATCGGGGGGCCTTGCCGACCGAATTATAGTCTGAAGAAGCGTCCTTAGCGACGGATCAGGCCCAAGTCCTCTGGAAAGGCACGCCAGGGAGGGTGAGAGCCCCGTCCGGTCCGGTCCGGACCCTGCTGTACTACGAGGCGCTGTCGACGAGTCAGGTTGTTTTGGAATACAGCCCCAATCGGGCGATAAATTTCGTCCAAGGCTAAATAACTGCGAGAGACCAATAATGAACAAGTATAATAAGGGAAAGATGAAAAGTACTTTGAAAAGAGAGTTAAAGAGTGCTTAAAATTGTCGAAAGGAAGCGGATGGGGCCGACGATGCGCAGCGGCCGGATAAGGAATGGCCCTCGACGGCTGGTCTGCTGCTCAGCTCAGTGCACAGACAGTTGCGGGCTGTACCGATGGCCCAAGCCCGGGCTAATGATCCCGCCCACGTACATGCCGTCGGTGCAGCCGTCTCGGCGTTCCCCTCGTGGGCACCAGCGTGCTCCTGGCACCGGCCTACGGGCTCCCCATCTAACCCGTCTTGAAATATGGACCAAGGAGTCTGACATGTGTACGAGCCGACAGGTTCCTAAACTCAGAAGGCGCAAGGAAGCTGATGGGCGGTATCTCCCTCGCGGGGTGTACGGTCGACCGACCTCGATCTTCTGTGAAGGGTTCGAGTGGGAGCGTGCATGTCGGGACCCGAAAGATGGTGAACTATGCCTGAGCGGGGCGAAGCCAAAGAAAACTCTGGTGGAGGCCCGCAGCGATATTAACGTGCAAATCGTTCGTCTGACTTGGGAATAGGGGCAAAAGACAATCAAACCATCTAGTTGATGGTTTCCTCTAAAGTTTCCCTCAAGATAGCTGGAACCCGCATGCGAGTTCTATCGGGTAAAGCCAATGATTAGAGGCATCAGGGGCACAATGACCTTGACCTATTCTCAAACTTTAAATAGGTAGGACGGTACGACTGCTTCGTTGAGCAACGCCACGAAATTGAGAGCTCTAAGTGGACCATTTTTGGTAAGCAGAACTGACAATGCGGGATGAACCAAAAGCTGGGTTATGGTACCCAACTTCGCGCTAAATCAACTAGCCTCAAAAATGGATGGCACTTAAGCGCACGACCCACACCCGGCCATCGGGGCGATCACCATGCCCCGATGAGTAGGAGGGCGCGGCGGTCGCTGCAAAACCTGGGGCGCGAGCCCGGGCGAAGCGGCCGTTGGTACGGATCTTGGTGGTAGTAGCAAATATTCAAATAAGAACTTTGAATGCCGAAGAGGGGAAAGGTTCCATTTGAACGTCACTTGTATATGGGTTAGCCAATCCTAAGAGACGGGGGAAGCCCATCAGATAGCGCGTCGTCGTGCGAGCTTCGAAAGGGAATTGGCTTAAAATTCTTGAGCTGGGACGTGGCGGCTGACGGCAACGTTAGGGACTGCAGAGATGCCGGCAGGGGACTCGAGAAGAGTTATCTTTTCTACTTAACAGCCCGCCCACCCTAGAAACAGCTCAGCCGAAGGTAGGGTCCAGCGGCTGGAAGAGCACTGCACGTCGTGCGGTATCTGGTGCACCCTCGACGGCCCTTAAAAATTCGAAGGACCGAGTGCCGCTCATGCCCGGTCGTACTCATAACTGTATCAGGTCTCCAAGGTGAACAACCTTTGGCCAATGGAATACTGTAGGCAAGGAATGTCGGCAAAACGAATCCGTAACTTTGGGAAAATTATTGGCTCTGAGGATTGGGTACGGGGGTCCCTGCTCCGAACCTGTCGGCTGTCGGCGGACTGCTCAAGCTGCTCATGCGACGAGAGCGGGTCGCCGCGTGCCGGCTGGGGGACAGACTAGGAACGAACCCCTCGTGGGTGGCCTTCCCCGGGCATCGAACAGTTGACACAAAATTAGTACGGACAAGGGCAATTCGATTGTTTAATTAAAATAAAGGATTACAATGGTCCCTGCGGATGCTCACGCAATGAGATTTATGCTTAGAGCTCTGAATGTCAAAGTAAAGAAATTCAACCAAGCGTGGGTAAACGGCGGGAGTAACTTTGACTCTCTTAAGGTAGCCAAATGCCTCGTCATCTAATTAGTGATGCGCATGAATGGATTAACAAGATTCCTACTGTCCCTGTCTACTATTCAGCGATACCACAACCAAGGGAACGGGCTTGGTAGAATCAGCAGGGAAAGAAGACCCTGTTGAGCTTGACTCTAGTTCGACTTTGTGAAATGACTTGAGAGGTGTAGGATAAGTGGGAGTCGGCTCACCAGCGGAAGTGAAATACCACTACTTTTAACTTTATTTTACTTATTCCATGACGCAGAGGCGGGGCTACGCCCCTCCTTTTGGTACCAAGGCCCGCCCTCGGCGGACCAATCCGGGCAGAAGACATAGTCAGGTGGGGAGTTTGGCTGGGGTGGCACATCTGTTAAAAGATAACGTAGGTGTCCTATGATGAGCTCAACGACAACATAAATCTCGTATGGAACAAAATGGTAAAAGCTTGTTTAATTCTGATTTCTAGTAAGAATATGAACCGTGAAAGCGTGTCCTATCGATCCTTTAGACATTCAAAATTTGAAGCTAGAGGTGTCGGAAAAGTTACCACAGGGATAACTGGCTTGTAGCAGCCAAGCGTTCATAGAGATGTTGCTTTTTGATCCTTCGATGTTGGCTCTTCCTATCATTGTGAAGCAGAATTCACTAAATGTTGGATTGTTCATCCACTAATAGGGAACATGAGCTGTGTTTAGACCATTGTGAGACAGGTTAGTTTTACCCTACCGATGAACGCACCGCGATAGTAATTCAACTTACTACGAGAGGAACCGTTAATTCACACAATTGGTCATCGCACTTGGTTGAAAAGCCAGTGGCGCGAAGCTACCGTGTGTCGAATTATGACTGACATCTCTAAGTCAGAATCTAAGCTAAATAAGCAGCGCTTGCGCCCGCCGTCCGACCACCGACCCGCCGTAGGGGCTTATCAAAGCTGCCATGGACCCATGTCAAAGGATGTCCCCCTGTCACGACCCACACCTGGTATAGGGGCACGAGTTCGTAACAATGCCTAGCTTACGCCGTAGAATCGATGGTAGAACGCTGTTCTATGGTCGCTAGCCATCAACTCACACAATTTTATAATATACCAATCATAGATCTCAACTCCGAATGTAGGACAAGTATAAAGATATGATAATACTCAATCACAGTCTAAAGCACGATAAAATATCAAAAAAGTCTATGTAACTATAAAGACTAAACATCAACAAAAACTACTAAATAATATTCAAAACAAATCTCAAATACAATATCAAAATATCCACTTATTACAAGTCAAGTTCAAACCAGAGAACCTAAAACAAGTCAACTAAACTAGGTCTCTCGGTCACTCCTACGAATCTGGACCCAAGGTAGCTATCCCCTTCTCGGATCCGTAGTAGGTAGGACATGTATCCTCTGGGCAATCATCTGAAAAATATATCCAGTCAGGATGTGTCACGCCCCGCTCCCGCAGGAGCGATCGTTCTCGCTAAGGCGTGATGCCGTACGGGCCTATGTTGCGCCCGTGCAAGGCTAATCCCAGAAACGGCCGATTTGGGCTAGGCCACAGAGTCTCACAGAGTGTCCCCATTTGCAGTGGAAAGTAAATGAACGCAAATTGAAGCGAATTCAAACTCTTTATTGACATTCAAGAAGTTTACAAGCGGCGCTAGGTCGAGATTACAAATCGCTCAAGCTCTCTCTCTGTAAAACATAAAAGTCGTGCCAAGTGGCTTACAAGGTAGAATAATTTATGGCGATGTTCCGATACATTATGTCCTGTATAGGGTGCTTCAGCTTCATGCAACGATCCAAGGCCCCAGAGTTAGCTTCGCACCTTAGCACGTTCGAGGGAAGCTCCGCACCCGATGACGACTCCTGCGTCCTGTAAGCAAACTGTGGGGTTATCAGTACATTGTTATGCACTGGTGGGGAGGCTAGCTCGCCCACAATGCTATTATTACCAAACACGTTCTATTTACTTTTGTGCACCGTCTATCATTCATTGTCTTTCTAATCTTGCCTTAGGATCAGTTTCATGGCACATATCATAACCTATCTTCGTGTTGCCGAATTCAATGTGTTGCATGGAAATACATGCACGACTTACCCATACTTACCGTCCGGCCTTCCCTGTCCAAAGTAAACCAAGTTAGTCAACAATTCATATAAACTTTCAATGTCGAGTGCGTGTCCCTGCCTCAGATTCTAGCACGTTGTAGGCACGTTCTCTAACTCATTTGCATGAAGTACTCTTTATCATTTGGTGTGTTACATTTCAAACATGTTCAGAAGGAGCTTTATTTAGTTAACTTAAACTACTTTGTTTCAATGTAAGGACTTGCACGTGGATTGCCACCAGCAAAGCCTACTTAGTCTATATGCACCGGTCGCTGGCATCACAAGCCATTTTGGACACATTCTCTTTGGCATTCTCATCTATCGAAGCGTGGTGGCTGGTACACCTTGATAGTCTCTTGAAATGCCAGGCCTTACATCTCTTTGAGTGGCCGAGCCCCCACTCAAAGTAGCCCGTAAGCCAGTTTGATACCGTCTAGGCCGGCCACGATATTCCTTCCCCTCGATCGTGCCGCGGAATCCCTTCTTCTTCACGGCCACGATATTCCCCCTGGCTTGTGCTGCTGTTGTCCACGACCATTTCGTATTGACTTGTCATTTAACTTAATGGCTGTCTTTGAGCCATAATACGTTATCGACCAGGTTGGCGTCCGTGCAGCGTGGGTAGCGAGCTCCGTTGTTCGTGCCCGTCATACCTTTCGCTAACCATTCTTTTCCTTCTTATTTTTCATCCATTCATTCTTTTCTTTTTTTCACTTGTCCGTTCGTTCATTGATTCATTCAAACATTCATTCATTCATTCGTTGATTCATTCATTCACTTATTTGTTCATTCACTCATTCATTCACGTATTCATTCATTCTTTCGTTGATTCGTTCATTCACTTATTCGTTCATTCATTCATTCATTATGCAACTCCCCGTATGGGAGTCGCCTTGGTGACCCATCGGTCCCGAAGTCTTCCAATGTTGCTATAATCTACTCGGAACGACTATGTCGATAGTCTTCCGTTTCATTGTTGTAAACCATTTATTGTTTCATTGTTGAACGCCTAGGAAACTTGAATGTAAGCTTGTGCCTTAGCACGAGCGTAGAGCGCAGTATGAGAGTTCTCACATTTTCTATGTTCTTTTCCATATTCTATACAAGCATACAAGATGGGATTATTCCCTTAGCTAGGTGCGTTGAGTCACTTATTAGCATGCGCGGTGTTATCGCCTAGCGATTCTAGCAATAGTTTCCGTATTATGTGTCTAGGCTAAGCAAAGACGGGTTCATCGGAGCCACCCACCTTTGCGATATTCGCATCGGTCGAGCGATACTCCAAGCGCGCCTTTGAAAGTCTAAGTCTGTATTCCTCTTGACGGCCAATATAAGCCTTGCATCAATTCTTCATCAAGTCGATGCCAACTCTTCGGGTCGACGGCTCATTTGAGTCGTTGCACTTGCCGTTTGAATCGGCATTCCGCTAGGACGGAGCGGGTCATTACATAATACACCACTCAAAACAAGTTTCGTCCTCAAGACTTCCTGAGTGCAAGTCATCCTATCGTTCCTTAACTCATGTTGTGAACGTACCTTAGACAATTTCTATCGAATGGCTTTACCGTCGATGGCATCGAACTATACTCGATACCTTTCTAAGTTCCGTGTCGCATATGCTTGGTCAATTTTATTGAATAACTTTTCCCTCATTTTAGAGTTGATGGTACTTGTTCAATTGTCGTGTTTCTTCGACTTGGTTGCTATTTCGACGTGTCATGAGACTTAAGTAGTCGTACGAGGTACGTTGTAATTTATCAAACTCGAGAGTCGTAAGCCAAACTCACACATTCGTTTATGCGCATCTCAACACCCACTTGCAGCTACATTCGAGTTCATCATATCACTGAGTTTGGATCGTGTACATATTCAACGCGTCCTCCGAATACGTACATTTCAACCAAGCTTAGCGATTAGCAAAGTCGGACAAGCTACTCGTGATAGTTACGATTTGTCGATCGCTTTGCTAACTTCGATTTAAAGCCGAACTCGTGTGCATCTCACTATCGTTTATCTCGGTCATCGAGATGACCCGATTTACTTCTCAAGCATTCTTGTCCATGAAATCAGTATAATTTCTTCTTAGCGGAGTCGACCAAGTCTAAGTAATTTTCGTCCGATTCAAGACCAAGTATTGTACTATCTTCGAGTACGTCTTCCAACCAATGATTCAATTCAATATACCAACTTTACTTGCACATCATCCATTCCTATCATTCCCTTCGTTTGGGGCCAATCTCGTCATCGTTCACGCATATTCCGTCCACACGTTTCATTGATTCCGAGCCACGCTCGTACTAGTATCATTCCTTTCTTTTAACACGATCTCAATCCCCGATACTTTCTATTCCGCGAGTCTCGTTTAGAATTCAACGTGTCACTTGGTTGGATCGTGCACGCATTATAGGCGTCCCCAAAATACATGTCTTTCACCAAACCGCATGATTGAGAATTCATCATTCTCACTCGAGTCGCATTGTGCACATACTCCGGGTCCCTGAAATATATGCATGTCAGCCGAATCTTGTGAGCAGGGTTTCCTATTCTTGAACCATTTCATCCATCCACACCAATCCCTAAGATCAATCTTTCGATTGCTAACTCTTGAAACAGGGGCGTCTCGCCTAACCGCTAGGCCTTCTCAAGGCTAAGTCAATGTCAGGATTGGAATCATAGTTCTCCAACAATAATGCCAACACTGACCCCAATCCTAGGGTCAAACCAAAATCGGTAGTACGGGATTTTCTACCCAAGCTCGTGTCACTCAGATTTTTAAACATCGAACACGATCACCTATTCGCATCCATGCATTCGTTGCGCGTATTCGAATCCATTCAAATCACCAATTCTAACCAATTCATGTATTCGATCACGAGGTCGTCTAGCTTTGACAATATGTTGTGCCCCAATTTCACGCAAGTTCGATTATCTACGGTAGTTCATGAATCACCATGCAACGCTCCCGCAGAATAATCATTCTCATCGGGACGTAACTCTTGCTTACGTCTAGACTAATTCATTCTCGATACGCAGATTGGACCTACGCAATCCTCAAATTCAACCATCACGTATGCTAAGTCATTCTCGAGTCCACATTCACATCATACCATAAGTCGATGTAACAAATTTACCATGCCATGCAAGTTCGATCACCCCTGCTATATGAATCACCATACCAGCGCTTACGCGGAGTGATCGCCCTAATCGGTGTGACGTATGTACGAGGCTGGAGTTGCGCTCACATAAGACAAGAACGTCAACGTTGTGGTTGTCAACGAAGCATATCCAAACATTTTCATTTTTCATCCAAGCCAAGATCTCGGTTCGATAGTCTGACTGCCATCCGTTCAACTAGAAAATCCTCGAGCCTCGTCTATATTTTCCTCGACACGTTTCAATATCTCGAGTATAGCATCCATCGAAACAATGACATTTGCACGATTGTTATTCGCCGAGTCAGAGTACTTCCGAGTTATCGTATATCGATCTTTGATACGCCTCAATACCATCGACGATATGCGTAACTTGACGATCTTCCTTTGTAACCAATTTCGAGTCGTGCGACTGATACTATTGTCTGAACTGGATATACCATAATTCCATTCGATTCAATCCAAGATCAAGTTCGATCACTATTCCTCAAGCAAGTTTCAATATCGTTCTCCAAAACTCAAGTCACATTTCATTTGACCCAATCCGAAAACATAAGTGCTATCCTCTAGCTTCTTCGATCAAGACATATGTCTTTATTCATCGTTCCGAGTCATTTTCTAACTTGTGTTGCTCATTGACAAGTTGTTCGAATGACACCTTATTCGGGACATTCGAAGTCACGACCAACTAAGCGTGACTCGTTCTAAGGCTTTGCGCGATCGTATCGCCTTGCCGACATACTCGCCGTTACTCGTAATCCTTAATTTTGCTCGAATGATTTTCAAGAAAATCCATACACCACTCGGATTCGAGCCATCCATACACCACTCGGATTCGAGCCATCCTATTTAATCTATAATCACATTCGCATCATTTGCTAAGACATATTTCAGATTCGTTCGACGAATCTCTAGCATAATTGCTCACGTCGTATCGACGCACTAAGTTGTTCGCACTATTCCTCAAAATCCAAATCAATCTTCGTGCATGCCTAAGCATTAGTTTGATAGCGTTCCTATCGATATACACTCTAAGTGTAGCTTCGTTCCCGACCGAGCGATACTTAATATTGCTCGAAACTTGATTGCACCAAAAAGTCGAGGTGTACGACACGCGGCACAACTTAGGCAAAAGATCGTGTGCATAGCTATCCCGTGTGGACTATATTCGAGTTTTCACGCTCACTTATTCTCGTTCGAGCGATAATCGATCTCGTTCGCAACTCTTTTGCACCGGAAGGTCTAGGTGCGCGATACTCCGCACAACTTAGCCAAAAGGCTGAGTGCATAACCATCTTGTTCGAACTATACTTTCGTCTCATGTACTCGTTTGCCATTGTCAGCATAAGGTTATTCAAGCACGCCTTGCGTTTGCTAACTTCTAGCATTTTAGTTTTCTTTCGACTTGAGTCCGTCATGGTTTGGCACAAAGGCCTTTGCCTATCGATCCCGTTCATCCGAGTACTTGTACAATCTTTTAAAAATATTAGACTTATTGTATGGAACATTCCAAAGCACAACGAGAGAGCGTATACTTCTTTTGTCTTAAAACGAGCTTTCAAAACTGAGAGAATCGAAATGGAGTCCAAGGACGTAAAGCCGTGCTTTGATACCAATCTGTCACGTTCCGCTCCCGTAGGAGCGATCGTCCTCGCTAAGGCGTGATGCCATACGGGCCTAGGTTGCGCCCGTGCAAGGCTAATCCCAGAAACGGCCGATTTGGGCTAGGCCACAGAGTCGCACAGAGTGTCCCCATTTGCATCGAAAAGTAAATGAACGCAAATTGAAGCGAATTCAAACTCTTTATTGACATTCAAGAAGTTTACAAGCGGCGCTAGGCCGAGATTACAAATCACTCAAGCTCTCTCTCTCCGAAACATAAAAGGCGTGCCAAGTGGCTTACAAGGTGGAATGATCCATGGCGATGTTCCAATACATTATGTCCTGTATAGGGTGCTTCAGCTTCTTGCAATGCTCCAAGGCCCCAGAGTTAGCTCCGCGCCTTAGCACGTTCGAGGGAAACTCTGTACCCGATGACGACTCCTGCATCCTGCAAGCAAACTGTGGGGTTATCAGTACATTGTTATACACTGGTGGGGAGGCTAGCTCGCCTACAATGCTATTATTACCAAACACGTTCTATTTACTTTTGTGCACCGTCTATCATTCATTATCTTTCTAATCTTGTCTTAGGATCAGTTTCATGGCACATATCATAACCTATCTTCGTATTGCCGAATTCAATGTGTTGTATGGAAATACATGCACGACTTACCCATACTTACCGTCCGGCCTTCCCTGTCCAAAGTAAACCAAGTTAGTCAACAATTTGTATAAACTTTCAATGTTGAGTGCGTGTCCCTGCCTCAGATTCTAGCAAGTCATAGGCATGTTCTCTAAATCATTTGCATGAAGTACTCTTTATCATTTGGTGTGTTACATTTCAAATATGTTCAGAAGGCGCTTTATTTAGTTAACTTAGACTACTTTGTTTCAAGGCAAGGACTTGCACGTGGATTGCCACTAGCAAAGCCCACTTAGTCTATATGCACCGGTCGTTGGCATCACAAGCCATTTTGGACACATTCTCTTTGGCATTCTTACCTATCGAAGCGTGATGGCTGGTACACCTTGATAGTCTCTTGAAATGCCAGGCCTTACGTCTCTTTGAGTGGCCGAGCCCCCACTCAAAGTAGCCCGTAAGCCAATTTGATTTCGCCTAGGCCGACCACGATATTCCTCCCCCTCGATCGTGCCGCGGAATCCCTTCTTCTTCACGGCCACGATATTCCCCCCTTGCTTGTGCCGCGGTTGTCCACGACCATTTCGTATTGACTTGTCATTTAACTTAACGGCTGTCTTTGAGCCATAATGCGTTATCGACCAGGTTGGCGTCCGTGCAGCAAAGGTAGCGAGCCCCGTTATTCGTGCCCATCATACCTGTCGCTAACTATTCTTTTCCTTCTTATCTTTCATTCATTCTTTCTTTTCTTTCTTTCACTTGTCCGTTCGTTCATTGATTCATTCACACATTCATTCATTCATTCGTTGATTCATTCATTCACTTATTCGTTCATTCATTCATTCATTCATGTATTCATTCATTCTTTCGTTGATTCATTCATTCACTTATTCGTTTATTCATTATGCAACTCCCCGTACGGGAGTCGCCTTGGCGACCATCGGTCCCGAAGTCTTCCAATGTTGCTATACTCTACTCGGAACGACTATGTTGATAGTCTTTCGTTTTATTGTTGTAAACCATTTATTGTTTCATTGTTGAACGCCTAGGGAACTTGAATGTAAGCTTGTGCCTTAGCACTAGCGTAGAGCGCGGTGCGAGAGTTCTCACATTTTCTATGTTCTTTTCCGTATTCTATACAAGCATACAAGATGGGGTTATTCCCTTAGCCAGGTACGTTGAGTCAATTATTAGCATGCGCGGTGTTATCGCCTAGCGATTCTAGCAATAGTGTCTGTATTGTTATGTGTCTAGGCTAAGCAAAGACAGGTTCATCGGACACCCACCTTAGCGATGTTCGCATCGGCCGAGCGATACTCCGAGCGCACCGTTGAAAGTCTAAGTCTGGATTCCTCTTGACGGCCAATGTAAGCCTTGCATCGATTCTTCATCAGGTCGATGCCAACTCTTCGGGTCGACGGCTCGTTTGAGTCGTTGCACTTGCCGTTTGAATCGGCGTTCCGCTAGGGCGGAGCGGGTCATTACAGGATGAAACGAGCACATCTCTTCTAGCAAATCCAAATAAATGACAAAGAGTATGAAGCAGTTATAGCAAGTGATACTTGATGAACATAGAAAGTTTGAGACAGGCAATAAAATAGAACAACAGTTTAGAACTGTCACGACCCGCTCCCAATTTTGGGATACGAGTACGTGGCCAAGTCCAGCCTACGCCGCAGCATCGGCTGTAGTACGCTGTCTATGATAACAATGGTCCACAACAAGCACAACACGTATATATATATCATCCACAACTAAGCCAGCAAAAATCACTAAAATATCCAATAGTCTCAATATTATAAATATAAAAATCCACTACAACTCAGAAAGTCTCGGGAACAACCCGGATAGCAGAAAATAAAATAGACAACTAAACTCCATAACTATAACTACTAACTAATGCGAATCCATAAGGAAGAAAATATGCTAATTCGCATCAGTGCTGGAACCGGGTACGCCAGTGACATCAGTGTCTCCAACATACTCACCGTAGACCTCGGGGCAAATCTCTTCGTCTAAAGCTGAAAAATAGTTATCCAGTCAGGATTGGAGCAAGATCACCATAACACTACATTACACAATATAGTATACAAGCATGAAGGAAAGATAAAAGGAATTTAACTGAAGATAAGTATAGGCATGATATTGTATGATAAGGAAGTACCTTTGAGACGTGATAACAATATGAAGGTAGACTTTGATATACCACTAAGACATGATGACAATAAGAAGGTGACTTGACGAAAGAAGAACAATAGACGACATGGCAACAATAATTAAGTCACGTGTACTGTGTGTTTTAGAATACCAACTTTCAGCATGTAGACGGCTTGGGATATCCGTCAGTCATACGTGTGGTGCATGACTGATATTATGCAATCAATGTATAGGGGGTCTGTATTCAATTCGTTGACCACATGCTTACTTGTTGTATTCCCCCGCCCGACTCACTCACAATACATGTCCACTACGATAAACATTAGCAATACGATAAACCGTAAACAATAGGAAACAATGATAAAAGATGAACATGTATATATATCCTAACGATTCTAACTCTCGTGCACAATATTAATCATGAGCAATGACAATCATGAACCAAAAGGAAGTAATAGTGAAAAGACGACACGAAGATACATGCAGCATAAAATAAAGGAAACATAGGTCATAGTGATACTTGCCTGCTCCGATAGATGATAAAGTCACAAGTCAAGACGTCGTAGTCCGATCTACCCCGTCACATAAAAACCACAAGTTAGATCAACGATTCCCACTCTAAAATCCTAGAAAGTGGCTAATGGGTTAAGTCAATTAATACTATTCTAATTCTGGAATAAATCACCTAAAATCCTATTTTAACCTATTTAATTCTGAAATAACAATCTACACACAAAAATTTGGCCAAGGAAATACACGGTTCCAAAATCGGGACTCGTGGCACGCAAACCGAGACATATTGTTGACTTACTAGTCAAACATTATGAATTCAAGTTTGAGTGTACAACATGATAGATTTCAGCGCCGTGAGTGCACTGGAATCAACCGTGCCGTAAAATCACGCTTTGGTCAAGAGTTATCGCCATTATGGCTAACCATGACAAAATCGATGAACCGTTGACCAAATCTGACTTCTATAAACAAAATAAAATAATAGATGAAACTCTGAATTTCTGGAAAAAATATATGTTTTAGGGCTGGGTGTCAGCTTTCCAAAACTTCAAACGGATCGAGAAACGGAGTTCGGGATTGCTCGGAATCTCGAAAACCGTGCGACGTGTTAATTTTTGGACAACCGACACTCAAATAATTCTTCAGAAATTCGAGATCCAAATATCAGAAAACAAATTATATAATCAGAAACCTAACCTCAATACGCTTCTAACCAAAAAAACGGCGCACGAAAAGGATGTGTAGATCGACGGCAAACCCTCCGCGAAGTCGAAGAATCCTTATTGAACTCTCCCACAAAATAATTGCTGAATTCTAGGGTTTCTGAAAAACCTAATATACTAATATATATATATAGAGAGAGTCGGCTAAGGCTTTGAGCGGCTGGGCGGGGACACGTGGCGGCATCCTGCCCGCCCCGCCCAGATCCAATGGCCAAAAAATTATCCGAGTTTGGCTCGGATTCGGTCGGCTCCAGCCGGCTCCGAAAACGGTTGGCTGCAGCTTCAGAGACCGCCCCGTCCCGCACCCGCGCTGACGGGTGGGCCCGCCACGTGCGCCCGAGCGGCTGATGGGTGGGCCCCCCGCTCGGCTGACTGGGTAATTGCTTTAGAAAATAGGTTTTTAATTTCAGAAAATTAAATAAAAATCAGGAAAAATCCTAAAAATTCCAAATAAATCCCAGAAAATTCCTAAAAATTCCTAGAAAAATATAAAAAATATTTTAAATGTTCTAGAGCCTAAATAAATTCTTTGGCCTCAAAATACCCTCGGGTGCTCTCACAGAAAATCCTAGAAGCATAAGAAAATAATGAAATAATATATAAAAATTATCTAAAAATCTCCAATAAATCCTGGAAATTCTAAAATGGTAAAATAATACTCTAGAGGCTGCCTGGGGACCCTGGAGACCATATATGACATAATTTCCTTATATCTAACCTATAGGCTTAGGCAAAATCTTACGATCCCAAATCGACATCCTAGTGAATAATTGATTCCAACTAAAATAAAAATAAAAAAAATCTTCAAAATAGAAAATAAATTCTAGGAACACAAATGCTACAAGAACAAGGAAAGTAAATATAGTGAAACAGGAGAGCATGGCATGTAGATTGTAAATTGAGATAAGTAAACTAGAATAATGTGAGGTGAGTCCAATCAGTATAACATGAGACAATGTGAATCTAGTACAAGATACTAATCTAGTGTGTTTTAAAATACCGCTTTCCACATGTAACGGCTAGTGGGTAAATACGGCACATCGCACGCTTGGCAAGCGTGTGATGGCTATCTGTCACGATTAGATGAGTAGTAAATACGACACATTATACGCTTGGCCTAGCGGCGACGGCTATCTTTCTTGTATGGTGGTTCTTGTTGAATACGGCACGTCGTACTGTTGGCCTAGCGGCGACGGCTATATTGCATGTAGGGGTGGTTCTTGTTGGCCCATTGGTCATGGTCAAACCTGATTTTAATAATTGATCAAACTCTGTCTCGATATACGGAGCTACTCAGATGTTTACTTAAGACGTTTTGGACACTTGGATACTGATCAAGGTCAGATATCTACTCAGTTCAAGACCGAAGCTATGTTTACCACTCGAAACTGTATTTCTTTATGTAATGTAACTTTTACTTTTATTGAGTCTTGGAATATATTGTTCACCGAGTCGTACTGGCAAATAGGCTATCCAAAGTCATTTTTAAAAATGACCTATTTTTTTGAAAAACATCTCTTATTTACAAAAGCTTCTGAAGGATTTTAAAAAGCCCAAAAATCACTTTTGAAAAACCCTGACCAAACCTGACAGAACTCGGCCCGGGTTCGGCCAGAGTTCGGTTAGTGACCGTTTGATTTTCGAACGTTTGAAAAACTTGGTCTCCCTTCGATTGCAGATTGTTACGAAGAGTTCTGTCTGAATTCTACCTGAATTCTGCCAGAGTTCTGCCTTTGGAAAAACTATAAATAGAGAAGAATTCTGATCATTTTAAATCACTCATTCACTTTCATCTCTTCTCTTCTAAGCTTATGTTTCTTTCTAAAGAGTTCTAAAAAGCTTTTATTTTCAAATCCCAAGCCAGTTACAATTCTCTAGTCAATTTGTCGGTACGGTGCGCTCTAGAAGATTTCAGAGAAATTGCAATCAGAGGCTTGATTGAGGAAAGACTCTTCAAAATTGAAGTTGGTCGAGTTCTTCGTATCAAAGCTCGTGTCTATAGAAGTTGCAAGAACTTCGTATGAAAACTTGCAGGATTTTCCAATAGTGGATTCAACTGGTAGCTAGAGTTCTTCGGACTGGATTAGTCCTCACAAGAGGGAAACAAGTATATATCGCTGTGTTTGCATTTGCTTTCTGATCTCATTTCTTTTACAGTTATTTTTTATGATTATTAATTTAATTCAGTGATCCTACTGCTAATAAGTTTTTAATTAGTAATATTCCGCTGCCTACTCTATTCACCCCCCTCTAGAGTATTCTGTTTTACGACTTTGTTCCTACAATTGGTATAAGAGCGGGTTATACAGGTAAAACAAGGTAAAATTGCAGTTATATTCAATTACTCTTAATTGCTATGTAAATCATAGTATGACACATGACAACTGTAAAATTCACAAGTGAAGGCCAAGCCACAAATAGACCTCCCCTATTTGACGGCACAAACTACACTTATTGGAAAACACGGATGAGTTTCTTCTTAAAATCTCTTGATTTTGACTTATGGTCTATTGTTATTGATGGCTAGAAAAAGCCTCCCCGTATTACTGTTGAGGGAGCTTTAGTTGATAAACCCCATGATAAATATACTGAGGATGAAAAGAAAAAGGCCAGTTTTGACGCACGTGCTATTAACGCTTTATTTTATGCTTTAGACAGAACTGAGTTTAACAGGGTGTTGACTTGCATAACATCGAATGAAGTGTGGAAACTTCTCGAAGTAACCCACGAAGGAACAACACAAGTCAAGGAGTCAAAGATCAGCAGACTTACTCAAGAGTACGAGGCGTTCAAGATGAAGCCAAATGAATCCGTCACTCAGATGTTTACGAGATTCTTGGATATTGTAAATCCTTTGTCTTCATTAGGCAATTAATACAGTAACCATGAGAAGATTCGTAAACTTCTACGAGCTCTTATGTAGAACTGGATTCCAAAGGCTACAACAATCGTTGAAGGAACCGACCTCTCAACAATGTCTCTGGAAACACTCATGGGTAAGCTACTCACTCACGAGTTGGAACTTCAAGACTTTAAAGATACTACACCAAAGGAGAAGTCAGAGAAGTCGATCGCTTTCAAGGATCAACATAGAAGAACTGTCGAAGATGATTCTGACGACAATGAATCTGACTCTGAAGATCAAGCTCTTCCAGTAAGAAAATTCAAGAAGTTCATGAGATTCAACAGAAGAACAAAAGACAGCAACAGCAACAACAACGAGAAAGATCCTATTTGCTACGGATGTAAGAAGAAAGGACATATAAAGAAAGATTGTCCAACAACATCATCATCAACAAGAAAAAGCAGCAAATATGATAAAGGCTACCTAAAGAGATCTATATCAAGAAAGTACGCTAATACAAGCATATGGCATGAGAGCAAAGCCAGCAACTCAGAAGACGAACAATCGGATGACGCTGCAAATATATGCTTGATGGCTTGCGACCAGGTAACCACTAATCCTCTGTTTGATCCTATGATTTCACCTTTGAGCAACTAGGAGAGGCTTTCAGTGACCTGTTAAATGACTACAGAAAACTGCGTAGCAAATATGAAACCTCTAAGAAGGTACCTAAAGAGTACAAAGGTGAGATCGGAAGACTTACCGACCAACTAGCTTATGTTAGAAATAATATTTCTTCTATTGAGTTTGGTGAGCTTTCTTCTATTAAGCTGTTATTACACGAGACTACCAAGTTATCCGAAGAAAAAGACTATACTATCATCCAGCTAAAGGAAGACCTATCTAAGGAGAGAAAGAGTCGCCAGTGTGCACAAGTCAGAATGGAAACACTAACATCTGACTATACTAGATTATATGATACCTCCAAAAAGTTGGAAATTAGTTTAGAAAAACGGCCTGAAGTTGCTGCTTCCTATTCTAACACGTGTCAATTACCGAATCATCGGAACACACCCAAACCAAACACTGTCAGACCAAACCAGACCGAACCACTGCCCAAGAAGACTAATAGGCATGCATTTTTCTATACTAGGAAACCAAAACCTACCAATCATGCACCTCATATAACTTTTAACACTCAACATACAAAATGTCATTATTGTGGCCTTATTAGTCATATATCCTCTGCATGTAGAATCAAAAAGTTAGTAGATTTAAATATTTGTGCATGGATACCAAAGACTAACATGTCAGGACCCTACAAGAAATGGGTACCAAGAGTTTCATCTGCAAACTGTTTTGTAGGTGGGACGCCCTTTACATGCTAGAAGCAAATGGATCCTCGACAGCGGTTGCTCATGGCACATGGCCGGTGATGCATCATTATTTGCAACACTGTCAAAGAAGAATAAATAAGGATACATCTCCTTCGGTAATAATTTGAGATGGTACATAATCGGTATCGATGACATTGGTAAGGCTCCCTACCCTGTGATTAAAAATGTTTGTCTAGTTACCGAGTTAAAACATAATCAGCTCAGCATAAGCCATTTAGCTGATCACGGTTATGGCATTAACTTCGTCAAAGACAAATGTATTATAGTTGATAGCTCAATTGGCAGTACTATCTTTGAAGGTATCAGGGAAAACATATATGTTTTCTATCTATTAGAAGATGCTAACAAGGCAGGTAGATGCTTGATGGCCAAGAGCATTAAGAGTCGACTTTGGCATATGAGGATTGGTCGTGCAAATATGGACACAATTTTAAAACTATCCACAAAGAAGTTGGTTCACGGCTTACCGGACATATCTTTCAAAAAGGATACGGTATGCAGTGAATATGAAAAGAACAAAGCTACCCGATCCGTCTTTAAGTACAAAAACGTTGTAAGTACCACTAGACCTCTACAATTATTGCATATAGATTTATTTGGACCTAGTAGAATTGCTAGTCTAGGTGGTAAGTTATATGCATTTGTCATTGTAGATAATTTCTCTAGATGCACGTGGGTATATTTTCTTGCACGCAAGAACGATGCTTTGTCAGAATTTGTCACCTTTTACAAGAAAGTACAGAATGAAAAATGTTTCATGATTACTCGCATTCGTAGTGATCATGGCAGCGAATTTGAGAATGCAGAGTTCAAGCAATCCTGTGACACACACGGTTATTTGCTGGAGTTTTCCTGTTCTAGGACTCCACAACAAAATAGAGTTATGGAACGTAAGAACAGGACTCTATCTGAAATGGCTAGAGTAATGTTGAACCAGTTTAGTCTACCTAGATATTTTTGGGCTGAAGCTGTCAATACAGCGTGCTATATTCTCAATAGGATTCTGATTCGACCAATATCGAAAAAGACTCCCTATGAGTTATGGTTTGATAGAACACCCACTGTTTCATATTTCAAGATATTTGGTTGTAAATGCTTTATTCTTAATACTAAAGACAACCTGAGTAAATTTAATGAAAAGCCGATGAAGGTATCTTTTTAGGTTATGTGGCAAAGAACAAAGGGTACATAGTCTTCAATAAGAGAACCATGATCATCGAAGAATTAATTAATATCAAGTTTGATGAACTAAATCAACATTCAGTCGATGACGATAATGAAGACGTAAGTACACCAAGTACAGCTACTGCAAAACCTTTACACAAAGATGTAGAACCTTTACACCAAGCACCAGTTGAGTCTTCAAGCAAATCACATATAGAACCAGAAGCCAGAACCAGCAATCCTGAGGATATGCCAAAAGAGATGAGATTCTTGGCAGATCATCTAAAGGACTTGGTAATTGGTGAGATTACCAAGGGTGTAAGTACTCGTTCCTCTAATAAAGATATAGCTTCCTGTGTTGCTTTTATCTCACAGCTTGAACCCAAAAACATTGAAGAATCATGTAGTGATATTTTTTGGTTAGATGTTATGCAAGAACAATTAAACCAATTCGAACGGAATCAAGTTTGGAAACTTGTTCCCAAGCCTATTGATCATCCGGTCATTAGCACCCGTTAGGTATTCCCAAACAAACTGAACGAGAATGGTTTAGTGACTCATAATAAGGCTCGACTCGTAGTTCAAGGATACAATCAAGAAGAATGTATCGACTACGACGAGACTTATGCCCCAGTTGCGAGATTAGAATCCATTCGCATGTTATGTGCATTTGCATATTTTTATAATTTCAAATTATTTTAAATGGATGTTAAAAGCGCATTTTTAAATGGTTTTATAAAAGAAGAAGTTTATGTAGCTGAACCTCCAGGTTTTACTGATTTCAAAAATTTTGATTATGTTTTCAAGTTGAAGAAAGCTTTATATGTTTTTAAACAAGCCCCTCGTGCTTGGTACGATCGTCTAAGCGCTTTTCTACTTGATAACGGTTTTTCAAAGGGAAAGGTTGACACTACACTATTTATAAAATCTTTGAATAGCAATCAACTTTTGATTCAAATCTATTTAGATGATATTATTTTTGGATCCACTGATGAATCTCTTGTCAAGAATTTTTAAAGTATATGCAGAATGAGTTTGAGATGAGCATGATGGGAGAGCTGAAATTCTTTCTCGGACTGCAAATCAAATAAACCAACAATGGGACGTTCATAAGTCAAGCAAAGTACACAAAAGATTTATTAAAGAAGTTCGACCTGGAAGCAGTCAAACCACTTAGTGTAGAAAGATAAAAAAATATGGAGTTCATGCGGATTACAAATTGCCGCATAGATAGTTCGGGCAAAACAGGCCCGCGCATAAAGGACATCCATATAACTGTTCAAAGCCGCATACAGCACATCGATGAATAGCTGTAGAAGGAAAATATACGACCAAGGAGGAGCAGTTCGACTGACAAAACTGACAAGTACTGGCAAAAGTATGACAGTTCTGACACTTTGACAAGAAAGATAAGACGTGAGACGTCGCCCAAAAGCAGGGTTCGTACGCCTCCATACGGCCAAAGGAGCGTCATCCAAGCCGCATGAACCTCATGCGGCCCAGCTTATGTGGCCCCAAAGTTTCCAAACTCCATGCAACTGTGATCAGGGCCGCATGAGTCTCATGTGACCCCACAAGATCAAAGACTGAGAACACCATACGCAACGGGACATGTGGCAATCTGATCGATTCCTTAACCACCCAGATTTGCTGCAACAAAATCCCAACAAACCGACAAATGGCAGCACGAGAGCGGGTCTTTGCGTGCCAACCAGCCACGTGGCCGCAAACCGACCATGTGGCTCAAAATCTATCCTATTATAAATAGCAGGGTGCCACTCCCCTATAATGGCGAGAAACCTTCAAGAGAAAAGCAATATCTTTACGAGCTAGAGACTGTATCAGATAGTCCACGGAGTAAGGCAGAGTTTATAGCACTTTCCCGAGCCTCCACCGTCACCCCCCAGAATCAAAACTAAACAATTTTACTTAGATTATGTTCTAGGCTTTCTTTCTAGGCTCTTCTTTGTACAAGTGAGTTTGTAATCAATTCCAGTGTTCTGTAATACATATTGTTGATTTTTATGGCAAATACGATGACGACTCTGCTGGGGACATCATTCTCTTCCGATGAGAAGTTGGTGATGCAATCTGATGCGTCCAAGCTCGGCTTAATACTGCAGATGCTTGTGGTCTGCTTCGACCAATAAGCCTTCGAAGAATTGCTCTCTGAAGGGAGAGCCAGCCCGTCTCAGAAACGAGCCAACCCGAAAAGGACTCGCAAGGCGTCGATGCGCAAAATTATTTCCTCCGACCAAGTTCTCGAAGAAGCTCCTTCTACAGCCCCAGACGGTGACCAGAACTCTCCTATGGCTTTGTTTCTGACCGCAGAGGATCTCACTGTCCCCAAATCCAGCAGAGAAAAATACTACGATGCTGAGTTTTTGGGGGCACAAAAGAACTCTATACGGACAAAGAGGAGGCTGCAGAGAGAAGATGGGCAGTCTGCCCATGCAACAGCCAAATTTGGCCGTATTTAGATAACTCATACGGCAGCCAACTCCCACTACAGAAAGATGATTCATGCGGCAACCAGCTCTAGCCGTAAGAAGATGGGCCATGCAACGACCAATCCTGCCCACAGATAGGACGTCTCATGCGGCCCTGTCAGAAGCCCTGTGTTCGACCGCCTCTCATAGGGGCCCGACGCCATACGGCCCATTAAAGATGTAGTATGTATCGGTCTGGACTCTTTTTACTATGCGCCTTCGGGCGCTGAGTCAAAAAGGTCTAGGGCAGTGGAGGCTCAACCAGCCCAGTCAACTGTCCAAGTTGCTGACTATCAATGGCCCCGTTAACCGTTACACGGGCTTCTGATGGAAAATCTCCCTCTAAAGATCCAGAGCAAGTACTTTTACTATCCATGGATCAGGGAGCAAACATGATGCCTAAGCACCCCTGCGCTCGGGATTCCCGAGTTCACAAATTTGGTGCAAAGGCAGAGCAACTTCCTACCGACTTACGTGACATGATTACTCACAAGCGCAAGACGGCAGCATCAACATGCAGCGAGTCCCTCTCGGGGTATCATTGTACTCAGTTCATCATCAACTGCTGTTGCAACAAATTAGCAGTACCTGAAGATCGACAGTCAATTTTCCAGTGACTGTAGCAGCCAGCACCTGTCCGATAGGTGCAAATTCTAGGGGACGAAGAGTTTTCTTTTGCCTTCTGTAACTCAACTAAAAAAGTTCATTCTGGTAAGGGAGGAAAGAAGATAGGCTCTTCCAACCCGGCCATCTCGGCCAGTATTGCAAGAAGACCCTCATCTGGGGGGTTTCCTTCAACCAGAGGGGGTGTCGATTTAGGCACTCGATCCAAGAAGAAGCTTCTGGCACTCGGAGGTGCACCTCCACCCACCTTGAGAGTAGATGAATCTGGGGGTAGCAGCCCTCTCAATGTATGCAACAACCCGGTGTACCGTGAGCATGTACAGGGGGTAGAGATCCCCCAGAACTCTTCAACAGAACCAGATTTCCCTGAAGGCCACCTCTTTCACCAAGACGATACGGCTTCCTGCACACGGGGTAGCACTCCTACCGAGTCTGACGAAGATGATATTCTGGCATGTCCTGACAATTTCTCTATACAAGGGTACGGCATCGAGAGTACCTCTGCTATAATCCCTTCAACCTATAACCACGTGAGGACGGTCTTTATGACTGACGACGATCATGAAGCACCTTCCGAACGACAACGGCTAGAAGTGCTCGGGGACAAGATCAAAGCCGCCTTGCCAGCTCAACCAGCGAGGACGCCCGGACAAGCAAGCTTGGGACCCGTCGTCAACACGGACGCCAATACGATTGCCGCACCTTTGGGTGATGATCCCGTAGAACCATCCGTTCCTTCAGCTGCAGATAAAGCCAAGGAGGCAAGGAGGAAAGTCCAGGAGCTTTGGGCGATGTTTAATGCCCGAGACACCTCTTGGGATCTCAGAATACGACAGCTATATCCAGTCGAATGGAGGGATGTACCTTTTCCACCATGGTACAAGCCGTTCCATATCGATTATTATGATGGAAAGACCTCTCCTTGTCTGTACATGACTTACTTTGAAGTCACCACTGACCACTTGCCGCATAGTGATGCCATCCGCACACGATTATTCATCGGAGCCCTGGAAGGGATCGCGTTCGACTGGTACCACAATCTCTTCGACAACTGTATCCATTCTTTCGACGGCTTTAAGCATATGTTCCTGGAGAGATTCTACGAAGTGGGGCATGACGTGACAATGTCATCTATTATGGACGTCGTTCAGGGAGAAAGGGAGCTGACGAAGAACTATATCGAGCGGTTCTGCCAAACCGTGATGAGATTGCCTCAAGGCAATCCCGAGAGTTCCCTAATTGAAATTTGCCAGAAGAAGCTGCTCCATGTAATTAGCCTCTGGATGGGCGACGATCAGTTCAGGGATTGGACAACCTTCATCATAAGTGCTACCAATGCGGAAGCAAAATTGAAGAAGGCTCGCCAGCTGGGGTTACACATCCCAGACGGAGAAGATGAGGACAGACGTCCTGGTCCCGTCTTCCGTAACAACAACAGTGGCACCACCACCAACCGGGACAACAAGGGCAAACAGGCCATGGTCACTGATGCGACTCAGAAGCCTGAGCAAAAACAGACGGAAGGTTAGTGGCCCAGGATCAACTACTCATTCGAAGATAGTCATGTCAAACCTATCTTTGATATGCTCTTATAAGGGGGTAGGATCCAGCTCCCGCCACCAAGACGCGAGCCCCAAGCAGCAGAAATGGAGGACCCGAAGTACTGTCACTTCCACTGCTATGTCCATCATGCCACCCAGGATTGCTTCCAAATGAAGCGGTACATCCAGAGTCTTATCGACTCCAAAGCTCTTTCGATAGACTTTGAAAAGGTTACCGTGGCAGCAAACATGGTATCTATTCAGTTCGGCGACTTTTCTCCAACAAGCACTCCAGACGGGGTAATACCTGTCTCCCGGGCAACGATGGAGGTTACTAACCTTCCACCCGCCCGGAGCCAGACATCTGGATTGGTACCCCTCACTACATCGCGAGGAGAGATCATGTGGGTACACCCAGACTTAGTGCCCGAAGTTACCTAGGGGTGTCATCTCCTCCCAGCAAGAAGAAGGGCAGGAAGTCTAGAGTCTGCCACACAATTTCAGCCGAAGCTGAAGAAGCTGCAGATGTTGTTACCCGGTCTGGAGCACAAGTCCAGCCTGTGTGGGATAGTCCAGCCGAAGATCCTCAGCCAGCAGCGTTGCTTCCCTCTGATGTTCCAAGGCCATCTCAGCCCTCTACTGGCGGACAAGTCCAAAACAAAAGAAACTCGCTTCGATAGGCCACTCCGCAATGATGTACCTCAGGGACTAGATAAACCTTACAACTTTGATATATTAGCACAATTGGCTAATATGCCAGCAAAGTTGTCGCTATATGAGCTCCTAAGGCTCTCCAAGGATCTTCGTGTCGCATTAAGCGAAGCATTCTAGAATGCCGATGCCTACTTAGCCCAGGTCAAGCCTCCAGAGGAAGATCCGCCAGCAGATCTATAAGACGGCGGTAGCATAGATGCAGTACCTAACATCGTATTTACTTAGCAGGACATGTTGATTAAGACCAACTTGCATGATCGCCCCTTATACTATACTGGATACATCGGCGACATCAAGGTGGATCGGATGCATATCGACCCGAGATCGTCAATAAGCATCATCCCGAAAAGCCTGCTCGAACTTCTTGGCATCCCTATCCACCGGCTAGCAGCAACCAACACAGCCATTAGCGGGTTTAACTCAGGGAGAAGCTATCCCCTAGGGAAAATTTGGTTGAAGTGCCAGATTGGTGACTTGACGACGGAAGTTACCTGCTACATCATAGATGCAGACACCTCCTACAATATCCTCCTGGGACGTCCGTGGATACATGACTATATGATCGTGCTATCCACCCTTCACTAGTGTTTAAAATATGTCAGTAAACACGGTTCCGTGAAGATCGAATTCGCTGACATTGCCACTTCGAAAGGGTTGAATCTTATTACTCATCAGAGGCTTCTCTATATGACGAATTCAGAAAACACATAACGGACGAGCCGAAGGCCATTACAGGGCCAGAAGAATCCTTGAGAATCCGTCTCCAACCCCGCAAACTAGGAAGGGCTGTACCCCTTGTCGCAACCTTACATAAGGAGGTGCTCAATTCTTCTGTCAAACCGGCGCAGTCGGAGCCAATGATCATCCGTCTCCCGAGATCCAGCCAAGAGCCAAAACCTGCTTTAGGACCAATGGTGATCCGGCTGCCAAGGTCCGATCAAAGGCAACAGGAAAATACGAAGCCCTCAATAGAACCAATGGTAATTCGATTGCCAAAATTTGCTCCATGGCGACCAGAAGACACAAAATCCCTTGCCGAGCCGATGGTCATCCATCTTCCCAAGACGAGCCAGCAGCCAAGTGTTGATCCAACACTCCCAGGCAGATCAATACCTCAAGCAGAACCCTTGGTGGTCAAGTTACCCAATATAGCGGCCCAAATTCCGATCTAGCATGGGGTAGCCAAGGAAGACAGAGAACTCGCCAAATATGTGGTTACACAGGCGGATAGCCCCTCTCCTGATAATGTAATCCCGGTGGACAAGATTCCTTATTTTATCAATAAGAGGCTGCCGTTAACTATTCTGAGTATGATAAGCCTAATCGAACGTATGCTACACGGGACTGTCTGGATGTTAGCCTGCACACACAGGTAATAGCTGTCCATACCCCAAATCGACTTGCTCCTATAAAAGGCGCTTATTTTCCAGTCTCAAACAGAAGAGGATGGGATCACACAATCATCTTTGGCCGAGAAGAAGGTCCTCAATCTTTCACGCAACAAGAGTCCGACCTTGGACCCGAGACTGGAAGACTACCGCTCTACATATATAGTCCTCAAGCCAAGTACTTCATGCAAAAGCAGGGGTATGACATGGAGACTACTCCGGGTCTTAATTATGGCAGTGGTCGACGATTACCTCTACAGCCGCCGGTACCGGTAGGGAAGCCTCAGGATCATTATCACTAATCCAAACGTGGCCTCGGGTATGTTACTCCACCCACAACATCCGAAAGTTCTGATATAGAATGCGAGTGGCACTCCCATTCGTCTGAGTCACCTACTTACGACTTCGATAGCAGTATTGGGGATATATTCAGACAGACATTATCTGCCAACATGACATCCGCTGATGTCGAAGAAGAAGACGAAGACCTACTTGAACCTCTTGAGTTGGAGCCGTGGGTCCAGCAACTAGATGCACAATAGAAGAAATGCTTCGAACTTCGTGATCCTCCGACTGAAGATGAGGTTATGCAAGTCAACCTCGGCAATGAATCCTCTCCAAAGCCAACCTTCGTCAGCAAAAGTCAGACAAATGACGAGTGGGAGTCGTTGTTACAACTCGTCAGAGAATACATCGACGTTTTTGCTTGGAGCTATGAAGACATGCCAGGGATGAACCTCAAGATTACACTCCATAAGCTCAACATCTATCCGAACGTAAAACCAGTCAAGCAACAGCAGCGACGATTTTGTCCAGATGTCATGAATTCCATCGAGGCGGAAGTGAACAAACTAATAGCTAGCGATTTCATCCGTGAAGAGCAGCACCCAGACTGGGTAGCCAACGTGGTGCCAGTCATCAAGAAGAATGGAAAAATTCAAATCTGTATTGATTTTCGCAATCTCAATACGGCATACCCTAAGGATGAATTCCCTCTTCCGATCACCGGTATAATGATCGATAATACGTGCGGCTTTGAGCGCATGTCCTTTATGGATGGCTTTTTGGGATACAATCAAATCAAGATGGCTCCCGATGATGAGAAGCATATATCGTTCCATACGCCGATCGGCGTATATTGTTATACGGTCATGCCCTACGGCCTGAAGAATGCCGGTACAACATATCAACGGGCTATGAGTGTCATCTTCAGAGATCATTTGCGCAAGACGGTGGAGTGTTACGTAGACGACATCACCGTCAAGTGCCGCTCCAAAAGCGATCATTTACATGACTTGAGAACAGTGTTCGACCACATGCGGGCGTACAACCTGAAGATGAATCCTACCAAGTATTTTCTGGGGGTGTCCAGTAGAAAGTTCTTAGGCTTTGTCATTACTTCCCACGACATTCACATAGATTCCGACAAGACAAAAGCAATCCTGGAGATGAACCCACCAAAGAACCTCCACGAACTTTACGACCTTCAGGGAAGACTAGCCTATATCAGGAGGTTTATATCTAACCTCTCGGGACGATGCCAACCCTTCACTCAACTCATGAAGAAAGGTGTCTCCTTTGTATGGAACGAGGAATGTCAGCGCGCCTTTGATGATATTAAGGAGTACCTGATGAATCCGCCAGTTCTCGTAGCCCCGGTCGCCGGAAGGCCCTTCCAGCTCTATGTACGGGTGATGGAACATTCCCTTGACGCTCTGCTAGCACAAAATAATGATGCAGGACACGAATTTACTATCTCAGCTGGATGATGGTAGGACATGAACATAGGTACACTGCCGTGGAGAAGGAGTGCCTCGCCCTAGTGTTTGCTATTCAGAAAATACGGCACTATGTGACAGGGTAGACCATCCATGTGATTTTGCGAGTCAGCCCCCTCAGGGTTTTCATGACCAAGCCAGGTGCACTCAGTTTTTGTCTAGCCACCTGGGCGATACTACTATCCCCTTATGATATGGTTTTTGTTCCGCAGAAAGATATCAAGGGTCAAGCCCTCGCTGACTTTCTAGCAGCCCATCCAGGCTCAAAAACAGCCAGAATTTACGAAAAAATTCTAGATGAAGTCGTCGCCTCGAACATAGCTTCACACAATGCCATTTTGTGGATGTTCTTCGATGGTGCTTCGAGAACGGGGCCACAAGGTGATATCGTCTCTGGATTCGGGGTGGTATTAATTTCTCCCTTCGGACTAGTAGTCAATCGGGCGTATTCTTTTACAGAACCCTATTTGAACAACGTAGCCGAATATAACGCTCTAGTCATTGGACTCCAACTCACGAAAGAAGTAGGAATCAGATACCTGGAAGCTTATGGTGACTCACAATTGGTTGTTAACCAGATCCGAGGTACATACGAGGTTCACAATGAGGACCTGATTCCCTATTATCAGGAGAAAATGGCCATCATTACAACCTTGGAGGGATTCTTTATAGAGCACGTTCCTAGACTTTAAAACATCAAAGCTGATGCCCTGGCCGGCCTCGCCGCTTCCTTGGCACTCCCAAATAATGCTCATCATCTAGTCGATATAATAGGCCATGAACTGGTCTGCCCCAGGGACAATCTTCAATTGAGTATGAGTTGCTCCGCCCAGATAACGAACGACGTACAAGACTGGAGATGCCCACTCATCGACTTTACGGTCTATGGAATTCTGCCAGAGAATGTGTAGGAAGCTACCTCAATTAGAAGACGCTCCCTCAGATTTTTCTACGATACCGAGATGAAAATATTATATCGGCGATCCTATGATGGGCTACTACTAAGATGCCTGTCAAATGCAGAAGCCAAAAAAGCCCTGCGTGAAGCTTATAACGGTACTTATGGGGCTCACCAACCTGGCCCAAAATTACAAGATCTCCTTCGTCGGATGGGTTATTACTGGCCCACAATGGTCGTGGATGTAGTTGATTATGCAAAAAAGTGCAAAGCTTGCCAGATCCATTCATATTTCATACATCTTCCATCTGAATTCTTGCACCCAACAATAGCCTCTTGGCCATTCGAAGCATGGGGAATGGACGTCATTGGGCCAATCACCCCGCCGTCGTCTAGAGGGCATCAGTTCATACTAGCAATCACCGATTACTTCTCCAAATAGGCAGAAGTTGTTCCATTGGCAGAGGTCAAGACATCGAACGTGATCAGCTTCATAAAATATCACGTCATATACCGTTTTGGACTACCCCGGAGGATTATCCACGACAATGGTCTGCAGTTTGCAAGCCACACTTTCTATCGATTTTGTGGTAAGAATTGGATCCAGAACATGGTGTCGACAGCATATAATCCTTCGGCCAATGGTCTGGCTGAAGCATTCAACAAAACTATAATCAAGCTCCTTAAAAAGTTCGTGTCTGCAAAAACACACGACTGGAATAAAAAGCTTGGTGAGTGCCTATGGGCGTATCGGACGACGATTCAGACGGCTACAGGAAACACATCGTTCTCCTTGGTCAACGGAAGCGAGGCAGTCATCCCTAGGAAACTCAGATCCTCTCACTTCGAGTGGCCCACACCTACTGGTTAACGGCAGACGATAACTACCGCCGACGGCTACAGGAATTAGAAGCATTAGATGAGGAGCGTTTACAGTCTCAACAAAGCATAGAGCTCTACCAAGTGCGCATCTCTTAGGCTTTCAACAAGAAAGTCAAGCAGAGGATATTCCAAGTGGGCGATCTTGTCTTGGCCATTCGCAGACCAATGGTCATGACTCACAAGACCCCCGACAAATTCCAGCCTAAGTGGAAGGGTCCGTTCGTCATCGAGACTGTATTCTCCAACGGCGCATACCGCCTCGCAAAACAAAATGGAGACTTGCTCATAATGCCCATCAACGGTAAGTTCCTCAAGAAATATTATGTCTAAACGACACCTTCCAACTATCTCTCGGATTGTGAGTTATATACCCACAGGTATCGCTGAACTTACACTCTGACTTCAAATCTCCCAGATTGTTGAGTTACGTACCCTCAGGTACCACTGAACTTACTCTCTGATTACCCTGAATGAATTCTCTTGGTCGTGTCTATCTACCCCCGGTCATAGCTTTTCTACCACCAAGAACTTCCCTCAAAATCTATTGCCCGTACCACCGGTGCGCAGATGGGTAATAGGTCCATACAACTTATCTCAATCTATTACTCGTACTACCAGTACACAAAAAGGGTAACAGGTCCACAAAATTTCCCAACGGAAAAAACAACCACGTCCATATTAACTCTGAGTTGTTTTCCCGTCCACCACAAACAAATCACCCAATGCATAGAACTCCCACGTTGATAGCACCTCTGAGTTGTTCTGTGTATTCCTATCATGCCTACCTCTAACATGTCCTCATTACCTCTGAGTAGGAAGGCTTTGTTTTGACCCGTATTTTCCACGTCCTCATTACCTCTGAGTAAATACGTTGGTTTCCTCTCGACTTATTATCAGTACTCGCATCGCCAGTACACAAAAATGATGATAAGTCTAAAAAATTATCCTAATCTATTACTCACACCGTCGGTGTACCAAAGAGTAGTAGGTCCACAAAATATCATTCAAATCTATTTGCTCGCATTTTCAGATGCACAAAAGGGCAATAGGTCCACAAAAATCCTCTAGTGGGATGTCCTTTACAAATGTTGTATTAGGCCCTCTAGTACAAGCACCACAAATTACCACAAATAGGATGGAGTGAACACACTCTGTTTATCCAAATCAGTTACATTCATAGGACTATACCTCCAATAAAGGATTGCAAAAATAGCAAAACGCAAGCCACAGCTATAGACAGTCGAAAATTCAGAGGTAGATACAAACGTTTAATTATATATACTTCCAGAAACTACAAGTACATGGTAGCTCATGGATCCCTGCAGTCAAAGATCATAGCCGTGCTGAGGTATGTACCACTCCCTTAGCCATTTCGCATAGGAAAGATCTATTCGACCAGAGTCTTCGGCAGGGGTAGTAGGGACAGAACTTCCGATACTACCGCATTCAGACTTGGGCTCCTCCTTGAGAGCAATCCCCTCCCCGATGGACGCTAGTTCTTCTTTCACCTCAAACGGTGACTCTGTTTTGATGAAAGAAGACAGCACCTCCTCCTTCACAGTGGTCGCAGCCTTTAGCACGGATGCTACAAAAAATCAAAGAAGAGGAAATAGTCAGATAACAAAGAACTCTGTTATGCAGCCTAGCTAGTCAGACAGTCTAGCCAAAACAGAACTCATACAGTCCACAGTTATGACGCCGGCTTCATGAAGCACTCATACAGCATTTATACAGCTCAGTCTTTATCATGCGGCTCAGTCATGAAAAACTCATGCGGCCCAGGGCGATCATACGACCGTATCTTACGGTATTTATGTGACCCAACCATAAAGTGCTCATGCGGCACCTATGCGGCTCGGTCGTGAAAAGTTCATACAGATTCATCTTGAAGAACTCAGCCAGTTCAAGTTCGAATAAGCAGCGGTTATGCGACCCAGTCTATGCAGCACTATCGTATAGAACACATGTGGTCCAGACGAGATAGGGCATACATCGACCAAGCAGAGACAGAATATAACAGCCCCACGCAAAAATTTTTAGTCAACATCTGCTCACCATCCTTAACCTTAGGAGAAGGTTGCACATCGGAATAAATGGAAGGAGCGTCTACCACTCTGAACGGAGAAGCAAGTCTCTCCCCTTTGGCCGCCACCCCGATCGACTTAGAAGCTTTTGGAGCCATAGCGAAAAGTATAAGGAGGAGAAGGTGAAAGAGGAAAGACTCTCTCTGAATGACCCCTATTTATAGAGTTACTGAAGAGAGACTCTTCGATTCTCAAGATCACTTAAGAAAGGGGCGATGTTTGGGGACTTTATCCCTAGTAACCGTCGAGCGTCTCTTCGGTTTGCGAGATCATTAAAGATAGAGCCGACGTTTAGGAACTTTATGCCCAGTAACCGTCGGCTTCATCTCGAAAATAGATCCACAACCAAGTCAGGAGAATTAAATACAGCAGTGACAGTTGGCAGACTCTCTGCGATGCAAGGCGTCCCTGCGACTCAAGATTTGTTCTGTGACTTAGGATCCCCCTGCGGCTCAGTATTTCTCTGTAACTCAAGTTAAAAAATCACTTCCAGCAAACATGAAGACTCCCTACGGCTTGGCATATTTTTCATGCTTCTTATTCAAAGTATTCCAAATTTGTAATTTGGAAACTTTGAAAGGGGTCTTGTAGAAACATGAAAAATATGGAGTTCATGCGGATTACAAATTGCCGCATAGATACTTCGGGCCAAACAGGCCCGCATGAAGGACAACCGCATAACTGTTCCAAGCCCCATGCAGCCCATCGATGAACAGCTGTAGAAGGAAAATATACGACCGAGGGGAGCAGTTCGACTTACAAAGCTGACAAGTACTGGAAAAAGCATAATAGTTCTGACACTTTCACAAGAAAGATAAGACGTGAGATATCGCCCAAAAGCAGGGTTCGTACGCCTCTATGCGGCCAAAGAAGCATCATCCAAGCCGCATGAACCTCATACGGCCCAGCTTATGCGGCCCCAAAGTTTCCAAACTCCATGTAACTGTGATCCGGGCCGCATGAGTCTCGTGTGACCCTACAAGATCAAAGACTGAGAACACCATACGCAACGGGACATATGGCAATCTGACCGATTCCTTAACCACCCAGATTTGCTGTAACAAAATCCCAACAAACCGACAGATGGCAGCCAGAGAGTGGGTCTTTGCGTGCTAACCAGCCACGTGGAAGCAAACCGACCATACGGCTCAAAATCCATCCTATTATAAATAGCAGGGTGGTGACTCAACCTGCTCAACTACTCCTGACACAAACTCAACTAAACCTGAAGAGATCAACAGGTCCTTAGAGGACTAGCAAGATACATAAAAATGAGCCTTTCTAACAGTTTATTATGCATGGAGAAAAATACAGAATAAATAAGTAAAACTAAACAATGAATAAACACGAATCTGTACACTATCTACACATAAATGAACTACTGGAGAAGAATAAGAGGACACGATAGCACGATATCAACGGATAGCCAAATCGAATACTCAAACCCTCGCCCCTAGTGTGGACTTGTAGGTTTGATCAAACTACTAGCCCTCGCCCCTAGTATGGACTCGCAAGCTACCATCACCCTCGCCCCTAGTGTGGACTCGCAGGTTAGCATCACCCTCGCCCCTAATATAGACTCGCAGGTGTGGACCAATAACTATTAACCCTCGTCCCCAATGTGGACTCGAAGGTTAGCTTAAGACACAGATAACTACTAACCCTCGTCGTTATTATGGACTCGCAGGTTAGCTTCAAAATTTTAAGACAAGGAGGAATAGCAGTTCAGTTCATGACTTCTCGACCCACGGCACAACTCAATCAAGGCTCAAATAAATACATCCAATAAGGCACAGCTAACTGTAAACACGGTCTATATAGCAATGATACAAATATACAAACATGATATGAAAGATACATGTCAATAATATGAGAAAAATTCGATAATAATAAAAATACAGTGCATGTAAATAAAGCTGTGTAGAAAGGCAATATATACTATATTGGGTCCTGAGCTGCTGGTAAGGTTTTGATACAATTTTCGAATCCAGTTAACCTATTAAAGGTGTTACCAAGTCAATATGCAATTGGGTTCAAGGATTTAACAAATTTCTTAAATATTAGTCTTCTTGATCCATTGACTACCCCTTCTGGTTTGGATTTTATAGACTAGAACTAGTTAACTACCCTACTTGTATACTGGTATATGTCTATTTAATCCACCTACTTGTTAGTGCATGTGGTGTTAGAGAAAGATTCTCTATAGTTACATGTAGACTCCTATCTTTTATGATTACTGATACTTGAATTACTAACACCCCTTGCTACATGCCTTAACCAGTTTGTGAAAGCTTAGATATTCAGGTACCATGTCTTTACATATATGGTACACTCTGGCCTGGATCTACAGAGCTGTAGGGTGACTCCCTTAACCTGGGTACTATCAAGTTTGTAAACAAATTCTAAATCATGTTCTGGTGTCTACCTTACTTTATGGTTTGTGGGTGGTACTGCTATCTGTGGTATGAATTCATGGGTCCTATGTTACAGAAAATGGTGTCAGTGCTAGCTCATACACACAACTACCCTCCTCCAGTCTAATCCTAGGACCAAGATCACCTGGTATGGGTTTTTATGCCCACAGGGAAAAATACCATGTCAAAGTCCACAATGCATTAGGATTATTTCTGTATGGGTATCCATTGGATACAAGGACCTATTATTCACCCGCTATTAGGAATACTCCTAGACTTGGAAGAGCAATGTCACCTAAATTAACATTTCAGTCCAAGAAGCTGCACAGTAGGGGACTGAACATTAAAAGCACTCTAACAATCTGGGACAGATACAAACAAGTAGGCCTGGCCCTCTACTGTACTCCAACTCCCCTTTTAACCCTTATTTGACAGGTAATTGATAATATCTTTCTCTAGTGTCTACACCCTATTGTCAGTACAGGTAAGGTATACCTGTGTGTACTCTTAGAATAATACAACTGATGTGATTTCAGGACAATGCTGGATAAGGACCCGATTTTGATAGAGTGGCCTAATCATTCAAAATAGATGGCTGATACTTAAGGTTGTGTGGACTGACACTTAGAATATCAGTCAAAAGTACCTCCATACTCAAGAGCAGACACTCCCATGGCTGAGCATTCAAAAAGGAACACGAGAATTGAACAAAATATAGGCTACTATGGAGTTATCAGGTCAGATCAGAGGATGCCAAATATCCTAAATAATGTAGAATCATCACAAGCTATCTGATACTACACCGTGCATGATCTATAAGTCGGGCAATTTTTGAACTGAAAAATATATAGCAGATAAATCAAAATGGACATGTTGATCCCATGGTTACAAAGTAATGCCATAGTTAATTCTTAAAGACATTATCAGCTAACTAATGGGCAGTTCCCTGTATGAATAGGTTAGTACCTGGTCCTGTAGGCCATGTCCTGCGTTACTTTCCTGGTGTAATGTATAGGAGATGGACTCAAGGTTTGTAGTGGTTTTCAAGGTCAGTATTGACAGGATGTTGTACTTTTCTCTATGAGCTCTATATGAGCAACTCATGCCTACAGTATGGATAGGACCCTAGATGGCCGGTACAAGAAAACCCCTCAACCGAGTTTCCCTGTGGTTGTTCCTATGAATCCTAGGATTTCCTCTTAGGGTGTCAGTTGCTGATGTCTTCTGGGAATGTGTTCACTGGTATAGGTTTCTAACTTTAGCAATTTATGTGGTAGAGTATAATACTAGGCATCTGGACCTGCACAAGGGTAGGTGAGGTTATAATAAGGCTTCCTATTAACTTGGCTCCAGATGACCAGGGGGTAATGTACCTGTCTAACATAGGGTCAGCCCAAGTGAAGTCCTGAAACATCTTGTTACTCATAGACTTTCCTGGCCACAGAGGTGTTAACCATCACCAAAATACTGAGTCTACCAATAGACTCCTGTACTAGGTCTTAGATTTTGCAAGGATTGCTTTCTCTAGACACTGGAACATGGATAACCTATTGGTCTACTTTATTCATCTCGTCTCTGACTTTCCTATACACAACATATACATCCCCATACAAGTGTATCCCCCCCTGTACTGGTCAACAGTTTAATATCTCGATTACATAATGTCTAACCACCCCATTAATATACCCTCTCATAACTCAATTCCTGTAGAAGAAATCAATATGTACCCTCTCAATCGACATCTATACATGTCAATATCCTTTGGTGCTCGAGGTACTCCTATCCCCATTGACTTCTATTGCACCTGTTGTGTTAGTTTGATGCCACCCACCAATAATTGGTTACTATGGCCAACCTACAATAGAGCAAATCATCCCCTATCCTGATATATGGGTACTAGGCTAAGGCTACCTTTAAGGGTCTTCCCCTATCTACTAGTTATACCTGTACCTGACCCGGACTTCATGTGTTTTCATATCAGTTTGAAACAGGGATCTACCCACAAAATCACTGATATCACCAATTACAGAGGGTTCCCCAATCTAGGTCATTCATATCAACGATTTAACCTTCTTAGACATTATCACAAATACCTCTAATGCAATGGATTTAAGAACAAGACTTACTGGTTTTAGAAATCATATGTATGCTAATTAAAAGAAGGGGTTACCTGTTCGAATGTTACGATCTTGTCGAACCCTTGTTCAACAGCTTCACGAACAGGAGGCGCAGGGGATTAGGGTTTTGAGGGATCAATGGGTTGACTGCTACCCCATATATATATACCCAATTTGATAAATCTGAGGTGAGGAGGAGATATGATGAAAAGGATTTGTATTGATCTGCAAGTTTGAATTCAAATTAAATTCGTTGAAGGAGTGGAGGGTTCGGTTGAAAAGGATATTTGAATTGTAGACTTTTGCAATTTAGTCCCCTGACATTCCTTATTACCCATGATCCTCAATTGGTATTTATTGTAAATCAAACATAATAAAATAAATTCATGAGACAAATACAAATGGTATAAATTTAATAAATTCGAGAAAAGAAAAAAAAATTGGTTAAGGGTTGACATCAACACAGCAGCAGCAGCAGTCGAAGGTCCCCCCAAACCCTAGCTCTTCTCCACCTCTTTTCTTCCAATCTACGTGGAGAAATCAATACAAAATTTGGATTCGTACGGAGAATCGCGTCCTCTACAATATACTTAATTCTCGGAAGGTATAACTCCTTCTTTCCTCCACTTTCAAATTCTTAGGGTTATCTAGTTTTGGGAATGAATGCCTAAGGGATTCAATCTTTCCAAGAGGAATAAGACTAATGCCAGTGAGGAGACATCATCTTCAGATCCGAATACGGATTCCCTCTTTTCTCCGGTCTAATCGGTTGATGGTGTGTCCGATGAGTTTTACTTCAAAACTCATGACCAAGCTTTCCTATGGTATGCCGACTTTGCTATACATACAATATGCACAGGCGCTCCGATCAAATCGACTGTATTACCAGATCATTGTCCTTTATTTGAGGCATTAGGGTTACACCGCCTCGTTATCCAATAATTTTCTATAGCTACTAATACCCTTCGACTATTTTACTGTAACTTCGTGTTAGACACTTTTACCGTAAGAACTCGTGTTGGCGGGATCAATATCGAGTTCGATGATGTATTGCTAGAAAAAATCCTTGGTATTCCAAACGAAGGTGCCCCGCTCGATGACATCACCATCTTTGACTTTCCTGAGGGCGCGACTCTTGTTAGTTTCAAGAATGAGCTTTGTGCGCCAGCAAGTGCTCGTCCTGAAAAGTTCAAGGCCAATAACTTGAACTTGTTTAACAACGAGTTATATTACATCATCTATTCCATTATTCTTTCGAAATCTACTTCGAAAGATGATGTCACTGCACTAGAGCTATCTGCCCTCTACCACATTCTTAAGGGGATTCTTTTTCTGCCCCTAAGACTATGATCCAGATGATGGAAAGATGTCGCGGAAGAGACCGCAATCTCTCTTATGTGATGCTTATCCCTCGAATCTTTCAGCATTTTGATATCGATTTATCCACTTGCGCTCTGGACCCTGAGCCCAAGTATCTTCAGCTTTCTCGTCGTAGCACTGCCGTTGCTCCTGTACTTCCTGCCCCTGCTCCTACTGCACCTGTTCCTTCTCAGACCTACCCTATGACTTTTGAGGGGATCCATCAGCACCTTTCGAATATACAGACTTTCTTTGTTGACACTTCCAGGGAACATGAGTTCCGTGACGTGACTCGGTTCCAGGATATTGCTAACTCGTTTGCCGATCTCCGATTTACTCAGACGGGTCATTCTGCCAGTTCTCTTCCTAGAGACCCTGCTATATCTGGTTACCGCATTGAGGATGAGGCAGTCCATTCTCTGTTCTAGCCAGGGAATGCTTATGATTGGTACCATGATTCGGGTGCTACTCCACACACCTCTGGAGCTGGCACATCTAAAGCTGGTCCTTCTGGACATGGTGGTCATGCTAGGACTACTACTACTGATGATGATGATAAGGATGATTTGTGATCTAGATGTACTATATTTTGTCTAGATGATCACTTTTTAAGACTTTGATTATGTCTATGTTACATGGAAATGCTCCGACATTACAAGATATTATTAGTACTCTATCCTTTTAGTTTATTTTGCATTGAGATTGTGTTTGTCTGAGATGATATTCTGTGAACATCTTTTTAGCATATTTTTATTCAGTTCAGCATTTTTCATATTTCTTATAGCATTATCTCTTTATGCTTCAATATTAACTGCCTGCGAAATATAAACTGCCTATGAAATATTGTTTTTCTATTTATTATGTTTATATTTCTTTAACGATTGTTCTTATGCATATATTGGGGGGGAGCTTCTCTCTTTGCAATTATTTTGCTAAGTGACAACGGGGAATAAATAGGATCTAACATCATCTTATGCAGGTTACAAGAATATTTTTCATGATATAATACAATTTTGATTATCTTTCAAATCTTATTGATCGAAGATGTTATATCAGTCAAGGTTTGTCAATTATCAAAATAAGGAAGATTGTTGGCCCATTGGTCATGGTCAAACCTGATTTTAATAATTGATCAAACTCTGTCTCAATATACGGAGCTACTCAGATGTTTACTTAAGACGTTTTAGACACTGATCAAGATCAGATATCTACTCAGTTCAAGACCGAAGCTATGTTTGCCACTCGAGACTGTATTTTTTTATGTAATGTAATTTTTACTTTTATTGAGTCTAGGAATACATTGTACACCGAGTCGTACTGGAAAATAGGCTATCCAAAATCGTTTTTAAAAATGACCTATGTTTTTGAAAAACATTCCTTATTTACAAAAGCTTCTGAAGGATTTTAAAAAGCCCAAAAATCACTTTTGAAAAACCCTGACCAACCCTGACAGAACTCAGCCCGAGTTCGGCCAGAGTTCGGTTAGTGAGCGTTTAATTTTCGAACGTTTGAAAAACTTGGTCTTCCTTCAGTTGCGGATTGTTACATAGAGTTCTGTCCGAATTCTGCCCGAATTCTGCCAAAGTTCTGCCTTTGGAAAAACTATAAATATGGAAGAATTCTGATCATTTCAAGTCACTCATTCACTTTCATCTCTTCTCTTCTAAGATTACATTTCTCTCCAAAGAGTTCTAAAAAGCTTTCATTTTCAAATCCCAAGCCAGTTACAGTTCTCTAGTCAATTTGCCGGTATGGTGGGGTCTAAAAGATTTTAGAGAAATTGTAATCAGGGGCTTGATTGAAGAAAGACTCTTCAAAATTAAAGTTGGTCGAGTTCTTCGTATCAAAGCTCGCATTTGTAGAAGTTGCAAGGACTTCGTATAAAAACTTGTGGGATTTTACAATAGTGGATTAAACTGGAAACTAGAGTTCTTCCGACTAGACTAGTCCTCACAAGAGAGAAACCAGTATACATTGATGTGTTTGCGTTTGCCTTCTGATCTCATTTCTTTTACAATTATTGTTTTGTGATTATTGATTTAATTATGTGATCTTACTGCTAACAAGTTTTTAATTAGCAATAGTCTGCTGCCTACTCTATTCACCCCTCTCTAGAGTATTCTGCTTTATGACTTCGTTCCTACAGTTCTTATTGATTAGGAATATTTACATGTTTACTCGAGTATTTCCCCGCCCTGATAAGTACAAGTGAATCTATATTTCGACACATAAATAGAGTACGAGTCTGGCCAGAAGTAAATGGTGCTTATAGGTGTTTCGAGTAGGTGGTTCCAATGAGTGGTTTTGGTAGTACGGGGTAGACGAGTTAAATACATGTGTCATAAATGAATAAATCCAGAATATCAATCTGTGTTGTGACAGAGAATCAAATAGAACTATACTAGAAGCTGAATCATAATAATCATCAAGTAAATAAAAACTATCAGAGAATGTACTCGTCTGTCGTCCAGAGCAATGAATGAGGATCGATGCTCGAAGTGGTGTCACACAAACCTATATATGAGATATACATGGTTATTTGATGTTCTAGAGTAACAATGAATCTAAATGAGTTAACTACATGCTTCTAGGTCTTTTCTAGGTCAAATAGAGTCAACTCTGGGATACCATAGTGCCCTCCTCCTAGTTATCCTAGTAAAACCCATTGTCCATATTAGATATATACCCTATAATGTATCTATATGATACTCCTACTCAAAATCCTTATCAAACCCTTATAACCTATATTGATAAACGCGCATTTTAATGTGCCCATACTAGAGCTATATGCCAAACTATAGTTTATACCTTCATGTTTTTCTAGACTTATATATTACCTTATCATCTAGGCTAGATGTTACCCTACCCTTTTACCTATCATTGAGCCAATACCAAACACATGGAATACCTACACATTTACTCAAAACACAAATATATATATATTTATATATATATATATATATATATATATATAATATATATATATATATATATATATATATATATATATATATATATATATATATAATATATATATATATATATATTTTATATATATATATATATATATATATATATATATATATATATATATATATATATATATATATATATATATATATATGTCCCTACATAAACATTAACTCTATATGGAGACACTCACACGCTTTAGGGTGCACTAACAAGCTACAATTGACACACACACTCAGAACCTCAAATACAGGTTCAGACAGTGCTTGCCCCTATTCCAAGTATTCCAGTACAGGAGAACATCTCCCTGTAGGACATCCCCATAGCAGCTACTGCTGCTATCAGCAATCTAGGCAGCAGGTTGCTGCTACTGCTACTCTGCCATATCCTATTGGCATAAACCTTCCACCCAAAACTCTGATACTCTCATAAGACACTCTACCCTTTTACCTCATCCCACATCACTTTCTAATATATATATACATATATATATATATATATATATATATATATATATATATATATGAGGAGGGATCTGCATCCCCTCATTTTTTGCATCCCCAAGTATCCCTATGTTAACAACCGTTGGATCTTGTTTAAGTCATCTAATCTTAATCGTTGATTTGAACCATTCAAATCAATGGTAAGATTAGGTGACTTAAAAGAACATCCAACGGTTGTTAACATGGGGTGCTTGGGGATGCAAAAAATTAAGGATATGGATCCCTCATATATATATATATATATATATATATATATATATATATATATATATATATATATGGCTTTCGGAGTCTAAATTCTCCGTCTCATCGGCGTGGAGAGCAATCAGAACAACCCATCCAGTTGATAATAGGTTCCAACACATTTGGATTAAATGCATTCCATCCAAATGGTCTATGCTTCTATGGCGAATCCTACATGGTCGTCTTCCAACTCATGATAATATATAGAAGCATGGGTTCAATTTAGCTTCTAGCTGTCACTGCTATTTGATCCCAGAAACTAAATCTAGTAGACATATTCTTCTTAATAGAGATTTGGCAAAACATGTTTGGTCAACTTTCCAACAGAAGCTGCACATTAGAGGAAGAGTTACAGGCATGGTAGGCCGATTAGCGTTGTGGTGGAGACGTAACAACTTTCACTACAAAGAAGTTACTGTGGGGGCAATCTGCTGGATTCTTTGGAATAATCACAATAAGTGGAGGTATAAGCAATACAAGTACTCGGCACGACAGCTACGTGATGAAGTTCAAAGACAAATTAGCAAAGCAATGGTGGTCTGCTCGCATGGAAGCAAGTTTTAAGCTTAGCTCTTATGTTTTGTCACCATGCATGGAATCATATGAATTCCTCTTGTACTTTTCTGTTCAAGTCTATCAAATAAAGAGGTCTGTTATTTATATATATATATATATATATATATATATATATATATATATATATATATATATATTAATATATATATATATATATATATATTAAAATATATATATATATATATATATATATATATATATATATATATATATATATATATATATATATATATCTACTCAAGGCTATAAGACACATCACCACATCCTCCTAAAACCCCATGAACACAACCAATATACTATAGATTATATATACATAACAGTTGTTGTGGCTAATTAAATGAAATGAAGGGACTTGATATACTTGAACCCCCAATGCCCTGCCTACTGTAACCTTCCCATTACCCCATGAACATGGGCTAATACAAAGCTAAACACAAAAATCTCTCATCTCCAGATTCCAGATATCAGAGGTAACCCCCTAAGGTTGGGGGCAGAGCAGAACATTAGATTTTTTATAGGGCCATGATATGTTAGTGAAGAGTATAACTTAGATGGTCAGATGTTCGCAAGGCATGTCAGGACATTGCAATGCAGGGAACCCCTAGTACCAAGTCTCCATATCCTTAACATCTCTGATACTCAAGGAAACAACATATGGGGGGAAGGGTTGCAGAGAATGATATGGTTTGACTGCACAGTGAAGCCAATAGTTAGATAACAAGGATAGATGCATATGTTAACTGATCCCATTTGGCAATTGCATACAGTGATCTGAATAACATGCCCAAGAGTCTAACCCACTGCAGGATATTACCTGGTTGCAGAGGTCACAGAACACAAAGCTAAATAGACATGCAATATAAAGGACTAAGTATATGGGTCCAAATCCGATCTGTAATGCAGGGGACTATCTAAACATTGCCTAAACGAGGGAAGGATATGGAATGATACATCTGATGCATGCAACACAACAAGGGAACTGAATTCAATAAAATGGAATGAATCTTATAATAATGACTGATACCAACATGGCCATGGTCTGGGCAGAGCAATTAGCATATGAACATAGACTAAATCCAAAATAAAAGAGTGCAGGGATTGAATCACCATACAAGGAATGCAGGACAAATCATACAGTGGACTGAAACAAGGTCTCTCTAACACTGGAATGTATAATAGGTAGTATGCTCAGGACATAGTACAGATGGTTACATGAGGACTAAAGCATATATGGAATATCCTTGGATTGGATGAAGGAGCAGTGGATAGACACTCAAAGAGAAATTCCTAATACACAATGGACTGACACAAAGGCAATACTCCATGGACAGAACATATGTGGATTAGGCATCAACGGATGACTATGGGCAGGACATGAAGGCAAGGATAAGTAATTGGGACCATAGATTGAACCACTAAGCAACTGCTCATATGATGGACTGACATATAAGAGGTATACTGAAAGATGAGTGACTGAACAAATAATGGAATGAGGATATGAACAATAGAATACAGTGGTTGATACTAAGGGATATGGGTATAATATCTAATCAAGGCTTCAAACCTACCATAGCAGGACTGATCAAGGAAATAAATCAAATGGGCATTTGGTCTAAACAGATTTATAGGACAGTACAAATAAAATGTAGATTGAACCAAATAGAGAGCAAGACATCTACTGATGTAGCGGACAAAATAATATAAATAGATTAATTTGAATGAAAAGATATTCAATTGGACAGAACATCTAACGAAGGGTCGGCACATCATTCAACTGATACCAAAATAGTAACCAATTTAATGGCTCAACTGTCCAGAAATGGATAGATCATGAGACAGTGAACAGAACATTCAAGTACCAAGCCCCCAAACCAAATATACTCCACCAATTCAATCCAAAATCCCAAGACAATACCCACGATTGCTAACACATTATTTCACTATCATAAAACCTAATTAAAACTAAAATTTAAATATTACAAGCACTAAGATTCATTTCATCAAACACTTGGTGTACATATCCGATATTCTCGTAGTACGCACCTCAAATGGATCCAAAACTGATCCAAATCATTCCTAATGTAATAGGGACCCTAAATGAATGCATCTACATTAATAAATGGGCAATTAGAGGGTTTAGGGGGCTCTTACCAATTGGGAGTTGGAATCCCAATGAACAATCCCTATATTAGATCTCCTCCAAACTTCATGGCTCCAAATTGTTCCAAATGCACCCAAACTAGCCAATAGAGGCTTCCTCTCTTCCAGGGAAAGAGTTTGCAATTGGTTTGAGGGAATTTAGACTCAATTTGGATGAAGGAGGCAATTTGGGAAAGAACATAATTTAGGGTTAGGGTTTGTAATGAAAGGGGGAAGAAAGCGGCTATTAATAGCAAGGTGGGAACCATGTATGGCCGGCCAAGGGAAATTGTGCTAGGGTTTGTTTAGGTGAATGTCCAAAAGCCTTCATATTAGTCATATCAAGCCCTTTAAGGAAAGGCCCATTCTCACTTAATGTTTTAGTCATTTCTAATTAATTCCTTACTTAGATTTGAAGATATCTAACTAAAATAGAATGAATCTAAGGTTGTCTAATCTCACTATGTATGTTCTTGGTCACGCCTAACATCTAATCAATGTAGTTTTAAGGTTTCACCAATTAATGACACTAACACAATACATTAATAAAAGATATTAAAATAATCAAAATTTTATAAATTACCAAATTACCCTTATTCTAGAATGTGGTGGTGACACCCCCAGCGACGGATGTGCCATAAGGGAACCCATAAGTGAAATTCCGAACGATCGACGGGAGAAATCCTTTGCAGACGACTTAAATACGCGACGGGGCATTGTAAGTGGCAAAGTGGCCTTGCTGCCACGATCCACTGAGATCCACCCCTTTGTCGCACCAATTCATCCTCCCTCCATTTCTTCTAACTAAACGGGACCCAAAAGGTCGGTCGCCCATACTTTGCCCCACGATGGGACTTACTACAAGTATGTTGCCCCGCACTCACTACTTTGGCGCACGTGACTCGTACAAATTGCCCATCTAACCCCATACTTTGGAGCCATGCACATTAAGTACTACATGCTAGATGAGTACGTGTAGCAGCTTCCGTGCGCGCAAGTAGTTCATGTGCACGACTTAAGTTGCAGAAGTTTCTGTGCACGTGGCAATTTTTGTGCATGGCGTGGGCCTAACAGGCCCTATCAGCCGTACGGGATCGAGAAACCCTATAGCTATAGCAGTTTCTCTATGCAAACAGTTTCTGTGTATGGCATAGGCCTGACATGCCCTTTCGGTCACACAGGACAGAGGAATGCAAACATTGTAGCAGTTTCTATGCACACGAAGAATTTCTGTGCACGGCGTGGGCCTGACACGCCCTATCGGCCGCACAGGACAGGGGAATACAAGTGTTGTAATAGTTTTTGTGCATTCAAAAAAATTTTGTGCACGGTGTGGGCCTGAAGACCCTATCGGCCGCACGGGACAGAGAAACGCAAGCCTTGCAGCAGTTTTGGTGTATGCGATGAATTTCTGTGCACGACGTGGGCCTAACAGGCCTTAGCGCTATACGGGATCGAGAAACGCACGAGCTGCAACAGTTACTACGCACACAGTAAGTGTCCGTGTACAGCATGGGCCTGATACGCCCTATCGACCGTACAGGAGAGAGAAATACAAGCCTTGCAGCAGTTTCTGCACATGCAAATAATTTTTGTACATGGCGTGGGCCTGACAAGCCCTATCGGCGGTACGGGAGCGACCGAGAGAGCATCTGCTACAATTTTGTGCCATATGGCAGATTCTTGCCCATGGCATGGGCCTTAAATGCTGTATCGACGTTAGTCAAACCTTCCAGCTAATTCATCTAATATTGCTACTGTAGTGAAATACAAAGTTTCCTTGGTTTAGTCGGGTACTATTGTAGGTTTGTGAAAGATTTTTCGAGAATTTCTTCGCCTCTGACTCGCCTCACTCAGAAGGGAGTCATATTTAAGTGGACCAACAATTGTGAGAATAGTTTTCAAGAACTAAAGCAGCGGCTCGTCACGGCTCCAATTCTTGCTCTTCTAGAAGGCTCTCAGGGATTTCAGATCTACAGTGGCGCGTCGGGACTTGGTTTGGGATGTGTTCTTATGCAGCACAGAAAAACCATATCATATGCATCGAGGTAGCTTAAGCAACATGAGAAGAATTACCCAGCTCATGATTTAGAACTGGCGGCAATTGTGTTCGTATTGAAATTATGGTGACACTATCTCTATGGTGTGTCCTGCAAGATCTTTAAGGATCACGAAAGCATGAAATACATATTCACTCAAAAGGAATTGAATTTGAGGCAACGACGCTGGTTGGAATTAATCAAGGACTATAGCTTGACAATTTTCTACATGCGGGTAAGAAAAATATGGTGGTTGATGCCTTGAGTTAAACATTTATTGGAACACTGTCAGTGGCAAAGGAGGGTACTACGAGATTTGGAAGAGATAGGCATTGAATTCAGAGTCTGTACACAGAATATACAATTGGCTTAGTTGCAGCTTGACCCAGATGTGCGAGGAAGATTAAGACTACTCAAACGGACTATCTATTTCTGCAGAAGATAAGCGACTTGATTCATGTAAGAAAGGCGACTGATTTTGCAGTAGAAGATGACACTATTTGTGTCAAGGGATGATTGTGCGTTCCTAAGGATGAGGAACTCAGGAAGGAAATATTGACCGAAGTCTACTTTGTGAAGTATTCGTTACATTCGGGAAGCACTAAATCGATCACACAAGTCGAAACTTTAGACATATTGGACTTAAATTGATCACAAAAATTTCATCGACCCAAAACTAATCCAATCAGGGTTCATAGAGCCTATTCTAGGGTGTCCTAACCTCTTTGACCTAGATTGATTTTTGTGGATTAATATGCAGCCATATTAATTAAATCAAATTTAAATCAAATCCTATCACCACTTTCCTAATTTAGACCCCATCAAATCTCTTTGAGATACACCTTTGATTTAAACCATAAAATATCAACCAAATCCTACCAAAAAAAATGAAAGTCCTTATTTTGTATGGATTTTATATTTATTTTTTAAGAAACCCGTGCCCTTCCCTCATATTTCTTTTCTATTTTCGCACTTTCCTTTTCACCCGACAAAAACTCATCACCCCAACTTCTTTCCACCCTCCTACCACCTTATCTCGACCCTAGAACACCCCCTAACACCCTGGCACCTTTTTGAGGAGTCTCAACCCCTAATTTGGTCGATACTAGGCGTGGAAGGCATGCACCAAAGTCGACCGAACTTGTGCTGAATTCGTCAAAACAGGTTAGTCGACTTCTAGACTAGGTTTCATCTACTTTTTCTTGTCCAATTCAACTCAAACAAAAACTAGAATTTACCTCAATATGTCTACTTCAATCTTTGATGGTTGGATCACACAGTTCCAAGCGGTTTGCCCGTGGCGTCGATTCAACGACAAGGTGTCCATAACCAATATGTTCTATTGCGAGTAGTTTTTCACCTACCTAAGTTCAGTTTTGATCTTTCTAATATTTTTATTCAAAAATTATATGTCGAGTGCTTTCCAACGCATATCCATTTGTTAGGTTTTGAGTTCGTTTGTAATTTTTAAAAATTTGTGGAATTTGTCGTAATACCAAACTCCGAAAAATCCTATCTTCTTTGTGTCGAAAAGTTTCAATACTTCATAAAACTCTATTAAACTATTGGTTGTGCAAGGTTTAATTTTAAAATTCTTATTTTAACTAATTTTTGGAATTTTACAGAATTTAATATTTTTGATTAATTATTATTTCGAGACTAAATTAGTAGGTCGAATTGTGGTATCAATGTGTGGTATTGACATAGGACCTATTGTGGAAGAGTTCCACCATGGAAAACATAATTTTGGTAATATATAAATATTTATAAATAATTTTCAGAATTTAAATTTATTATTTTTATTATAGTTATAAATTATTTTATGAGAGAATTTGGTACTTATATGCTAGATAGTGTTGTATCAACGTTATGGCGACTAGTAGACGTAGATGCTAATATAACCTATATATGGTAAGTTGATGTAGAATATTAATAATAGTGTATTATTATAGGTGATCTTGAAAGGAGTGATGAGGACTCCGGAGTTGGTCAAGCCTACCCTCAAACAATAGTTACAGGCAAGTGTACCTTGTCGTGGTTACAGATTATTTTCTTTTTTGTTGTTTATTTTGATTACCTTTGCATGACGTAAGGACGTTGATACTTAGTGTCCATTTCGTAGACGGGTACCGATGCCACTATGACACCGAGTGTTGACATTAGGCATTACGTGCATATTGACGTGTCCATTGACACGATTGACCACAGGACACCGATACATTCATGATGTGAGTTTTACATGACTATTCGTGGTATTGACATCGTACTAGAATTCTAGATTGTTTATCATTATTGCTATTATTATCATGATGAATGTACAGACTTGACATTGCTAGATTCTAGACATGGGGTTGGGGAGAACTTGACTACAGTATCAGACCTATTGTCATATTGCCTATTGTTTATGTGACCCTTTAGCTCTATTGCAGAGTAGAGGATTATCACTGTCAAGAATTGATTGTCCTTGGTCCCAGGACACGGTACTAGGGAGAATATCCTGCTGAGGTGCTTGTCAGCCTTAGTAGAGAGGGCTGGTATTCTAGGCAAGATTCTCACATGCATATCATGTAGACCGGATATACTAGATATCCATAGATCATATTTTTACATCTGTACCTTGGCATGTATATTATGTACCTTGCTAGTCCCCTAAGGACCTGGTGATCCCTCCAGGTATTCGACTGAGCGGAGTTGGTTGCTGATCATGATGGTTGCTATTTACTGTTATAGGTATCTCTTGTGTTATATATTCATATCTACTTAATTACATTTTGCTTGTTAGCCTAGTATCTGTAGACTCAAATTATTCTTTTGATTATTTTCGGACAAATGTAGCATAGGGTGCATACTATGTTATATCTTGTTCATTCTTAAATTCCGTATTATTATGGATTGAGACATAGAGATATTATTGATTAGTATAGATAGTTGGTCGTTACTATACAGCTTATACGTACTCGAGCTGGGCCGGAGTCCTCTCGATACGTAGCTGGCATGTATATGGTCTCTTAGTACTACGTATTTTAGGACTGGGGTATTACAGAATGAGAATAATGCAATAATAAAAAGAAAAAGACAGTAAACCGTAACAATTGCAAGGTACACTTGCTTGTAACCACTGTCTTTGTGTACGTCTGACCTACTCCAATGTCCTCGTACTCCCGCCAAGTCCACCTATAGTTAATATCCTATTATTAGTAACTCACTAACGACTTACCATATATAGATTTTCCATATATGAGCCATAATAATATCTATACACCGAAGATAGTCATAATGTTTATACTACACAATATAACATATAAACTACCAAATCTTCCTATAAAAGTATTTTACTTATAACATAAAATATTAATTTAAAATTTAGAAAAATATGTATAAATATTTTATATTATTATTTATTATATTTTATTGGTAGAAAATCAATTATACAAGTCGTAGGTTGATTCTACAATAATGTTCCTAGACTAGGTATACGATATGAGGCCAGAAACAAGAAACATTTAAAAAATTATTAATACTGTAAAAATTATAGAAAATGGGTAAAATTATATATTTATGATGAAAATATGCACAACGATTAATTTGCTGATGGTATACAAAATATAGAAATAAGTTATCTTTATTGATAATTGAAATAGAGTACAAGACATGCAATAGAATGCAAAGTTTACAACACATCTCACTGCACATTTGATAGCCACAGAAACACCTTGCTATTTAGGCTTACTTGATACATGAACGTACAACTGGATATGCCGACTTGGCTTACAACTCACTGTAAACAGATATACAATGTTCCATACATTATGCCCTTTATAAACAGAAAATATCATCTTGTACAAGGAGAGCTTCTGCATGCCCAACAAATCTTTGATGCCACGGGATTGATCAAGTCAATCTTCGGGTACTGAAATTACCAAGCAAGAGTACTTAAAAGGAGTGCCCACGACGTGGGTCAGTACATCATCTATGTACTGGCGAGCAGAACCAGCCCATTCGCCTAAACCAACACTAAGTTGTCATCTGAGCAAGCAATTATTAGAGTGATCTTTCTATTTGGGGCCTACCATCAGTTTACAGTTCATGAGCAGAATCATGTTGAAACATGTAAATAGTTTATGTCATTTATCATGTGAGGAGCAACACAATTCACCGGTAGCATGTATTCTCATATTTTACATTATAGCAACAGTTTAGCATGTATGTCCTGATTAAACAATGTTCATAGCAAGGCAACATTGTAGCCTACATGTGTTATTATGTTAAGCATCATTAAGGCAACATTAGCATTAACATCTTAAACATGTTATGACAATTCGTATAGAAAGGCAATATTTTAGCATCATTTGATTAGCATGTTAAGCAGTCAAGTTAGACTAACAAATACGATGATCATATCACATTTAAGTGATTTCATACCGATAGCCGACTCCCTCGTACCTGCATCAAATACAGGTTATGTGTTACACTTACTCTACCTGCACAAAATATTCATTAGCGTGCATCCTGACTACATGACCACTGGTGTTAGTGCACCATTTAGGACTTGTCATATAGGACTTTCATGGTATGCGACACACCATTCACTCGGGTTGCGAGCCCGAAATGAATGTCCCGATACCAATCATGCTACCAAAGCATGCTACATTTTCTCCTAGGCCGAATCGGTCCCACCGCCGTGGGTACCGTTCAAGAAAATAATACCTTTTGTACAAGTTGTCCATGACCATGTGAATGCATGTCCAACTCGATCGTATTCGAAGTTGCATGGTAAAATATTGAAATAAGTAAAGTCAATAATTCATTATCTCATCTTTTTAAGTCGTGTTCAATGACTTATTCATTCTCATCATTTCTACTTGTTGAACTCAGCGATCCCAAGCCTCCTCATTTCTTATTGCATCAATCATTGCAATATTTCTCACAACATTCTTTTAACAAGGAACAAACAACATTTTATTCATCTTATTAGGACATATAGCATTTCATTAATTTCATTGGGGCATTTATCATTTCATTCCTTACTTATCAGAAGACAGGCAGCATCTCATATCTACGTAACAGTTATACATAGTGGACATGATTCAAGTGTTTCATTCATATCTTGATGTCAATAACATAGCTAGTTTATTTATCAGGTATCATTCACAAGGCATCTCATTATTCAAGTGTTTTGCCTGTTTCAGCAGCATTGAACATAAGGGACAATGTTATCAATTCATTTCAGGCATCGATTCACATTAGCAGTCTAAGTATCATTCATTCAACAGTTCAACGTTCATGTGTTATTCATTTAAACAATTACTATCATAAGCACCTCTACCATTTAGCAACTAAAATATAGAACATTTAGGGACAAAGCATAGCAACACAATACTTCATTTTATTAAGCATGAAGGAGTGGAGGAAAAGAGACTTTTCCACTCACTTGCATAAAGGGTCTTCCTATTCTGATCATACACATTCTCACTAGACATAGCTCTACCTGCGAGCCACGTTCCAATACTCATTACATCCGGCCAGCTAGGAGGGAGTGCATCAGTCTCAAAACTCTTGATTCCAACACAAGCCACGGTCTAACATTCTGATTGCATCCAACAAGCCAACCAAATACCTCGCACGGAGCGGGGCATTACAGGATGCATTAAATGATCTGACTTATGACCATTGGATTTGATTTTCAAAATAGCCAACTATGTAAAATGAATTATCCGACGGTGATCCGTGGATGTCCGTCGGATCATCCGAATGTACTTTCAAATATTTATTGTAACAATTCGGATTATCCGACGGTGATCCGCGGATGTCCGTCGGATCATCCGAATGTCCCCACAAATAATTGCTGTAATAATTCGGATTATCCGTCAATGATCCGTGAATGCCCGTCGGATTATCCGCTTCTTCATGAATGTTAATTTTTTTAAAATGCTTTTTGCTTTGTCATCCATGAATAAGTGTTTACAATAGTTTCCTATGTTTATAGACACTTGGAGAATGGAAGGACTAGATCTTGGATCTTGATACTTTGATCTTGTATTATTTGATTATAATCCTTGAGTTGACTTTGTGCGTCAAGTGTTGGAGGCATCCTTCTTTCATAGATAAAGTGCTTCCTTTTCTTCCTAATGAGAAATGAATCTAAAACAATATATAGGTTAATTATGGTCAATATATCAAAATCATGAATGTGTGTAACACCCAGTTTTCCAAACGAGAGCAATTTTGAAATTTTGTGATTTTAATTATTTATTTATGATATTTAAATCGTGATATGATTTTTGGTGATCTTTAATCATTTTAAAACTATTTAAAAACCATGACTTATGGTTTTGATGTGCTGCTAGTGAAACCCTAGAGACTGTCTGACCTAGAGCCTACCCATGTGATTGGGATATTTATTTATCATTTTTAGCCTAGGGGTATTTTGGTCATTTTGACTTATTGGAATTATTTGATTAATTATTGGATTGACGGTTGTTAATTTTGACTTTTACTAGTTGTGACTTAAGAGACTAACCTAGAATTGACTTTGACCTTGGTGACCTAGATAACATGGTGTGGGACCCTAATCTAACTTAAGTTGGTCTTAATTGACTTGAGGATGGCTAAGTTCCATGGAGAGATTATGACAGTTTTGCATTTGGACTAAGGACTAAGTAGTTGAGCTAATGGGCTAGCAATCTTGGTCCAAAGCCTAATACGAGAAACCCTAACCCAAGCTCTTCATTTGGGCAGCCACATTTAGCCAAGACAAACCTAATTTCGGCCTATAAAGTATCTCTATATGACCCCTTGCCTCTTTTAGAACACCCCCTTGTAGGAAATCCTAATTTCTTCCCCAAATTGTCTAACTTCACCCTTCCTCCACCAAATTGATCCCAATCTCTTGCATTTGGATCTAAATCTGGTGTAGAGATTGAAGGAGGCTTGCTTGCAAGGAGTGGAGCTCATTTGGACATCATTTGAGGAAGAGGCTTCTCTATTTCGGGGCTTTTATTGAGACTTCAACATCAATAGGTAAAACCTATCAAACTCATTCAAATTCTCAATTTCTTTGCATGGGTGTGTAGAACTAGGTATCCCCTAGCTGTATCTCAAGTTTGGTAGGAAATCGTGTCCATTTGGTGTCTGTATCGGACACGTATCAATGTTTGTGTGCATGTGTTTGTTAAAATGCCAATGTGAGTTCTAATTTGTTATTTTCAAAATGTTTTTAAACAGATTTGTAGCTATATATGTAGGGTTTGGATTTGTAATTGACTAGGTTGGTTTTCGTGTGCTGTTCGTATCCAAATCGGACATGAACCCGCTGCTTGGACATCGTACGGGGCTCTTGTGGCTCCCCTGCTGCTCGAGGTCGACACAGGACATGACATGGCTTCATATGACACAATTTTTGGTGGACATGAGGGGGCATACACTGACAGCACGCACACAAAATTTAGGAGATTTCATCGAGCAGATTGGGAGAAATCTCACTCGCACTAAATTTACACACACGCACACACGCGCACAGATACGTTCCGATACGTGTTCGTATCTAGGACACGGTGACACTTGGACACATATTAGGGTCTTAGACACGACCACCTAGACCTAGGCTACCTAGACACTTGAGCACGAGACCCCTAGTGGCTTTTGTCGTGTCCTAGTGGACACTACATGTCAGTACGAGACTGTGCAGAACACAGTCTCTGATACTAGGTTTGACCCCCTATTTGGATACGATTTCGACTCATTATTGACACGTGGACACGTGTGAGTATCACACACATGACCACCCCCCGACATGTGTGTTTGGTTCAATATTTGTATTGAGTTTAGGTTTGGAATTTTGGTTTGAACTGGGATTCGAAATGGGAATTCAGTTTACTGATATTTTGATAAAGTAAGCTATACGAGTGTAGCAGTGGTGTCTTGGTATGCATTAGGCTCATGTATCCTAGTGTCAGTGTCGAGATTTAGTTTGGTATAGATGTTGAGGTCAGTGGGTTTGATTTTGATTATAGTTGTATGTAGGCATGTATGTTATGTTAAGTGGAATCGATTTAAAAACTGTTAACTGATATTGGGGTTTTCAATTTATACTAAGTTTAAATGCAACTGAGTTCTCTTCCCTAGATATACAACCTTAAATTGAATGTTAATATATAAAATCTGAGTGAAGAGTGATTGAGTTATGCATGTGAGTGTGTATGAACCTATAGCTGCATAAGTATAGATATAAATGTATGTGTATGCATTGAAATATATATATTTATATATATATATGCATTGAAATATATATATATATATATATATATATATATATATATATATATATATATATATATATATATATATATACATATGTGTGTTGAACATAGATCAGTTCAGTCCTTAGTCCCATATAACCTTAGTATCATATTGGTATCAGTCCCCAAAATTCAGGTTCAATTCCTTACAAGGATTCAATCCTATATATTTCTTAGTATCAGTTAAGTTAGTGTGGGGCTTGGACAACTATTATGAGTTAGCCTATATTTGGTATTGTCCATCCTTTGTTGGGTTCAGGTATTCGAGGTTCAGTCCCATATTTTCTAATATATGTACAGTCCTTATTTCTTATCAATGCTATCCTGTATTAGGTGTTTCAGTCCTTGTTTGTAATAGATGTCTCAATCCACATTTATTAGATGTTCAGCCCCTATGTATATATCATTGCATTTCCCTTTCACTTCACTACACTCTTCACTGATCCAACTACCATGACCTGTTCTTCTATTGCATCCACTCCACTTTGATTCCCTGCATATCCTTCTTATATGTCATGTTCCCTTGTTTGATGTTCAGCTCATTCATTGAGTCTTGAACCTCAAGTTCAAAAATGAACTTCAAAGCTTCATACTTGAATATCAGTATAGTCTTGAACCTCAAATTCTGAAATAAACTTCAAGTTTTAGACTTGAATTTCATTTCAGGGTTGAACCCTCAAGATTCAGCTCTGAACCTTCAATCCACCGATAACTTTGAACCTTAGCATGTATTGTGTCCACCTATTGATCAACCATTTCCTATATTCATTCCATCTTATATATATATATATATATATATATATATATATATATATATATATATTTATATATATATATATATATATATATATATATATATATATATATATATATATATATATATATATATCATGTCCTTGTATAGTTTAGCTTTTGGGTACTAAATGATATGATGTGGGCTATAAGGTTGAGGGTTACGAAATGTATCCTATAAATGATATTATAGTGTATGTCTATATATTTTATATAAATGTCTGTGAGATATATTTAAGTATATGTTATGGTTTATGGGTTAGAACTTAGGAGTTTAGTTTTAATGAAGGTTTTAGATAAACCTAGACTAGTAGGGACCCATGTTGGCCAATAGTTGACCAAAACTCTAGATAATTGACCCAATAGTCTAGAGTAAGACCAAAACCCTAGATATTGACTTGGTTTGACCGAGAGTTGACCAAGAGTTGACTTTGACCTAGATTGACCTAGAATCATATAGTTGCATTGTAAACTTCATTTATCTTATTTTAAACACATTATAACCCATATTGCTCTATTTAGGACATAGTGACTCCGGTGCAGACATCTGATATTACACTACTCTTTTCAGAGTATCAGACGAATACATTCTCTGATGGTTCTCTCATTTATTTGTCAATTACTGTACTTCAGTTCTAGTTAGTTTTATGTGATTCTCTGTTACAATACGTATGGATATTTCTGGATTCATGTATGCGACACACATACCATATTGTCTGGCCTCTATTACTGGAATCATTCTGGAACCATTGCTGGTATCATCATGTTTGACTGGACTCATCTCGATTCTCATGTCAAATTCTGGATTCACTTATATTACGGGGCGGAGAAATATTGAGTAAGACATGTAGACATACCCCAAATCTGGAATCTCCCAACTGGAATCTACTGGAAGCATAGCCATTCCTCACCTGATCAGTGAGTGATGTGCCTGATACCTACAGCCGTTTATATGTCGATCTCGGTATTTTATAACACACTGTTAGAATATAGCTGGTCTCACCTAGATTCTTGATCACTGACTAGAATCATCTTGTACTGGATTCATCTTGTATTAGATTCGTCTCGTACTGGATTTACATAGGATTTACACTTGTTTTATATTTACTGTCTGGACTTATCATGTTACTCTAGTTCAGTTAGAATCTTATTTTGTAATCTTCATTGCCATGATTCTTCTCTTGTTTTAGTTACCTTATTTTTCTTGTATCTTAACTATTTCTCTATACCATCACCTGAATATAAACTACCATGTTCATCAATAAAACAGTCTATACCTGCTTTATAGTTCTCTGTTATTTACTTGGGTTTTCTAGATGAGTTGTACTCGTTCCTGTCCTGACTGGACCAGTTGAAAATATTACAAATTATTGTCCTGAGGACATTTCCCCTACTTACCTTGGAGTAGGAGATGGCTTAGCTACCCTTGGTCCCGACACTCAGGAGTGATCGAGAGTCTAGCTAGTAGACTTGGTTTAGTTTTCATGTTTTAGAACTTGAATTGTAATAATATCGTTTTGTTTTGAGATTGTTTGAGATTATATTTATTTAGTAGTTGGTTTTGTTGTTGTTATTTAGTCTTAGTTATAAACTTCTGTGTTATCATATCGTGCTTAGACTGTGATTGAGATTTCATTATATCTATACTTGTCCTCCGTTCGGAGTCAAGATTTTGACAAGTACATTATATAATTGCGTGAGTTGTTGATTAGATAGTAACTAAAACAGCGTTCTACCGCCGATACTGCAGCATAGGCTGGACGTACCCACTTCTTGTGCCCCTACACTGGGTGCGGGTCGTGGCAATGTGCCAACAATCTTCCCTATTTTGATAATTGACAAACATATGGTTTCTAGGAGATAGCTATCCCGTAATTTGATATCTCCTTCAATACTATTTCTTTCCCTTTGGCATTTATAAAAAATGAAAGAAAATATGCTACACGAATACACAAGATAATGATGAACAAAAGACATTCATATTTATAGATGATGGGATTTTAAGAGTAGAACAGTTAAACATCATACGGACCCTGCTAGGACATACTAAGTAGAGGCAAACATAAGAGAATATACTAGTCCGCGAAGGACTTCACAAGACATAGACCACATACTAAAAAGTATATGAAGGACTGCACAAAACACAAACATATTTATTCTGCGATACACCACTACCTAATGCAAGCAACCATCAACTATCAGGAGGGACCAGAGGGTCGACGTCCACTATGGGATAACGATCGATAAAGGTGCTATTGAAAGTTGATATCGTCAATACAATAAAGATGAATCGTGCATGAATTTTGAGGAATCGTACGAACGGAGGTTCAAAGTTATCGGCTGTGATTCAAATAATCATTTTGAGGATTGTCAAGTAACTTCATCTCTGAGTGGTGTATGGGATAGCCTTATGGATGTTGATCAATTGAGGATGGGGGTACCAATGAGTCTCAGCAAGTATTGCGGTAGTGCAAAACCTTAGAATAAGTTTTTACGGTATTAGTAGTGATCTTGATGTCTTGTGCGAGACTGATCTAGCGAACTAGAAACAACGTGCATCAGATTGGGATTGCATGGAGTATGAGATGCAAAGTGATAAGAGTAGATAGATTGAATCGAGAAAAAGTTAAGGCGTAAAGAAAAGAATGCCTCAATCGAGGAAATCGATGTGAATCGTACAGAAAAATGTTTATATAGAACTGAACGAAATTGGAAATTAGAAATTTGACTAAAGAAAGATAGCACGATTGGAAGTTAGCATGCATAGAAACTTACTTCAATATACGAGAATGACGCTAGGGATCAAAGAAGAAATTGCTCGGTGAATTAAGATAGAAGATAAAACAAATGTGATTTTGAGTTGGACGAATTAATTATATAACTAGTTTGATGGTTTGCTATATCGGATTTGATCTTGAATGTCGAGGAGATTATTGCATATTCGGTTCGGATGATAGTATTAGTTGCACAACTCGGAGTTCGTTGCAAAAGGAAGGTCGTCAGGTTATATATATTATCGATGGTATTGAGGCATATCAAAGATCGATGTACGATAACTCGGGATACTCTGGTTCGAGGAATGATGATTGTGTAAAATGTTATTGTTCAGATGGATTCTATAACTTGGAATTTTGATAGAAATGAATGTTTGGATGACTTGAAAACATAAACTTGAAATTTGCGTGAATGGATGTTACTCGGATTATGTGAAACTAAAATGTTGACGAATTTGATGATAAATGAAATAAAGATTATTATGACTCGTAAAATTTATTGTAGGCGATATTGCGATTGTGCGATGAGATAGATGTATGAGATTGATGATTAGTAGGATTGAATTTGAGAAAAGTCAAAAAGGATGAACGTATGATTGAGATTTACGACTCTCAATTTGAATCGACATTTTTTTGTGATTGGTGGATTATGACTTGTGATTTTGTAATCGAGCTATACAAATTTGGATTGATAGGTCTATTAAATGAATTGAGGATTCAAAAAGATTGACCCTAGGAATGGCTTTGTTGAATGACTCGGACCCCTTGACTGAACGTTAAAAGTATGAATAGGAGAAATCTATGCTCGAAGTTTAGAAATCTGAGTGATGCGAGCTTGGGTAGGAAAAGCCTATACTATCGACTATAGTTTGAACTTGGAATTGGGGGGTAAGTGTTTTGATATCGTTGTTTGGGAGTGGTGATCACAATACTGACTTTGACTTTAGCCTAGTGCAGATAGCCTAGCGGTTAGGCAGACGTCCCTGTGCGGAGAGATAGACTTGATATAATCGACCTTAGCAAGAGTCGCCTGGATAGATTATAGAGCTAGGGTAGCTAGTTGGTAGAAATGAGGCTTGAATGGTGGATATAAGTGATTTTGAAGAGTTTACGATTAATAAGATTAGATATTGGTTTTGGATGGAGAGATGGTTTGTGAATCGAAAAGTCAAGTGAGTTCTTGAGGATGGAAATTTCACCTGTCAATTTTGTTCGGATTATCTATCACGAGACTTGGATAAAATACATATATTTCAGGAGATGCCTTAAATATGTGCACAATCCAACTCGAGTGGTATGCTGAATTCAAATGATAGCGAAGTCATGATCGTAGAAATAAAATAAAATAAAATTGGGTTTGAATCAATTGGTTCGAGGCAAACATACTGAATTACATAGGTAGGATATTTGAGAAATGGATGTTGATATTGTTGTCGAAGCATGGAAATTCAGACGCATCTATAGGCCAGAATCCTATGCGACCAACTCAAATACTCCAGGAAGCTCAAACAGATACTTGGCAGAGCAAAAGAAAAGTACAAATTTAAAGACATTCAAAAGAAGACTTTTATTTCATATGAAAGTTTATTACATGTCTAAAGAAAAGCTTTACAAAGGAGAACTTCTACAAAGAAGGAAGATCCTAAAGCTACAGCCAGACGCAGCAAACTCCCATGCGCCCCCTGTTTGCCGTTAAAATATTAAGAACAAGAATTGTAGATGAATTGAACTTGATTGCAAACTCGCTTGTACAAAAGAAAGCCTAGAAAAAAATCCTAGGAAACAATCTAAGTACAATTATTTAATTTTTGATTCTGGGGATGACGATGGAGGCTCGGAAAAGTGTAGCAACTCTGCCTTACTCTTTGGACTATCCGACACAGTCTTTGATCTTAAAGAAATTTGTCAGCCTTTGATTGCCAACCTTTAGCATGGGTGTGGTACTCTGCTATTTATAGCGATTCCTGCATAAAGCAGATTTGGGATCGCATAGAGGGCCACGTGGCCACGTATCTGTAATAGGGCACGAAGACTCGATCTTGGGCTGCCAGCTGGTGGGGGTGGTTGAGATTTCTTTGTTGTAGCAAATCTGGGTGGTTGAGACTTGATCAAATTACCACATGTCCCCCCTACAAAGTAGAGCCTAAATTGTTTTGGCCACATAATGGCCTCAGGAGCCGTTCTTTTACGGCTCGCCTCCGCTTGGCCGCATGGGATCTTCGATAACCTTGCTTCTGCGGCTTGGTTTTGCTTGGCCGTATGGGATCGTAGAGAGCCTCGCTTCTGCAGCTTGGTTTCTCTTGGCCACATGGGATCTTCGAGAGTCCTCCCTCTGCGGCTCGAACCCACTTAGCCGCAGGGGGTCTTCGAGAGCCTTGCTTCTGCGGCTTGAGTTTTCTTAGCCGTATGGGTCTCCAGGAGCACTCTTTCTACGGCTTAGTTTCTCTTGGCCGCAGGGGATCTTCGAGAGCCTTCCCTCTGCGGCTTGGTTTCTCTTGGCCGTATGGAGTGATGATCCGCATAAACTCTATCTTTTCCATGCTTCTATAAGACCCCCTTCAAAGTTTTCAAATTATAAATTTGGAATACTTTGAATAAGAAGCATGGAGACATTCATAAAATGTTAAGCCGCAGGGAAGCTTCGAGCTGCAGGGAGATCTTGATCTGCAGGAAAATTTTAAGCCACAGAGAGACTCTGTCCAGCTATCACCGTCGCATTTAATGCTCGGATTTGATTTTTAGATTTGGGCTCTCTTTTCAAGATAAAGATGACAGTTACTAAGGATAAAATCCAAAAGGTCATCATTATCCTTAATGGCATGATAACCGAAGCGGCGCCCATCCGTTTTACGCTTCTTGGTGGCCTATAAATATGTAGGTCGTACGGCAGCGAGAGAACTCCTATTGCTTTCTCTTTTCGTCCTCTTCTCTTCCAACATCCTTTTTCGCTCTCGATCGGCCATGGCCCCCGAAGCCTCCAAGTTGACCGGTACTGCTAACGGAGGAAAGGGGTTTGCTTCTTCGTCAATAGTTGCGGACTCATTCTCCGCTCATCCTGACGTACAGCCTCCTGTCCATGGTAAGGATGGTGGGAGAACAAGTGCTTTAAACTCAGATAGCCATGTCGTATGCTTTATGCGCGGGCCAGTTACATATCATCGCTGTGCTTTGGCTTCAACGCCTTTTGCGCATAGTCGGGCTTCCACGGTGCATGTATTCCCTGTCTCACTGGGCCGTATGTGTTGTGTGATTGGTCCTCATGGATTGAGCCACATAGATTCCACACGATTGAGCCGCATGAGCTCTTTCCTGATTTGGGCCGCATGTATTTTATTGTGGCTGGGCCGCATGAACTAAATAGAAACCCATTCACTTTGCTTTCTTCTGACTGCTAACCTTTTTTCCCCTTTTTATATTTTATAGGGATCTAGCTAGCAAATTTCTCCGGGATCGGTATCGACGATTTTGGATATGGTGAAGATGCAACATTTTGACATGCACATCAAACAGCACAGAACTCTCCATGCTTCGAAAGGGTTTTTCTCTGATGGTAGGAAGACCTTTTATACATCGAAGAGTCGGACGGTGGTTAGGTGTTGTCGTGAAAGTTCTGTTTTCACGGCTCTCTAAGTAGGCAAAAACAACACTAGGGATGTTGTTTTGAAGGTATGGCCTCTTGGAGGAACGGGCCTAGGACGTCCGTAATATGGAGGGGAGAAAGTTAACGCTTGTAGATGCTTTTAGCATGCTATATTTGCCCTCCTCCGTGTGGCTTCTCGAAGGTTCAACAACCTTGTTTGCTTCTCAGTAGTAAAACATGACTCCTTTCGAGGGCTACGAAACTGCCTTTTGACGAAGGCGTGGTGCTGCCAAACTGACCTAAAAAGCTGAAGATCGACTGCCCTACTGCGCCGCTTGAGGCGATACTCACTGTGCTATGTATTGGTGATGAGTAGTGGATTTTATTTTCTCTTTTTTTTTGGAGATGTAGCCCCACCAATGTAGTTGATGTTTACTTGAAATAAAGACATACGTTTTCTCCATTCTGAAGTCCTTGTACTAGGAGGCCTAATACAGCAGTTGTGGTTGGTAGAGGACATCCCACTGGAGGACTTTTTGTAGACCTATTACCCTTTTGTGCATCTGAAAATGCGAGCAATAGATTTGAACAATTTTTGTGGACCTATTACCCTTTTGTGCACTGGTGGTGCGGGTAATAGATTAGAATGATTTTTGTGGACCTCTTACCCTTTTGCGCACTGGTGGTACGGGTAATAGATTAGAATGATTTTTGTGGACTTATTACCCTTTTGTGCAATGGTGGTGCGGGTAATAGATTAGAATGATTTTGTGGACCTATTACCCTTTTGCGTACTGGTGGTGCGGGTAATAGATTTGAAACAAAAACTAACAGAGGTAATATGGACGTGATAGGTTCTGTGGCCTTAACACCGTGATTTTATCCTGGGTTGGGTACAGGTGTTAAGTTAGGAGATTATCTATATCAGAGGTAATATGGACATGACATACGAAATCATGAATAATTTTTGGTAGATCTATTACTCTTCTGTGCACTGGTGGTACAAGTAATAGATTTTAAGACAAAACCCAATAGAGGTAATATGGACATGATAGGTTCTATGGTCTTAACACCATGACTTTATCCCAGATTGGGTACAGGTGTTAAGTCAAGGGACTATCGATATCAGAGGTAATATGGACATGATATACGATAATCAGGACCAGGAAGTTTGCTCAGAGACGGCAATAAGCCGGGTAAACTCCGGCGGGGTGAAGCATTAGGGTGGAAGTTCAGAGGTATTAGTATACATGACTTGTCACCCAGGGGGATGCAATGTGAATCCACTCGGAGCTAATAGAGTGTAAGTTTAAAGGTACTTGGTGTACATAACTCGATAGTCTGGGAGATTTGCTGGTTTGAGAAAGTACCAACTTATCCTTAGATATAGTATTTCTTCAGGAACTTGTCGTTTATGGGCATCATGAGCAAGTCTCCATTATGTTTCGCGAGCCGGTATGCGCCATTGGAGAATACAGTCTCGATGATGAATGGACCCTCCTATTTGGGCTGGAATTTACCGGTGGTTTTGTGAGTCATGACCATCGATCTGCAAACGGCCAAGACGAGATCGTCTACTTGGAATATCCTCTGCTTGACTTTCTTATTGAAGGCCAGAGAGATGCGTGCTTGATAGTGCTCGATGCTTTGTTGAGCTTGTAAACTCTTCTCGTCTAAGGCTTCCAATTCTTGTAGCCGTCGGCGGTAGTTATCTTTCGACGTCAACCGGTAAGTAAGGGCCACGCGAAGTGAGAGGATCTGGGTCTCCAATGGAAGAACTATCTCGCTTCCGTAAACCAGAGAAAATGGTTTATTTCCTGTAGCTGTGTGAATTGTAGTGCGGTACGCCCATAAGCATTTGCCCAGCTTGTCATTCCAGTCGTGCTTGTTTGAAGACCCAAATTTTTTGAGAAGCTTGATTATGGTTTTGTTAAAAGTTTTAGCCAGACCATTAGCCGATGGGTTGTACTTCGTTGAAGCCATGGTCTGGAACCGATTTTTGTCACAGAATCGATAGAAAGCATTGCTTGCGAACTACAGACCATTGTCATGAATGATCCTCCGGGGCAGTCCAAAATAGTAGATGACGTGATATTTTATGAAATTGATCACGTTTGATGTCTTTACCTCTGCAAGCGGAACAGCTTCCGCCCATTTGGTGAAGTAGTCGGTGATTGCAAGTATAAACCGGTGTCCCCTAGACGATGGCGGGGTGATTGGGCAAATAATGTCCATTTCCCATGCTTCAAATGGCCAAGAGGTCACTGTTGGGTGCAAGAATTCGGATGACAGATGTATGAAGTCTGCGTGGATCTGAAAAGTCTTATACCTCTTTGCATAATCGACAACGTCTGCTACCATCGTAGGCCAGTAATAGCCTATCCGACAGAGACAATCTTGCAACTTCGGGCCAGGTTGGTGAGCCCCGCAAACGCCATAGTGAGCCTCGCGTAGGGCTTCTTTGGCCTCTTTATTTGACAGGCATCTTAACAGTAGCTCATCGTAGGATCGTCGATATAATATTTTTGTTTCTGTGTCATAAAAGAATTTGAGAGAACGCTTTCTAATTGAAATCACTTCTTTCACATTCTCAGGCAGGATTCCGTAGACTGCAAAGTCGCTGAACGGGAGTCTCAAGTCTTGTACAGCATTGGTTATCTGGACGAAGTAACTCGTACCTAGTTGAACGTTATTTTTGGAACAGACCAACTCATGGCCTATCACGTCGACTAGATGATGAGAATGATTTGGAACCGCCAAAGAAGCGGCGAGGCTTGCTAGGGCATCGGCTTCAATATTATGGAGCCTAGGGACATGCTCTATAAAGAATCCTTCCAAGGTTGCAATGATGGCAATTGCTGTCTGATGATAAGGAATCAGGTCCACGTTGCGAACCTCATATGAGCCTCGGATTTGATTAATAATCAACTTCGAGTTGCCATATGCTTCTAGGTATTCGACCCCCACTTCTTTTACGAGTCAGAGCCCGATTGTCACGATCCGCTACACAAATTGTTGGGCCGGGCCGAGTCATGTCCAGCCTATGATTGAGATAAAACATAGTAAGCTTTTCTAAAGATAACAAGATAAGATTAAAATATGCTAACAGTTCTATACGTAATGAAGAGTCGTAAATGTCCCAAACACAAAAGTCGCCTCGTATATCAATAAGATCCAAGTACAAGTCCAAAAGGTAAAGCTGGATACAGGTCCAGTCACAAAATATATAGTCTAATACATGACTACTCTCAAAAGTCCAAAGTAAATAGACAACTAGACGAGTTTTCCTGCAGGTACATCCTCGTAAGACAAGGCATGGTCCTCGGCAGTAACTCCATAATATGAATCACAAAGAAACTCCTCCTCAGTAAGTATCCCTACAACGTTATCCTGTCAGGACAGGAGCAAGTACTGAATCTAACAAACATATAATACTGATCATGTGATGGAAAGAAATAAAATAACATATCTTGTTTATCCAGTTTTAGATATATTCCATCATGGCAATAAGTATTTGTTTTAAAGTTTAAAACTGTAGTAGGTGAGTGATCAGTCAATAGGTAATCAGGATGTATAGTAGTACATATCAATTTTCTGAAGTGTACATACGTACCCTTAACGGCATCGGTGTAAGTCCATACACAAATGCGGGATCAGACATATGACAAAGTTATATATAGAATATAACAGTGCTCGATAAATACATACGGAGAAGGGGAACATGTTCACGTACACTACTAATAGTTTTCCCTTAACAAGTTGTTTAAAAATGTGAGATATATGAAAACTGTCCTAAGCATGGTAGAGACTGAAAGTAATACAACATGTGAAGTTTTAATCTGCTACCCCAAGGATCAGCATTTAACATGGTGGAAATTCACAGTTATTGTTATAGTAGTATGTAAAGTTTGTAGAAGTACTTGCTTTAGCAAAGCAAAGTAGTGATAGAAATGCTTTACAAGCCTGGTGACTCGTCACTTAGAAATAACACATAAACTTAGTTTTTATACTAAGTTAAACACTAAGACGCTAGTTGTGTGATACGACTTTCTGACTGGACACCTAGCCAAATGATGACTTTATCATAGGAGACCAATGTGGGGTGAAACAATACCCAAACTAACTTTCTAGGGTCTTTACACTAGTGCGGGGTGAGGTTCAATACGACTATAACTCAAAACAATACAAAATACTGCAAGTCGTAATTATTCAATAAATAAATTAAACTGTACACTGTGTTCCAACAATTTTTGAGATAGACAAATAGCTCACTTTTACATAAAGTAAAGTACCAAAATGATCCTTGTTAATTATAGAAATTTATACTAATTTTTTTGTAATTTATAAACCTTCATAAATATTTATTAAAAATCAGCAAACATATGTATCCTGAAAATGAGTTCTGTTTTCATATTTTTATAAAATATCAAAAGCATTTATTAAATGCTGGAAAATTATAGTAAATTAACTAAATTAGCATAGTATTCAAATATAATTTTTTCCAGATTTTTACAGCAATTAAAATATATATAAAAATTCAAAAACAGCAAGTAACAATTTCTGGAAAATAAATAATTAATTATTTACTATTTTGTTCATGTATTCGAAATTGAACCGAAGTCCAGATACAGGACCCAAAGCCATGAATCAAGTCCAATATGACTTATACAGACTCTGAATGTATTAGACACAATTGAGCCCAAAAACTCATGCTAGATTTGGACATCAATTTGCCATGATTAATAAAGTACATGAATTTAAATATAAATAATATATTTTGAAGTGGTAAAATATACAAGTCACAAAGTTACATAATAAAATAACTTATGAAATTTTACATAATAATATTTAGCACTAAAATTTGTATTTGAAAATATATACATAATTATACAACAAACACAATTATATATATACATATATATATAGTAATTTATACATACATATATATATATATATATATATATATATATAATTATATATATATATATATATATAAATTACTATATATTTATGTAAAATATATATATATATATATATATATATATATATATATATATAATATACAAATATATATAAAATACTAAATATAAATTATTTATATACATAAATACAGTATATATATATATATATATATATAACAGTATATATATATATATATATATATATATATATATATATATATATATTTATATATATATATATATATATTTTTTATATATATATACAAATACATATACATATATATACATTTGTATATAAATACATATATACATATATACATATATATAATAATAAAAGTAAAACAAACAAAACAAAACAAAAGGAAAAAGGGGGGCTCGAACTCGGTCAGGAGGAAAGGGGGGTTTTAGCGCGGTCAAGCTGGCCAGGGGGTCAGCCCAAGTCAGTTGTTAGGGAATGGGTTAGGGTTATATTTATGATGGTTTAAGTTAATGGGTTTCTGAACCCAATAGCACGTTTTAAACCCGTTAACCCATTAACCTACGTAACAGTTCGGCTTCATGTCCAGACTGTTAAGGACACGAGCAATGAGATCTGACCCAGTGTCGTGTGTCTGCGCCCAGCACGACACTGCTAACGCTTGTCCAATCCTAGTGTTAGGTTCCACGTGTCCAGGCGAACATCATGCGTGAGTTTTGGACACGCACGACACGGTTTTAGGGCTGTTACCTTCGTGTCCGGCGTCGGGGCTTGAAGTCGAGGGGGCTTCCGACGGCTTGGGGCGTTGTGGTCGCGGCGCTGGGGTGGCGCTGCACTCGCCTTGCTCTGATGAATACTTCGGTGGTGGTCGATGGCGGTAAAGGTGGCTGTGGAGGTGATGCTAGGGGTCGCCGAAGTTAGGGTTTCGGTGAGGTAAAGTGGAGTGAAGATGGGGCTGTGGTGATCAGAGAATAGACTAGGGTTAGGGTTAGGGTTTGGGTCTGGGGTTATTTATAGAGAGGGTAGGGCGGTGAGAAGAGGGTCTAGGTCGGTGTTGCGGTGGCGGTCGTCGGTCGTCGGGGGCAGGTGAGAGAGGAGAGAGAAAGTTGTGGGGGGTGATGGTAATTTGCAGTAAGGCCCCTAGGTTTTAGGTAATTACAGTTGGGTCCTTCCCACTGTCTAATACAAAAACGAATTGGCAAATCCTCTCCCGCTCTGTTTATATGCAAATTAAATTTGCATAGAACATTTAGAAAATTGCAAGCAGTATTTAAACAATCTAAATAATTGCAAAACTCAATTAAAACATTTTATAAAATTATAAACTTATATTTTTTTGTAATTAAAACTCATTTAAAAATATTTAAAAATTCTAGAAAAATTCTTGATAATTATATTAATTCATTTTAAAGCTAAATAGGCAATTAACATCTAATTAACACTAATTAAACCAAATTTTAAAAACAGGAGCTGACAAGTCTTCCCTTCTTGAAAAATTTCGTCCTCGAAATTCACAAGGATAGAAAACTCTACAATCATTCTAATATAACAAGCAATGCGACGAATGACTAAGGCTATTATTAAGACTAACCTCTAAGGTATCAAGCGGGAACGGGTGGTTCCCTTGCAGCTGTTGGGTCGAACAAGTAAGGATATCTCTCCCTCATCTCCGACTCCCTCTCCCAAGTAGATTCACCCGGAGAGTAACGGCTCCAAGCTACTCGTACTAAGGGTATGATTTTGTTCCTCAGCCTCTTCTTCCTCCTGTCCAATATCTCTACTGGCTGCTCAGTGACTGCAAGGCTCGGTCCGATCTCCAACTCAGAATGATCTAGCACATGGCTGGGGTCCGGAACATATCTTCTCAGCTGAGATACGTGAAAGACATCGTGAACTCCTGCTAGATTGGGTGAAAGTACAACCCTGTAAGCTACCTCTCCAATTCTGCCAAGTATCTCGAACGGCCCGATGTATCTGGAGCTCAACTTGCCTCCTCGTCCGAACCGGATCGTCCCTCTAGTAGGTGATATCTTCACTAGCACCATATCTCCGTCAGCGAACTCTATCGGTCTGCGACTAGCATCGGTCCAGTATTTCTGCCTGTCCTGAGTGACTCTGGGCCTTTCTCTGATCATCTCGACCTTCTCTGCTGCATCCGTGATCATCTCTGGCCCAAGCATAACTCTGTCCCCAACATTGTCCCAAAAGAGCGGTGTACAGCATTATCGTCCATATAGTGCCTCGAAAGGAGACATACCGATGCTAGCTTGGTAGCTGTTGTTGTATAAAAACTCTACCAAGTGCAGATGGCTCTCCCATGATCTGCCAAAGTCCAACACACAAGTCCTCAGCATGTTCTCTAGCGTCTGTATCGTCCTCTCGGACTGCTCATCTGTCTGCGGGTGGTACGCCGTACTGAACTTGAGTCGACTGCCCAACTCCTCCTGCAAGCTCCTCCAGTAGTGGGACGTGAATTTGCTGTCTCGGTCTGACATGATGCTCACTGGTACTCCGTGCAAGCGAACTATCTGCTGCATGTATAGCTCCGCTAACTTCTCGGTGGAAAGCCCCACCTTGAAGGGTATAAAGTGTGCACATGTCGTCAGCCTATCCACGATGACCCAACTGGCATCCTTCCCTCCTTGGAAATGAGGAAGCCCTGAGACGAAGTCCATCGTAATGTGTTCCCACTTCCACTCGGAAATGGGTAACGGCTGCAATAGACCAGCTGGCCTCTGGCGCTCCGCCTTGACCTGCTGGCAAACTAGGCATCTCAAAATAAAATGTGATACATCTCTCTTCATCCCGTGCCACCAAAGATGTTTCCACAAGTCACCGTACATCTTGTTGGCACTAGAGTGAATAGAATATCTCGATCGGTGTGCCTCCTGCAAGACTGCCTCTATCAGCTCTCCCTTCAGCACGCAGAACCGGCTGCCATGCCTAAAGGATCCATCCTCTTCTACGGTAAAGTCATCCCGCAATCCAGCTAAAGCCTGGGTACGAAGTCTGTGAAGGCTTTCATCTGTAGATTGTGTCTCCTTGATCTGCTACATCAAACCTGACTGAATGTCAAGCGACATCATCTGTATCACTAATCCTGGCCGAACTATCTCGATACCGGGCTTCTCTAGATCTTCTCGTAAATGCCGATCTATCATCAGATACCATCCCATCGGATGCCTGCTCAGCGCATCCGCCACCATATTTGTCTTCCCGGGGTGATACTATAAATCGACGTCGAACTCCTTCATCAACTCCAACCCATCATCTTTGTCTCATGTTCATCTCTTTCTGCGTGAACACATACTTCAATCTCTTGTGGTCAGTAAAGATTTCCACACGCTCTCCGTATAAGTAATGTTTTCATAACTTGGGTGCAAAGATCATCGCACCTAACTCTAGGTCGTGGGTAGGATAGTTCCGCTCATGAGTCTGTAATTGCCTAGATGCATAAGCAATCACTTTCCCATGCTGCTGTAGGACATATCCTAGCCCCTTTTCCGAAGCATCATTGTATATAATGAAACCTCCAGACCCTGAAGTTAATGTCAGAACTGGAGCGGTCGTCAGCCTCCTCTTCAGCTCCTCAAATACTGCCTGACAGTCCTCTGACCAGATGTACTCTGCGTCCTTCCGCGTCAGTTTCGTCATGGGTTCAGCTATCCTAGCAAAGTCCTGGACGAACTTCCTATAATAGCCGGCTAAACCCAAAAAGCTCATGATCTCTGAAATTGGCGTCGGAGCCTTCTATGTCTCAACGGCAGCAATCTTCCTGTTATCCACCAAGATCCCGCTCCAGTGACTATATGACCGAGAAACTCCACTCGGTCCAAAATGAACTCGCACATCGACAATTTGGCAAAGAACCTCTCCTACCTCAGAATCCCCAAAATTGTTCGCAAGTGCTCTGCGTGCTCCTCCGGCGTCTTCGAGTATATCAGGATGTCGTCGATAAATACTACGACGAACTTATCCAGATACTGGTGAAATGTCTTATTCATCAAGTTTATAAAGATAGCTGGCGCATTTGTGAGACCAAATGGCATCACCAAAAACTTGTACTGCCCGTACTTCATGTTGAACACCGTCTTCTCGATGTCTGCAGCCCTCACTTTCACCTGGTGGTAGCCCGATCTCAAGTCTATCCTGGAAAACACTTTTGCCCCACTCAACTGGTCGAACAAATTATCTATCCTGGGCAGAGGATATTTGTTCTTAATGGTGATGGTATTCAACGCCCGGTAGTCAATGCACAACCGAACTGTACCATCCTTCTTAGGCACAAAGAGCACTGGCGCTCCCCATGGAGAAGCACTAGATCGAATGAAATGCTTTTTCAACAGGTCATCAATTTGCTCATTCATCTCTATGGCCTCCTTGGGGTTCACTCTATAGCAAGCTCGGGATACTGGTGATGAACCCGGTACTAAATCTATAGTGAACTCCACATCTCTGTCAGGCGAAAGTCCTGGAAGATCCTCTGGGAATACATCCATAAACTCTCTAATGATAGGGTGTGGCGGTGCTATCTCCCCAACTGTTGCACAACAGTTCGGCTCTAGGCTGATCTTCGGCCCTGTCCTCCTGACACTGAATGGTGCCCTGCCTAGGGGACTGAACAGAATACAACCCTTATGACAGTCTATAGCTGCATGGGCATAGCTAAGCCAGTCCATCCCTAATATGATATCATACCCGGGGAGTGGCATCACAAAGAATCGTTCCCTAAACTCTCTTCCGGCTATAGTAATAGAGCATCGATAGATAGCTCTAATGGGCACTGGTCCGCCTCCCGTCAGTACTCTACTCATCTCCTCAGTAGGTATAGCTACTAAGTGGTGTTTATGTATAAAATCTAATGACAGGAAGCTATGTGATTCACTAGAATCAAACAAGCATAGAGCTACAAAAGTATGCAAATAAATATGACCTGTAATAACGTCAGCCAAATAATCTGGCTCCGAAACCTGCTCCGGCTCCAGCTCAAGAGCTAGGCTATAAGCCTTCTCCTAGGGTCCCTTCTGCTGCTGCAGATGTTGCCCAAACCTCTGCTGATGAGTCAGAAGCGGCGGTCCTATAGACGGTGGTCCGACACCTGGTACCCTCGCTACTGGGCAGTCCCGAAGCTGATAGGTGGTAGACCCATAAGCTAAACACTGCCCTAACCTCTTCCTACAGACGATAGCGTCATGGCCTGGCCTCCTATAGAATACACACAAGGCTCCCTTCTGCTGCTGCCGGGGTTCCGGGGCTCTAACAGGTAGGGTTGGGTGATGAGGTATGGGAGGACGGTATGTCTGCTGGTGCGGCGTCGGTGCTCTCGGTTGGAAAGCCTAACGCTTGGACGGTCCCTCGAGGTGTACAGAAGCCGGCCTCTTGTAAGACAGAAGACGCTCCTCTATGCTCCGGGCCAACTCTAGGCTTTGGTAGTAGTCAGTCGTACCGTTCGCCACTATAAGAATGCCAATGTCTGGAACTAGGCCATGGCAAAACCTGCGCGTCATCTCCTCTGGGTCTGCAACTAGACTAGGAGCGAAACGGCTCAGGCGATTAAACTCTGCTGCATATTCGTTAACATAACGGTTCCCTTGCTAGATGTTCTGGAATCGTAGCCCCATGGCTACTCTAGCGGTGGTCGAGAAGAATTTCTTCTTGAACTGGGTCTTGAACTGATCCCAAGTGGCATTCCCTCTCGCGAATAGCGGCTCATTCCTGAACCAAACTCCTGCCAAGTCTATCAGCAGAAATCTCGCTGCCTCGACCTGGAGGTCACTCGTCAACCTTGCTCCAAGGAGCTTCCTCTCTACCGAGTCTAGCCAGTCATCTGCTACTACTATGCCCTCAGTCCCTAAAAACTCCTTGGGGTTCAGACCCATGAAGTCCTTGATTGTCCCTCCTCTCTATCGTGGCTCTACAGGTGGTGGGACCACGATAAGCTCCTCAGAACGCTCTATGCTCTGACGGAGTAGGGTGGTCTGCTCCTGATGGGTCGTTAGGACCCCTGGATCAGAGTGAGCAGTTGGTTTCCGTCGAGTGTGACGAAAGCCTGGGCAAGTATAGTAATGGGTGGTGGTGGAAGTATCGGGTCCTGCTGGGACTGTGATATGGAAGGTGGTGGAGGCATCTGGGTTGGTAGATTTGTGGAGTGTGGGAATATAGTAGGTGGAGGTGTATCGGTCAACTGGCCAACCGACTGAATAGGGAGTGTGCCATTCTCAGGTGTGACATACTGGGATGAGCGGGTGAGCACCATCTAAATAAATAAAAGGACTTATAAGGACTCTTTAAAGTAAACAATCATAAACAAGAAAATCTAATTATAATAGCGAGCATATGATGTGATGTGTTTCTTATGTTGCAATCCTAGTATTCCTCTAGGTGTTCTAAGCGTCACTCCTAATGTTGTCTAATTACCTTAAGTTTTTAAATGCAGGCATGCTTGGTACAATAATGTAACCAAACAATTTAGTTTGACCTGCGTGGGCCACCATTAAAAATATGTCACGATCCGCTACCCAAATTGTTGGGCCGGGCCGAGTCATGTCCAGCCTACGCTTGAGATAAAACGTAGTAAGCTGTTCTAAAGATAACAAGATAAGACTAAAATGTGCTAACAGTTATATACGTAATGAAGAGTCGTAAATGTCCCAAACATAAAAGTTGTCTCGTATATCAATAAGATCCAAGTACAAGTCCAAAATGTAAAGCTGGATACAGGTCCAGTCACAAAATATATAGTCTAATACATGACTACTCTCAAAAGTCCAAAGTAAATAGACAACTAGACGAGTTTTTTCGCAGGTACATCATCGTAAGACAAGGCCTGGTCCTCGGCAGTAACTCTATAATATGAATCACAAAGCAACTCCTCCTCAGTAAGTATACCTACAACATTATCCTGTCAGGACGGGAGCAAGTACTGAATCTAACAAACATATAATACTAATCATGTGATGGAAAGAAATAAAATGACATATCTTGTTTATCCAGTTTTAGATATATTTTATCATGGCAATAAGTATTTGTTTTAAAGTTTAAAACTGTAGTAGGTGAGTGATCAGTCAATAGGTAATCTGGATGTACAGTGGTACATATCAATTTTCTGAAGTGTATATATGTACCCTTAACGGCATCGGTGTAAGTCCATGCACAAACGCGGGATCAAACATACGACAAAGTTATATATAGAATGTAACAGTGCTCGGTAAATACATACGGAGAAGGGGGACATGATCACGTACACTACTAACAGTTTTTCCTTAACCCGTTGTTTAAACATGTGGGAGATATGAAAACTATCCTAAGTATGGTAGAGACTGAAAGTAATACAACATGTAAAGTTTTAACTTGCTACCCCAAGGATCAACATTTAACATGGTGGGAATTCACAGTTATAGTTATAGCAGTATGTAAAGTTTGTAGAAGTACTTGCCTTCAGCAAAGCAAAGCAGTGATAGAAATGCTATAGAAGCCTGGTGACTCGTCACTGTAGAAATAACACATAAACTTAGTTTTTATACTAAGTTAAACACTAAGACGCTAGTTGTGTGATACGACTTTCTGACTGGACACCTAGCCAAATGATGACTTTATCATAGGAGACCAATGTGGGGTGACACAATACCCAAACTAACTTTCTAGG